>CM053650.1:290734-588185 GCA_028654395.1 Scutellaria barbata
CTCAAAGAAGCCAGAAAGCTGCCCGTTCATGAGAACCGAAAACCGGCAAAAACTGACACACCTCCTTATCAAATCAACCAAAGCCGGAGGAAACCCCCGAAGCTCCAAGACACGAAACAGGAAGCTCCACTGAACCCGATCATAAGCCTTAGCCATATCCAGCTTCAGAATAAGGTTCGGATGCCTCCCCTGGGTCCCAATCTCGTGGACCATCTCCTGAGCAAGCAGGATGTTGTCGCTAATCAGACGACCCCTAACAAACCCACTCTGAGAAGGCGCCAGCAGTTGAGGCACAAAAGATGCCAATCTACTAGTAATCACCTTCGATATGATCTTATTCGTCACATTGCACAGACTAATAGGTTGAAACTGACTCCAAGCCTCCGGCGATGCGACCTTCAGAATAAGAACAATCGTAGTAGCGGTGAACGAAGCCGGCATCGGATTTGCCCCCAAATTCGATTCCTCCCCAAATTGAGAACCCTAATTCTCATTTTGAAAATCCCCAAATTGGGAACCCTAATTCCCAAATTTAAAACCCTGATTCCAAAATTTGGAACCCTAATTCCCAAATTTCAAACCCTAATTTTCGAAACCCTAACCCTAGCTCTTTGGTCCAAAAAATTTTTTCTCTCCAAACTCGTTTTCCTTCGATCCAGAACAAGCCTAAGGGTTCCCAAATGCAACGCCCAGGTCAGAATTTTGAAGTTCCGATCCCTCCTCCAAAAGTGTCGGGTACTAGTGCTCTCACTATACCTCTCTCGACCAGCACCCCTAAAACGAACGAGAATTCTCCCGTTGCTTCGGCCCATATTCATGATTCCATACCTTATGAGGTTGTGTCGAGTCAGATTCTGAATGGCTTGGACAAAAATTCGAGATTGTCGAGCACTATTGCTTCATTTCCTAATGTCTCGGCCAACCCTATTTTTAACTCTGAAAATTCGCCCGTTCCTTTGGCCCAAACTCATAATTCTACCCATCCTGGAGTTGTATCGGATCAGATTCTAAAAAATTCAGGTCCATCTTCTGATCGGCCGAGAGTCCTTGTTTCGTCGGGGGTTGGTGTTGATTCGTCGGCCTTTCCTTCTTCTTCCATGGGAAATATCCCTAAACCCATTTTCTTTGCTGAGGCAGTGCTTGGGAAAGCACATGTTACGTCTGATCGACCCCCAAACCAGCGTGAGAGGTTCATTTCTGAGGAGGAGCTTCACACTCAGTTTGGTGTTTTGAGTGAGCATGATGGGGATCCTGTGATTTCTATCTCCCGTCCGGAGATGGATCGCATGGTTGCTCCGTTCCAGTTCTCTATTGTGGGGAAGTTTTCGAAAGAGATTCCCCATGCTAAGATAGTAGCTCAGTTCTTGTTGGATCTGAAGCTGGTGGGAGGGTTCAAGCTTCACAAGCTGAACTTTCGTCATATTCTGATTAAGCTGGAGCAGGAAGAGGATTTCCTGAGACTTTGGACGAAGGGGGTTTGGCAGTTGGACTCTCATGTGATGAGAGTCTTCAAGTGGACCCCAGAGTTTGACTTGAGGAAGGAGTCTTCTGTTGTGCTTGTTTGGGTGAACATTCCGGCTCCTCCGATTCATTTTACCTGCAGGGAGATGCTGCTTTCGATTGGCCAGGCGATAGGTCATCCGATTCAGTTTGATAATCTGACAACTAGGCAGTCGAAGTTTACTGAGGTCCGCATGTGTGTGGAGGTTGACTTGCTCAAGCCTCGGGTGTAGAGGGTTTTTGTTCATGATGGTTTGACTCGTCACGAGCTGAAGGTGAACTATGAGTTCATCCCACATTTTTGCACTGCCTGTTCTTTTGTGGGTCACACGGTGGATAGATGCTATAGGAGTGGAAATGCTCCTAGACCTCCTCCCAGGAAGCACCCTGAGGCTCCGAAAGAGCCTAAGAGGCCTGTTTCTACAGGTGCTTGGGTTCGGAAGAAGGGCAAGAAAGTGGTGCTGGAGGAGGGACAGTCATCTGGGGTCAGCCAAGATACGCCAGTTCAGATGGAGGATAGAGCTTTGGTGTTGTATTCGGCTGAGGATGTGCATGTTGGGTTTCATCAGCAGGATAGGGATGAGGCTGCTGGTCTGGGTTCGAACCCATTTAGTGTTCTCTCAGAGGAGGATGAGGAGTCAGATAAGCAAGAGGAGCAGGTTAGAGAGGAGACACTGATTTTACAGCCTGCTAAGGATGATCAGTTGCCCGGTTATCAGGATACCCGAGATCCTGAGTCTACGGATGTAGTTCCCTATGTGGATCCTGATCCGAGACCTGTGAGTGTTATTTCTTCCTCGGAGTTAGCTCTTAAGGAGGAGGATGAGTTTTCACCTGATGTTTTCTAGGAGACTCAGGAGGAGATAGGGAGGTCACGTCTTCGGAGGAGTGCCCGGTTGGCGGCGGCTGGACGTTCCGTGGATGGGGATGTGGCTCCGCACCTTCTTTTATGATGTCTCAGTTCTTAGTTTGGAATGCAAGGGGTGTTGGGAACCCGCCCACACAGACACACTTGTATTTCTTATGTAGGCAGCATCGGGTGCAGCTGCTGGTGATTTTGGAGCCTATGGTGGATTTGGATTCATCCTTTTTCTGTCGTCGGTTGGGTTTTCGTCATGCTTTGGCTAATCAGAGTAACAAGATTTGGATCTTGTGGTCTGATGCGCTAAAGATTGAGCTGGTTCATGATTTGGATCAGTTGCTTCATGTTCAGGTCTCTTCTGGGTTGTTTTCTAGATCATTTGCTCTGACCTCGGTCTACGCAAAGTGTTCTAGGGTGGAAAGGAGGGATCTTTGGGATGAGCTTAGGGATATTGCGGAGGTGGTGGGGGACACTCCTTGGCTTGTGGGGGGTGACTTCAACAGCATTTTGCATGACCATGAGAGAGTTGGTGGTTCGTCTGATCGCCGTTTTGATATGGAGGAGTTTGGGGATGCGGTTTTTGATTGTGGTCTGCCTGATGTTGGGTTCAGTGGGTCCCAATTTACCTGGCAGAGAGGAGATCTTCTGGAGCGTCTTGATCGGATGTTATATTCTGATCGATGGTTGGATCTCTTTCCTATGACGAAGGTGTTGCATCTTTCGAGGACTTGGTCTGATCATGCTCCTATGTTGATTTTTGTTGCCACTCAGTTGGAGCGGGAGCCGTCCTCGTTTCGGTTTCAGAGCATGTGGGTTCGTCATGCTGATTTTCGTCGGACTGTGGCTCAGGTTTGGGGGTTTCCATGCCGTGAGACTGGGATGCTCAAGCTTCAGACGAAGCTTCGGCGTATGAAGCAGCGCCTCAGGTGGTAGAACTGGAATGTCTTTGGTGATGTGTTCCGGAAGAAGTGTGAGGCGGAGCGGGCCGTTTTGGAGGCAGAGAAGGCCCACGATGAGGGTCCGACAGAGTTGACTCGGACGGCTCTGCGAAGGGCGTCTGCTGAGTTAACTTTGTTGCTCCACATGGAGGAGGATTTTTGGAGACAGAAATCGGCCTGTCGTTGGGCTTCTGAGGGAGAAAGGAATACTCGGTTTTTCCATTCTCTTGTCAAGAGGAGGAGGTGTGCTAATCGTATTCATTCTATTTCTCAGAATGGGACGGTTCTTACAACTCCTCAGGAGATTCGTGATTCGGCTTCGGGTTTTTTCCAGCAGCTGTTCTCTGATGAGGGTGTTGTGCTTAGCCAGGTGGACCCCACTTTCTGTCCTCCGTCGCAGTTGGATTTCTCCTCTGTTTGTGAAAAGTCGAGTAGTGATGAGATTAAGGAGGCTGTGTTCAGTATTTCCAGAGATAGTGTCTCTGGCCCGGATGGGTTCTCTGCTCACTTTTTTCAATCTTGCTGGGATATGGTGGGTTCGGATGTTTGTGAGGCGGTCTGGGACTTCTTTGAAGGTCGTCCGATGCCGGCTTCGTTCACTGCTACTACGATTGTTCTTATTCCGAAGGTCGCATCGCCGGAGGCTTGGAGTCAGTTTCGGCCTATTAGTCTGTGCAATGTGATGAATAAGATCATATCGAAGGTGATTACTAGTAGATTGGCATCTTTTGTGCCTCAACTGCTGGCGCCTTCTCAGAGTGGGTTTGTTAGGGGTCGTCTGATTAGCGACAACATCCTGCTTGCTCAGGAGATGGTTCATGAGATTGGGACCCAGGGGAGGCATCCGAACCTTATTCTGAAGCTGGATATGGCTAAGGCTTATGATCGGGTTCAGTGGAGCTTCCTGTTTCGTGTTTTGGAGCTTCGGGGGTTTCCTCCGGCTTTGATTGATTTGATAAGGAGATGTGTCAGTTTCTGCCGGTTTTCGGTTCTCGTGAACGGGCAGCTTTCTGGCTACTTTGAGTCGTCTCGTGGTCTTCGGTAGGGGGATCCGCTTTCTCCGTCTCTGTTTGTTCTTGCAGCGGACTATCTTTCTCGAGGATTGGATACTTTGTTTGATAGGTACCCGGTGATGAAGTATGGTACCAGAGGAGGGATTCCAGTTTCTCATCTGGCTTATGCGGATGACATCATGATCTTCACGACTGCTTACACTCAGGGTCTGCGGCATTTGAAGGGGTTTCTGGAGGACTACTGTCAGACTTCGGGTCAGATGGTGAGTGCTTCTAAAAGCACCTTCGTAGTGGGTTTGAGATGCCCTGAGGTGGTTATTGGCAGGATTGGGCGGATATTAGGATATGCACGTCAGTTTCTACCGATTATTTATTTGGGTGCCCCTTTGTATAAGGGGAACATGATAGGTATTCTTTTCCAGTCTTTGGTGGATAGGATTACTGATAGGATTGCTGGTTGGGCTCGGACTGCGCTTTTTTTTGGGGGTCGTCTTGCGCTGATTAAGAGCACCCTTTCTTCGATGGCTCTCCATTTAGTTCAGGTTGTCCAGCCGCCACAGTACATGATTCGGCGGATTGAGCAGTGTTTTGCTAGGTTCTTCTGGGGTTCCTACGGCCGACAGAGACACACGCATTGGGTTTCATGGGAGAGGATTTGTCGACCGACGGCTGAGGGTGGGTTGGGTTTGCGGCGTCTTTCGGATGTTGTTGAATCTTTCTCATATAAGCTGTGGTTTAGATTTCGGGAGCAGGGCTCCCTCTGGGCGAGGTTTCTGTTGCAGAAGTACTGTCGGCATCAGTTTCCTGGTAGTGTTGGTGTGTCACCTCATTCCAGCACGGTTTGGAAGAGAATGTGCTCGATCCGCCTTGGGGTTCAGTCTCAGATATTCTGGCGGCTGGGGTCTGGAGAAATGAGCTTTTGGTATGATCACTAGATGGGGGGTAGTCCTCTGGTTGATGAGATAGAGTTTTCTCGGCTCCCTGGAGCTCTGGTGCACTGGTTCTGGAGTGATGGTGCTTGGGACAGAGGGAAGCTTCTGCGTGTGGTTCCCTCTGAGGTGGTGGATCGGATTTGCTTGGTCCCTATTTATGCTTCCTCTTTGGATCTTATTCGGTGGAAGGGTTCTTCCGATGGGAAGTTCTCTTTCATGTCGGTTTGGGCGTCGATCAGACCTCAGTTTCCTCCTTCTCCTATTCTTAGTATGGTTTGGTCCCCTTGCCTTACTCCTACCACATCTATTTTCTTGTGGCGGCTTGTCCTTGATCGTCTCTCGGTTGATTGCACGCTTCAGAGTCGCGGCATTCCTTTAGCTTCGAAATGCCTTTGTTGTCCTGATCTTTCTATTCTGAGTCAGTCTTCGGGGGGGTCTCCTGATATTGAGTCGACTAGGCATATATTTCTCTTCAGCCCGACTGCGATGAGAGTTTGGGAGCATTTCTATACCATGTTTGGTTTAGCACCTCCACACACTGTGCACGTTCACCATATATTGCATTATTGGAGGCATTTTTCCTCTGGAATGCACACACATTGCACACACATCACGACAGTTGTCCCTTGCTTGATCTTGTGGTTCCTCTGGACTGCAAGAAATGATGGCAAGCACCGGCGGTTACCTGTTCGTGCAGACTCGATCATTTTTCGGGTCCTGAGGCAGATTAGGGTTCTTCATCATAGCAGGCTCCTCAGCAGGGAGAGTTGGGGGGTGTTCTTCATGTGGCGGCTTCTCTTGGCCTTTTTTATCGTTCCAGGCCCCCTCGGCCTCCGATTCCTCCGATTGTTTGGCGTCCACCTGACCTTGATTGGGTAAAGCTAAACACTGATGGAGCCTTTCGAGCATCTTCAGCAGTGTCCGGGATTGGTGGTGTGATTCGTGATCATGCAGGTGATATCATCTTCGCCTTCCATGAGCGGGGATCAGCGATCGAGAGCTTAGCAGCGGAGCTATCAGCACTTCAGAGAGGCCTCTTCCACATTATGAGGCTTGGTTTTTCCCGAGTATGGATTGAGCTGGATGCTATTCTAGTCGTTCAGCTTCTTTCACATTCGGACTCAGGTCATTGGCGTTTCCAGCAGTCCCTCACATGCATCCGAAATTTTCTTTCATCCTTGGAGTTTCGGGTGTCCCATATTCTTCGAGAGGGGAACGCAGTGGCTGACTATTTGGCTAACTTAGGGTGTCAGACTGAGTTAGCCGGTGGATTTCCTCCTGATATATGTCCTCGACGGGTCCAGGTGTTGGCTAGATTTGATCAGATGGGATGGCCGTCGTTTCGAGTTGACCGTGGTGGTGCTTGTCCTTGATGCACCGGCTTTTTGTCTTTTGCTTCTTTCTAGACTTGGTTTTTTCTGCTTTGTTTTGGCAGATGTTATTTTGGCCGCCTGTTTGGCCGTTTTTTTTTCTTCTTAAGTGCTTTCTAGACTTAGGTTTTTTCCTGCTTTGTGTTAGCAGTGTTATTTTTTTTGGCCGTCTGTTTGGCCGTTTTTGACTTTATTTTTGCTGTCTTTTGTTTTTTCCTTATGTTTTTTTTTACGATGTATTTTTCATGGTTGGTTTATCTACAGGTTGGGGGTCTGCCTGAACCCTCCACCCCGTAGGGTGTTTTTCGTTAAAAAAAAACCCTAAACCCTAAACCCTGAACCCTAAACCCTAAACCCTAAATCCTAAATCCTGAACCCTGAACCCCAAACCCTAACCCCTAAATCCTAACCCCTAAACCCTAAACCCTAAACCCTAAACCCTAACCCCTAACCCCTAACCCCTAAACCCTAAACCCTAAACCCTAAACCAAAACCAAACCAACCAAGTTCGAATGCTCTCTTCTCTCTCTTCAAATATCGGCGACTCAACTTTCGGTGGGTTTTCCGGTCATTTTCGCCGGCCAAATACTTCGAAATTCATATGGTGATGATTGGAATTCTTTGCTTTAAATAATTACCGGTTAGTTTTATTTTTTTTCCAGAATTTTTCCGTTCAATTCTTGTGTTTTTGGTTCGGTTCTTGCATGTGTTGTGTTCGTACCTAGGGTTCTTCTTTACGCCTTGATATTCGATTGCTTTTTCTTGTGTTATGGAGCATGATGTTTCGAATTTTGATGGATTGGGTAGTGTAGATGATCTTCTTTTGCTTTTGAACTCTCGAATTTCAAACTCTAAATTCCAATTGAAGTTACAATCCTTCTTGGAGATGGAAAGGGATGAGTCGCCACTCATAAACCCTAATGCTCATTCTGTTTTGGACGTGGAAGGAGGTGCGGATTTGTCCTCGAATCCATCGCTAATGACTTCTTCTCCAAACCCTAATTAGATGTCTCAATTTCCGAACCCTAGTTCCCAAACTAAGGATGAAATCCCCAATCCTAATCCAAGTTCGAACACTAGGGTTGATATGACTTCTCTTGAATCCCATTTGGATGTCCATAAATCGGCGGTTTTTACAAACCCTAACCCTAGCGCCGATTCTTCATCAATTCGAAACCCTAGCCCTAATTACATTGAAAACCCTAATCCCCAAATTGGGAACCCTAATTCCCAAATTGAAAATCCCCAAATTGGGATCCCTAATTCCCAAATTGAAAAACCTAATTCCCAAATCTCAAACCCTAATTCCAAAATTGGGAACCCTAATTCCCAAATTGAAAACCCTAATTTCAAAATTGGGAACCCTAATCCCCAAATTGAAAACCCTAATTCCCAAATTGGAAACCCTAATTCCCAAATTGGTTGAGCTGCTCAATTCCCAAATTCGGATGCCCAATTTCGAACTCAAAACCCCAAAATTCGAAACCCTAACCCTAGCTCTTTGGTCCAAAAAAATTTTTCGCTCCAAACCAAATTTCCTTCGACTCAGATGAAGCCTATAGGGTCAGATGCTCAGCGCTCAAGCCAGATTTTTTGAAATTCCTGCTCCTTCTCCAAAAGTGTCGCGCCCTAATGACTCGTTTTCCACTCTCTCGACCAGCCCATCCAAAGCGACTGAATTTTCTCCCGTTGCTTTGACCGATCCTAATATTTTGGCAGATCCTAACGATTTGTCGGAAAAAAATCCAAATGGCTCGGTCAATTTTCCTGAATTGCCGAGAAATACTCCTCCTTTGCTTAGAGACTCGGCCATCTCGGCCATCTCCTTGATTTCAAAGCCAAATTCTCCCGTTGCTTCGGCCCAAGCCCATCAATTCTCCTACTCTGATGATGTGCCGAGTCAGATTTTGAATGGCTCGGACAAAAACTTGAGAGTGTCGAGCACTATGTCTGCCTTCACTCACGTTTCGGCTAACCCCATTTTTAACTCCGAAAACTCTCCCATTGCTTCGGCTCACACCCAGAATATCACCTCTTCTGAATTTGTGTCGGACCAGATTCGTGAAAACTTGGTTCCTTCTCTAAATGGGCCGAGACCCCTTGATTTGTCGGGTGTTGGCGCCGGCACTTCTCTTTTATCCTCGGACATTCCTTCTGTTTCTACGGGAAACATCCCTAAGAACATATCCTTTGCTGAGACAGTGCGTGGTAAGTCGCACAATTCATCTGATCGACACCCAAGCCTACGTGAGAGGTTCATCTCTGAGGAGGAACTTCAAAATCGGTTTGGTATTTTGAGTGAGCATGAGGGGGATCCTGTGATCTCGATTTCTCGTCCGGAGATGGATCGCATGGTTGCTCCTTTTCAGTTCTCGATTGTGGGGAAGTTCTCTAGAGAGATTCCCCATGCTAAAGTTGTTGCTCAGTTCCTGTTGGATCTGAAGCTTGTGGGTGGGTTCAAGCTGCACAAGCTGAACTTTAGGCACATTCTGATTAAGCTTGAGCAGGAGGAGGATTTCCTGAGGCTTTGGACTAAGGGGACTTGGCAGTTGGATTCCCATGTGATGAGAGTTTTCAAGTGGACCCCGGAGTTTGATTTGAGGAAGGAGTCTTCTGTTGTGCCTGTTTGGGTGAACATTCCGGCTCCTCCGATTCATTTTACCTGCAGGGAGATGCTGCTTTCGATTGGCCAGGCGATAGGTCGTCCGATTTAGTTTGATAATCTAACAGCTAGGCAGTCGAAGTTTACTGAGGTCCGCATGTGTGTGGAGGTTGACTTGCTCAAGCCTCAGGTGCAGAGGGTTTTTGTTCATGATGGTTTGACTCGACACGAGCTAAAGGTGAACTATGAGTTCATCCCACATTTTTGCACTGCCTGCTCTTTGGTGGGTCACACGGTGGATAGATGCTATAGGAGTGGAAATGCTCCTAGACCTCCTCCCAGGAAGCACCCTGAGGCTCCGAAAGAGCCTAAGAGGCCTGTTTCTACAGGTGCTTGGGTTCGGAAGAAGGGCAAGAAAGTGGTGCTGGAGGAGGGACAGTCATCTGGGGTCAGCCAGGATACGCCAGTTCAGATGAAGGATAGCGCTTTGGTGTTGTATTCGGCTGAGGATGTGCCTGTTGGGTTTCATCAGCAGGATAGGGATGAGGCTGCTGGTCTGGGTTCGAACCCATTTAGTGTTCTCTCCGAGGAGGATGAGGAGTCAGATGAGGATGAGGAGCAGTCTAGAGAGGAGGCACTGATTTTGAAGCCTGCTAAGGATGATCAGTTGCCCGGTTATCAGGATGCCCGAGATCCTGAGTCTACGGAAGTGGTTCCCTATGTAGATCCTGATCCGAGACTTGTGAGTGTTATTTCTTCCTCGGAGTTAGCTATTAAGGAGGAGGATGAGTTTATACCTGATGCTTTCTAGGAGACTCAGGAGGAGATAGGGAGGTCACGTTTTCGGAGGAGTGCCCGGCTTGCGGCGGCTGGACGTTCCGTGGATGGGGATGTGACTCCGCACCTTCTTTTATGATGTCTCAGTTCTTAGTTTGGAATGCAAGGGGTGTTGGGAACCCGCCCACACAGACACACTTGCATTTCTTATGTAGGCAGCATCGGGTGCAGCTGCTGGTGATTTTGGAGCCTATTGTGGATTTGGATTCATCTTTTTTCTATCGTCGGTTGGGTTTTCGTCATGCTTTGGCTAATCAGAGTAACAAGATTTGGATCTTGTGGTCTGATGCGCTAGAGATTGATCTGGTTCATGACTTCGATCAGTTGCTTCATGTTCAAGTCTCTTCTGGGTTGTTTTCTAGATCCTTTGCTCTGACCTCGGTCTACGCAAAGTGTTCTAGGGTGGAGAGGAGGGATCTTTGGGATGAGCTTAGGGATATTGCGGAGGTGGTGGGGGACACTCCTTGGCTTGTGGGGGTGACTTCAACTGCATTTTGCATGAGCATGAGAGAGTTGGTGGTTCGTCTGATCGCCGTTTGGATATGGAGGAGTTTGGTGATGCGGTTTCTGATTGTGGTCTGGCTGATGCCGGGTTCAGTGGGTCCCAGTTTACCTGGCAGCGAGGAGATCTTCTGGAGCGTCTTGATCGGATATTATATTCTGATCGATGGTTGGATCTTTTTCCTATGACGAAGGTGTTGCATCTTTCGAGGACTTGGTCTGATCATGCTCCTATGTTGATCTCTGTTGCCACTCAGTTGGAGCGGGAGCCGTCTTCGTTTCGGTTTCAGAGCATGTGGATTTGTCATGCTGATTTTCGTCGGATTGTAGCTCAGGTTTGGGGGTTTCCATGCCGTGAGACTGGGATGCTCAAGCTTCAGACTAAGCTTCGGCGTATGAAGCAGCGCCTCAGGTGGTGGAACTGGAACGTCTTTGGTGATGTGTTCCGGAAGAAGAGTGAGGCGGAGCGGGCCGTTTTGGAGGCTGAGAAGGCTCACGATGAGGGTCCGACAGAGTTGACTCTGACAGCTTTGCGAAAGACGTCTGCTGAGTTGACTTTGTTGCTCCACATGGAGGAGGATTTCTGGAGACAGAAGTCGGCCTGTCGTTGGGCTTCCGAGGGAGAAAGGAATACTCGGTTTTTCCATTCTCTTGTCAAGAGGAGGAGGTGTGCTAATCGTATTCATTATATTTCTCAGAATGGGACGTTTCTTACAACTCCTCAGGAGATTCGTGAGTCGGCTTCGGGTTTTTTCCAGCAGCTGTTCTCTGATGAGGGTCTTGTGCTTAGCCAGGTGGACCCCACTTTCTGTCCTCCGTCGCAGTTGGATTTCTCCTCTGTTTGTGAAAAGCCGAGTAGTGATGAGATTAAGGAGGCTGTGTTCAGTATTTCCAGAGATAGTGTCTCTGGCCCGGATGGGTTCTCTGCTCACTTTTTTCAATCTTGCTGGGATATGGTGGGTTCGGATGTTTGTGAGGCGGTCTGGGACTTCTTTGAAGGTCGTCCGATGCCGGCTTCGTTCACTGCTACTACGATTGTTCTTATTCCGAAGGTCGCATCGCCGGAGGCTTGGAGTCAGTTTCGGCCTATTAGTCTGTGCAATGTGATGAATAAGATCATATCGAAGGTGATTACTAGTAGATTGGCATCTTTTGTGCCTCAACTGCTGGCGCCTTCTCAGAGTGGGTTTGTTAGGGGTCGTCTGATTAGCGACAACATCCTGCTTGCTCAGGAGATGGTTCATGAGATTGGGACCCAGGGGAGGCATCCGAACCTTATTCTGAAGCTGGATATGGCTAAGGCTTATGATCGGGTTCAGTGGAGCTTCCTGTTTCGTGTTTTGGAGCTTCGGGGGTTTCCTCCGGCTTTGATTGATTTGATAAGGAGATGTGTCAGTTTCTGCCGGTTTTCGGTTCTCGTGAACGGGCAGCTTTCTGGCTACTTTGAGTCGTCTCGTGGTCTTCGGTAGGGGGATCCGCTTTCTCCGTCTCTGTTTGTTCTTGCAGCGGACTATCTTTCTCGAGGATTGGATACTTTGTTTGATAGGTACCCGGTGATGAAGTATGGTACCAGAGGAGGGATTCCAGTTTCTCATCTGGCTTATGCGGATGACATCATGATCTTCACGACTGCTTACACTCAGGGTCTGCGGCATTTGAAGGGGTTTCTGGAGGACTACTGTCAGACTTCGGGTCAGATGGTGAGTGCTTCTAAAAGCACCTTCGTAGTGGGTTTGAGATGCCCTGAGGTGGTTATTGGCAGGATTGGGCGGATATTAGGATATGCACGTCAGTTTCTACCGATTATTTATTTGGGTGCCCCTTTGTATAAGGGGAACATGATAGGTATTCTTTTCCAGTCTTTGGTGGATAGGATTACTGATAGGATTGCTGGTTGGGCTCGGACTGCGCTTTTTTTTGGGGGTCGTCTTGCGCTGATTAAGAGCACCCTTTCTTCGATGGCTCTCCATTTAGTTCAGGTTGTCCAGCCGCCACAGTACATGATTCGGCGGATTGAGCAGTGTTTTGCTAGGTTCTTCTGGGGTTCCTACGGCCGACAGAGACACACGCATTGGGTTTCATGGGAGAGGATTTGTCGACCGACGGCTGAGGGTGGGTTGGGTTTGCGGCGTCTTTCGGATGTTGTTGAATCTTTCTCATATAAGCTGTGGTTTAGATTTCGGGAGCAGGGCTCCCTCTGGGCGAGGTTTCTGTTGCAGAAGTACTGTCGGCATCAGTTTCCTGGTAGTGTTGGTGTGTCACCTCATTCCAGCACGGTTTGGAAGAGAATGTGCTCGATCCGCCTTGGGGTTCAGTCTCAGATATTCTGGCGGCTGGGGTCTGGAGAAATGAGCTTTTGGTATGATCACTAGATGGGGGGTAGTCCTCTGGTTGATGAGATAGAGTTTTCTCGGCTCCCTGGAGCTCTGGTGCACTGGTTCTGGAGTGATGGTGCTTGGGACAGAGGGAAGCTTCTGCGTGTGGTTCCCTCTGAGGTGGTGGATCGGATTTGCTTGGTCCCTATTTATGCTTCCTCTTTGGATCTTATTCGGTGGAAGGGTTCTTCCGATGGGAAGTTCTCTTTCATGTCGGTTTGGGCGTCGATCAGACCTCAGTTTCCTCCTTCTCCTATTCTTAGTATGGTTTGGTCCCCTTGTCTTACTCCTACCACATCCATTTTCTTGTGGCGGCTTGTCCTTGATCGTCTCCCGGTTGATTGCACGCTTCAGAGTCGCGGCATTTCTTTAGCTTCGAAATGCTTTTATTGTCCTGATCTTTCTATTTTGAGTCAGTCTTTGAGGGGGTCTCCTGATATTGAGTCGACTAGGCATATATTCCTCTTGAGCCCGACTGCGAGGAGAGTTTGGGAGCATTTCTATACCATGTTTGGTTTAGCACCTCCACACACTGTGCACGTTCACCATATATTGCATTATTGGAGGCATTTTTCCTCTGGAATGCACACACATTGCACACACATCACGACAGTTGTCCCTTGCTTGATCTTGTGGTTCCTCTGGACTGTAAGAAATGATGGCAAGCACCGGCGGTTACCTGTTCGTGCAGATTCGATCATTTTTCGGGTCCTGAGGCAGATTAGGGTTCTTCATCATAGCAGGCTCCTCAGCAGGGAGAGTTGGGGGGGTGTTCTTCATGTGGCGGCTTCCCTTGGCCTTTTTTATCGTTCCAGGCCCCCTCGGCCTCCGATTCCTCCGATTGTTTGGCGTCCACCTGACTTTGGTTGGGTGAAGCTAAACACTGATGGAGCCTTTCGAGCATCTTCAGCAGTGTCCGGGATTGGTGGCGTGATTCGTGATCATGCAGGTGATATCATCTTTGCCTTCCATGAGCGGGGATCAACGATCGAGAGCTTAGCAGCGGAGCTATCAGCACTTCAGAGAGGCCTCTTCCACATTACGAGGCTTGGTTTTTCCCGAGTGTGGATTGAGTTGGATGCTATTCTAGTCGTCCAGCTTCTTTCACATTCGGACTCAGGTCATTGGCGTTTCCAGCAGTCCCTCACATGCATTCGAAATTTCCTTTCATCCTTGGAGTTTCGGGTGTCCCATATTCTTCGAGAGGGGAACGCAGTGGCTGACTATTTGGCTAACTTAGGGTGTCAGACTGAGTTAGTCGGTGGATTTTCTCCTGATATATTTCCTCGACGGGTCCAGGTGTTGGCTAGATTTGATCAGATGGGATGGCCGTCGTTTCGAGTTGACCGTGGTGGTGCTTGTCCTTGATGCACCGGGTTTTTATCTTTTGCTTCTTTCTAGACTTGTTTTTTCTGCTTTGTTTTAGCAGAAGTTGTTTTGGCCGCCTGTTTGGCCGTTTTTTTCTTCTTCTTAGGTGCTTTCTAGACTTAGGTTTTTTTTCCTGCTTTGTGTTAGCAGTGTTTTTTCTGACCGTCTGTTTGGCCGTTTTTTGCTTTGTTTTTTCTGTTCTTTGTTTTTTCCTTTTGTTTTTTGACGATGTATTTTTCATGGTTGGTTTATCTACAGGTTGGGGGTCTGCCTGAACCCCCCACCCCGTAGGGTGTTTTTCGTAAAAAAAAAAAACCCTAAACCCTAAACCCTAAACCCTAAACCTAAACCCTAAACCAAAAACCAAACCATAACCACCAAGTTCGAATGCTCTCTTCTCTCTCTTCACAAATCGGCGACTCAACTTCCGGTAACTTTTCCGGCCAATTTCGCCGGCCGTTTTTCATGAAACTTATATGGTGATGATCGGATTTTCTTGCTCTAAATATCTACCAGTTAGTTTATCAATTTTTCTGAATTTTTTCCGTTCAAATTGTTGATTCTTGGTTCGGTTCTTTTGTGATAGGTTCGAACCCTTAGGGTTCGAACTTTTGGTGCTTGTTTTCTCTTGATTTTGATATGGAATATGATGTTGCATCCTTGCGTGATATTAATGATTTACTTTCTCTCTTGAATTCTCAAATCTCGAATCCTCAATTCCAAAATAAGCTTCGCAATTTCTTGGAAATGGACATGGACAAGTCGCCACCTTCACACCCTAACCCTAGCGTCGTTTTTGTTAGGATGTATACTATAAGCCTAGCTTTTGTATGAACATCTATTTTATGATATGAGAATCTTTTATGGTCAAATGTTTGCATTTTATATTTGTTATATATGTTATTGCAATTGTCCAATTAATTTATATTGTAGATAACATGGTGTGTGGTGCCACACAGAAGATCATGTTATCAGTTCCTTATAAATTATAAATGGTAGCTCACAGCCGAGATAATTTTGGACAAATTATCGGAATGGTTGTAATGTAATTTGGTATTAATCTGTCTTGATTATAAAATTACACTAGTACATTTTGTATGTATTGAGCAGGACCAATTGAGGTTGTTTTATTTTGTACTGACTACATAAATAAAACAAGACCTCTGTTATTATGGATGTGCGTCCTCTTAATCATTGTATGATAACGGGCATGTATACTCGATATATGTTTTCTTTAATTTACCAATGGGTGAGATTTATTTATTAAATCAATAAGCTCGGTAAATTGGGATACAGTGTTGTTTATATGGTGTGCTGTTGATTATATAATGAAATCGTGTCCTAATTATTTAGGATGATGATGTCCCCTTGAGGAACTCATAAGGATTATCATGTAAACCCTGCAGGTGGATTTATTCCGGCATGATAATAAAGTTGAGTGGTACTACTCTTGGATTAAATATTAATTAATTGAATTGTCAGTAATTCATTTAATTAATGGACATTCGATATCTTAAACATGGGGAGATAAACGCGCATATAATAAATAGGAGCCATATCTAATATGGATAAGGGACGGTAGTTCAATAATATCTTTTTAGTGGATTAAGATATTATTTGATAGGCTTGAGAAGTATATTCAGATCGAATTAAGGACTCCTAAGCCTATCAGGAGACCGATTCCTAATCCTCCTCAAGGTCCCTGTTGTAGCCTATAAATAAGCCTCAAGTCAACCGTTTCTCAAGAGACAGACATAGAAAATCTGATATACGATCTAGAGAAGAACGGTTGAGAGTCTCGATAGCTCGTTGCCCACACAACGTTCGAGATAAGGCGAGGAATACAGCAGAAGATCGTGAGGTTCAGGCTTCATCGATTCCTCGATCTACAGTTCTGACCTTAGAACTAATTTTGGTGCAAAAGGTATGATTCGTTTTCCGCTGCGCATTAATCATATTTGCATGGACCCCGATTCGGATAATCGAATAGGGTCGGCGATCCGGCGGTTCCTTCAGTTTTGCCTTTGATCCCTAACCCTAGTGACGTGGATTTGGTCCATAATTCCAATCTCGTTGTTAAGTTGATTCAAACCCCTTGTTTGGATCAATTTTCCAGCCCCATTTTGGCCGCTCATCTTTCGCCAAACCCTAACCCTAATTCGGCGCATGTTAGCGCCGAAAATCCCATCCTTAACATGCAAAACCCTAACCCTAGGCGTGATACCCAAAACCCTAACCCTAGGCGTGAAAACCCTAGCCTTGCCGCCCAAGTTACTCAAAACCCTAATTCCCAATTTGAAACCCTAATTGAAAACCCTAATTCCAAAATTGGGAACCCTAATTCCCAAATTGAAACCCTAATTGAAAACCTAATTCCAAAATTGGGAACCCTAATTCCCAAATTGAAACCCTAATTGATAACCCTAATTCCAAAATTGGGAACCCTAATTCCCAAATTGAAAACCCTAATTTCAAAATTGGGAACCCTAATCCCCAAATTGAAAACCCTAATTCCCAAATTGGAAACCCTAATTCCCAAATTGGTCGAGCTGCTCAATTCCCAAATCCGGATGCCCAATTTCGAACTCAAAACCCCAAAATTCGAAACCCTAACCCTAGCTCTTTGGTCCAAAAAATTTTTTCGCTCCAAACCAGATTTCCTTCGACTCATATGAAGCCTATAAGGTCAGATGCTCAGCGCTCAAGCCAGATTTTCGAAATTCCTGCTCCTTCTCCAAAAGTGTCGGGCCCTAATGACTCGTTTTCCACTCTCTCGACCAGCCCATCCAAAGCGACTGAATTTTCTCCCGTTTCTTTGACTGATCCTAATATTTTGGCAGATCATGACGATTTGTCAGAAAAAAATCAAAATGGCTCGGTCAATTTTCCTGAATTGCCGAGAAATACTCCTCATTTGCTTAGGGACTCGGCCATCTCGGCCATCTCCTTGATTTCAAAGCCAAATTCTCCCGTTGCTTCGGCCCAAGCCCATCAATTCTCCTGCTCTGATGATGTGCCGAGTCAGATTTTGAATGGCTCGGACAAAAACTTAAGAGTGTCGAGCACTATGTCTGCTTTCACTCACGTCTCGGCTAACCCCATTTTTAACTCCGAAAACTCTCCTGTTGCTTCGGCTCACACCCAGAATATCACCTCCCCTGAATTTGTGTCGGACCAGATTCGTGAAAGCTTGGTCCCTTCTCTAAAAGGGCCGAGACCCCTTGATTTGCCGGGTATTGGCGCCGGCACTTCTCTTTTGTCCTCAGACATTCCTTCTGTTTCTACGGGAAACATCCCTAAGACCATATCCTTTGCTGAGGCAGTGCGTGGTAAGTCGCACAATTCTTCTGATCGACCCCCAAGCCTACGTGAGAGGTTCATCTCTGAGGAGGAACTTCAAAATCGGTTTGGTGTTTTGAGTGAGCATGAGGGGGATCCTGTGATCTCGATTTCTCATCCGGAGATGGATCGCATGGTTGCTCCTTTTCAGTTCTCGATTGTGGGGAAGTTCTCTAGAGAGATTCCCCATGCTAAAGTGGTTGCTCAGTTCTTGTTGGATCTGAAGCTTGTGGGTGGGTTCAAGCTGCACAAGCTGAACTTTAGGCACATTCTGATTAAGCTTGAGTAGGTGGAGGATTTCCTGAGGCTTTGGACTAAGGGGACTTGGCAGTTGGATTCTCATGTGATGAGAGTTTTCAAGTGGACCCCGAAGTTTGATTTAAGGAAGGAGTCTTCTGTTGTGCCTGTTTGGGTAAACATTCCGGCTCCTCCTATTCATTTTACCTGTAGGGAGATGCTGCTTTCGATTGGCCAGGCTATAGGTCGTCCGATTCAGTTTGATAATTTGACAGCCAGGCAGTTGAAGTTTACTGAGGTCCGTATGTGTGTGGAGATTGATTTGCTCAAGCCTCGGATGCAGAGGGTGTTTGTTCATGATGGCATGACTCGACATGAGTTGAAGGTGAACTATGAGTTCATCCCTCATTTTTGCACTGCCTGTTCTTTGGTGGGTCATACGGTAGATAGATGTTATAGGAGTGGAAATGCTCCTAGGCCTCCTCCTAGGAAGCGCCCTGAGTCGGCTCCGAAAGAGCCTAAGAGGTCTGTTCCTACAGGTACTTGGGTTCGGAAGGAGGGCAAGAAGGTGGTGCTGGAGGAGGGGCAGTCTTCTGGGGTTAGACAGGATGTGCCAGTTCGAGTAGACGACAGAGCTTTGGTGCTGTATTCTGCTGAGAGCGACCCTGCAGGTTTTTACCAGCAGGATAGGACTGACGGTGTTGGGTTGGGTTCAAACCCTTTCAGTGTTTTTTCGGAGGAGGACGAGGAGTCAGAGGAGGATGGGGAGCAGCCTGTTGAGGAGGCACTGATGTCGCAGTCTGCTGAGGATGATCAGTTACCCGGTTATCAGGATACCCGAGATCCTGAGTCTACGGATGTGGTTCCTTATGTGGATCCTGATCCGAGACCTGTCAGTTTTGCGTCTTCCTCCGAGTTGGCTATTAAGGAGGAGGAAGACGAGTTGCAGCCTGATGCTTTCATGGAGTCTCAGGAGGAGATAGGGAGGTCACGACCTCGGAGGAGTGCCCGGCTTGCGGCGGCTGGACGTTCTGTTGATGGGGATGTGGTTCTGCACCTCCTTTTATGATGTCTCAGGTCTTGGTTTGGAATGCAAGGGGCGTTGGGAACCCGCCCACTCAGACACACTTGCATTTCTTATGTAGGCAGCATCGGGTGCAGCTGCTGGTGATTTTGGAGCCGATGGTGGATTTAGATTCGGCTTTTTTCTGTCGTCGGTTGGGTTTTCGTCATGCTTTGGCTAATCAGAGTAACAAGATTTGGATCTTGTGGTCGGATGCGCTAAAGATTGATTTGGTTCAGGATTTGGATCAGCTGCTTCATGTTCAGGTCTCCTCTGGGTTGTTTCCTAGATCCTTTGCCCTGACCCCGGTCTATGTGAAGTGTTCTAGGGTGGAAATAAAGGACCTTCGGGAGGAGCTTAGGGATATTGCGGAGATGGTTGGGGATACTCTTTGGCTTGTGGGGGGTGACTTCAACTGCATTTTGCATGAGCACGAGAGGATTAGGGGTGTGTCTGATTGTCGTTTGGATATGGAGGAGTTTGGAGATGCGATCTCTGACTGTGGTCTTGCTGATGCCGGGTTCAGTGGGTCTCAATTTACCTGGCAGAGAGGAGAGCTTCTGGAGCGTCTTGATCGGATGTTATATTTTGATCGATGGTTGGATCTCTTTCCTATGACGAAGGTGTTGCATCTTTCGAGGACTTGGTCTGATCATGCTCCTATGTTGATCTCTGTTGCCACTCAATTGGAGCGGGAGCCATCTTCGTTTCGGTTTCAGAGCATGTGGATTCGTCATGCTGATTTTCATCGGACTGTAGCTCAGGTTTGGGGGTTTCCATGCCGTGAGACTGGGATGCTCAAGCTTCAGACTAAGCTTCGGCGTATGAAGCAGCGCCTCAGGTGGTGGAACTGGAACGTCTTTGGTGATGTGTTCCGAAAGAAGAGTGAGGCGGAGCGGGCCGTTTTGGAGGCTGAGAAGGCTCATGATGAGGGTCCGACAGAGTTGACTCAGACGGCTTTGTGAAAGGCGTCTGCTGAGTTGACTTTGTTGCTCCACATGGAGGAGGATTTTTGGAGACAGAAGTCGGCCTGTCGTTGGGCTTCCGAAGGAGAAAGGAATACTCGGTTTTTCCATTCTCTTGTCAAGAGGAGGAGGTGTGCTAATCGTATTCACTCTATTTCTCAGAATGGGACGGTTCTTACAACTCCTCAAGAGATTCATGATTCGGCTTCGGGTTTCTTCCAGCAGCTGTTCTCTGATGAGGGTCTTGTGCTTAGCCAGGTGGACCCCACTTTCTGTCCTCCGTCGCAGTTGGATTTCTCCTCTGTTTGTGAAAAGCCGAGTAGTGATGAGATTAAGGAGGCTGTGTTCAGTATTTCCAGAGATAGTGTCTCTGGCCCGGATGGGTTCTCTGCTCACTTTTTTCAATCTTGCTGGGATATGGTGGGTTCGGATGTTTGTGAGGCGGTCTGGGACTTCTTTGAAGGTCGTCCGATGCCGGCTTCGTTCACTGCTACTACGATTGTTCTTATTCCGAAAGTCGCATCGCCGGAGGCTTGGAGTCAGTTTCGGCCTATTAGTCTGTGCAATGTGATGAATAAGATCATATCGAAGGTGATTACTAGTAGATTGGCATCTTTTGTGCCTCAACTGCTGGCGCCTTCTCAGAGTGGGTTTGTTAGGGGTCGTCTGATTAGCGACAACATCCTGCTTGCTCAGGAGATGGTTCATGAGATTGGGACCCAGGGGAGGCATCCGAACCTTATTCTGAAGCTGGATATGGCTAAGGCTTATGATCGGGTTCAGTGGAGCTTCCTGTTTCGTGTTTTGGAGCTTCGGGGGTTTCCTCCGGCTTTGATTGATTTGATAAGGAGATGTGTCAGTTTCTGCCGGTTTTCGGTTCTCGTGAACGGGCAGCTTTCTGGCTACTTTGAGTCGTCTCGTGGTCTTCGGTAGGGGGATCCGCTTTCTCCGTCTCTGTTTGTTCTTGCAGCGGACTATCTTTCTCGAGGATTGGATACTTTGTTTGATAGGTACCCGGTGATGAAGTATGGTACCAGAGGAGGGATTCCAGTTTCTCATCTGGCTTATGCGGATGACATCATGATCTTCACGACTGCTTACACTCAGGGTCTGCGGCATTTGAAGGGGTTTTTGAAGGATTACTGTCAGACTTCGGGTCAGATGGTGAGTTCTTCTAAAAGCACCTTCGTAGTGGGTTTGAGATGCCCTGAGGTGGTTATTGGCAGGATTGGGCGGATATTAGGATATGCACGTCAGTTCCTACCGATTATTTATTTGGGTGCCCCTTTGTATAAAGGGAACATGAGAGGTATTCTTTTCCAGTCTTTGGTGATAGGATTTCTGATAGGATTGCTGGTTGGGCTCGGACTGCGCTTTCTTTTGGGGGTCGTCTTGCACTGATTAAGAGCACCCTTTCTTCGATGGCTCTCCATTTAGTTCAGGTTGTCCAGCCGCCACAGTACATGATTCGGCGGATTGAGCAGTGTTTTGCTAGGTTCTTCTGGGGTTCCTATGGCCGACAGAGGCACACGCATTGGGTTTCATGGGAGAGGATTTGTCGGCCGACGGTTGAGGGTGGGTTAGGTTTGCGGCGTCTTTCGGATGTTGTTAAATCTTTCTCATATAAGCTGTGGTTTAGATTTCGGGAGCAGGGCTCCCTCTGGGCGAGGTTTCTGTTGCAGAAGTACTGTCGGCATCAGTTTCCTGGTAGTGTTGGTGTGTCGCCTCATTCCAGCATGGTTTGGAAGAGAATGTGCTCGATCCGCCTTGGGGTTCAGTCCCAGATATTCTGACGGCTGGGGTCTGGAGAGATGAGCTTTTGGTATGATCACTGGATGGGGGGTGGTCCTCTGGTTGATGAGATAGAGGTTTCTCGGCTCCCTGGAGCTCTGGTGCACTGGTTCTGGAGTGATGGTGCTTGGGACAGAGGGAAGCTTCTGCGTGTGGTTCCCTCTGAGGTGGTGGATCGGATTTGCTTGGTCCCTATTTATGCTTCCTCTTTGGATCTTATTCGGTGGAAGGGTCCTTCCGATGGGAAGTTCTCTTTCATGTCGGTTTGGGCGTCGATCAGACCTCAGTTTCCTCCTTCTCCTATTCTTAGTATGGTTTGGTTCCTTTGCCTTACTCCAACCACATCTATTTTCTTGTGGCGGCTTGTCCTTGATCGTCTCCCGGTTGATTGCACGCTTCAGAGTCGCGGCATTTCTTTAGCTTCGAAATGCCTTTGTTGTCCTGATCTTTCTATTTTGAGTCAGTCCTCGGGGGGGTCTCCTGATATTGAGTCGACTAGGCATATATTCTTCTTGAGCCCGACTGCGAGGAGAGTTTGGGAGCATTTCTATACCATGTTTGGTTTAGCACCTCCACACACTGTGCACGTTCACCATATATTACATTACTGGAGGCATTTTTCCTTTGAAATGCACACACATTGCACACACATCACGACAGTTGTCCCTTGTTTGATCTTGTGGTTCCTCTGGACTGCAAGAAATGATGGCAAGCACCGGCGGTTACCTGTTCGTGCAGACTCGATCATTTTTCGGGTCCTGAGACAGATTAGGGTTCTTCATCATAGCAGGCTCCTCAGCAGGGAGAGTTGGGAGGGTGTTCTTCATGTGGCGGCTTCTCTTGGCCTTTTTTATCGTTCCAGGCCCCCTCGGTCTCCGATTCCTCCGATTGTTTGGCGTCCACCTGACCTTGGTTGGGTGAAGCTAAACACTGATGGAGCCTTTCGAGCATCTTCAGCAGTGTCCGGGATTGGTGGCGTGATTCGTGATCATGCAGGTGATATCATCTTCGCCTTCCATGAGCGGGGATCAGCGATCGAGAGCTTAGCAGCGGAGCTATCAGCACTTCAGAGAGGCCTCTTTCACATTACGAGGCTTGGTTTTTCCCGAGTGTGGATTGAGCTGGATGCTATTCTAGTTGTTCAGCTTCTTTCACATTCGGACTCAGGTCATTGGCGTTTCCAGCAGTCCCTCACATGCATCCGAAATTTCCTTTCATCCTTGGAGTTTCGGGTGTCCCATATTCTTCGAGAGGGGAACGCAGTGGCTGACTATTTGGCTAACTTAGGGTGTCAGACTGAGTTAGCCGGTGGATTTCCTCCGGATATATTTCCTCGACGGGTCCAGGTGTTGGCTAGATTTGATCAGATGGGATGGCCGTCGTTTCGAGTTGACCGTGGTGGTGCTTGTCCTTGATGCACCGGTTTTTTGTTTCTTGCTTCTTTCTAGACTTGGTTTTTCTGTTTTGTTTTGGCAGACGTTATTTTGGCCGCCTGTTTGGCCGTTTTTTCTTCTTCTTAGGTGCTTTCTAGACTTAGGTTTTTTCCTGTTTTGTGTTAGCTGTGTTTTTTCTGGCCGTCTGTTTAGCCGTTTTTGTTTTGTTTTTTCTGTTCTTTGTTTTTTCCTTATGTTTTTTGACGATGTATTTTTCATGGTTGGTTTATCTACAGGTTGGGGGTCTGCCTGAACCCCCCACCCCCTAGAGTGTTTTTCGTTAAAAAAAAACCCTAAACCCTTCAATTTGGGAACTCTAATTCCCAAATTGAAACCCTAATTGAAAATCGTAATTCCAAAATTGAAACCCTAATTAAAAACCCTAATTCCAAAATTGGGAACCCTAATTCCAAAATTGAAACCCTAATTGAAAACCCTAATTCCAAAATTGGGAACCCTAATTCCCAAATTGAGAACCCTAATTCCAAAATTGGGAACCCTAATTCCCAAATTGAAAACCCTAATTTGAAAATTGGAAACCCTAATTCCCAAATTGAAAACCTTAATTCCCAAATTGGAAACCCTAATTCCCAAATTGGCCAGGCTATTCAAATCTCAAACCCTAATGCCCAATTTCGATCTCATAGCTCCCAAATTCGAAACCCTAACCCTAGTTCTTTGGTACAAAAAAAATTTCATTCCAAACCCGATTTCCTTCCACCCATACGAAGCCTACAGGTTCTTATGCTCAGCGCTCAAGCCAGAATTTTGATATTCTGGCCCCTCCTCCAAAAGTGTCGAGCCCTAATGACTCGTTTCCACTATCTCGACCGATCCCTCCAAAGCGACTGAATTTTCTCCCGTTGCTTCGACCGATCCTAATATTTTTGCAGATCATAACGATTTGTCAGAAAAAAATCAAAATGGCTCGGCCAATTTTCCTGAATTGCCGAGAAATACTCCTCATTTGCTTTGAGACTCGGCCATCTCGACCACCTCCTTGATTTCAAAGCCAAATTCTCCCGTTGCTTCGGCCTAAGCCCATCATTTCTCCTGCTCTGATGACGTGCCGAGTCAGATTTTGAATGGCTCTGACAAAAACTTGAGAGTGTCGAGCACTATGTCTGCTTTCACTCACGTCTCGGCTAACCCCATTTTTAATTCTGAAAATTCTCCCGTTGCTTCGGCTCACACCCAGAATATTACCTCCCCTGAATTTGTGTCGGACCAGATTCGTGAAAACTTGGTTCCTTCTCTAAAAGGGCCGAGACCTCTTGATTTACCGGGTATTGGTGCCGGCACTTCTTTTTTGCCCTCGGACATTCCTTCTGTTTCGACGGGAAACATCCCTAAGACCATATCCTTTGCTGAGACAGTGCGTGGTAAGTCACACAATTCATCTGATCGACCCCCAAGCATGCGTGAGAGGTTCATCTCTGAGGAGGAACTTCAAAATCGGTTTGGTGTTTTGAGTGAGCATGAGGGGGATCATGTGATCTCGATTTCTCGTCCGGAGATGGATCGCATGGGTCCATTCCAGTTCTCGATTGTGGGTAAGTTCTCTAGAGAGATTCCCCATGCTAAAGTTGTTGCTCAGTTCCTGTTTGATCTGAAGCTTGTGGGTGGGTTCAAGCTGCATAAGCTGAACTTTAGGCACATTCTGATTAAGCTTGAGCAGGAGGAGGACTTCCTCAGGATCTGGACCAAGGGGACGTGGCAGATCGATTCTCATGTTATGAGAGTCTTCAAGTGGACCCCAAACTTTGACTTGAGGAAGGAGTCATCGGTTGTGCCTGTGTGGGTGAACATTCCGGCTCCTTCGGTCCACTTTATATGTAGAGAGATGCTGATTTCGATTGGTCGGGCTATAGATCGTTCGATTCAGTTTGATAATCTGACAGCCAGGGAGTCGAAGTTTACTGAAGTCCGCATGTGTGTGGAGATTGATTTGCTAAAGCCTCGTGTGCAGAGGGTGTTTGTTCATGATGGCCTGGTTAGACATGAGTTAAAGGTGAACTATGAGTTTATCCCCCATTTCTGCACTGGTTGCTCATTGGTAGGTCATATGGTTGACAGATGTTATAGGAGTGGTAATGCTCCTAGGCCTCCTAGGAAGGCACTGATTTCGCACGATCAGTCGCCCGGTTATCAGGATACCCGAGATCTTGAGTCTACGGATGTGGTTCCATATGTGGATCCAGATCCGAGACCTGTGAGTATTGTCGCATCTTCTGATTTGGTTGTTAAGGACGAGAAGGCTGAGGATGTTGAGATTAGGGCTGATGTCATTATTGAGATTCAGGAGGAGAGATGAAGATCCCAACCTCGGAGGAATACCTGGATTGCGGCGACTAGGCGCTCTACTGATGGGTCTGTGAGCCCGCGCCGTCTGTTTTGATGTATCAGTTCTTAGTCTGGAATGCAAGGGGTGTTGGGAACCCACCCACACAGACACACTTGCATTTCTTATGCCGGCAGCATCGGGTGTAGCTGCTTGTGGTTTTGGAGCCGATGGTGGAGTTGGATTCATCTTATTTCTATCGTCGGTTGGGCTTTAGTCATGCTTTGGCGAATCGGAGTAGTAAGATCTGGGTCTTGTGGTCTGATGCGCTGAAGGTTGAGATGGTTCAGGATTTGGACCAGTTATTTCATGTTCAGGTTTCTTCTGGCTTGTTTCCTAGGCCCTTTGTGTTGACTTCGGTCTATGCAAAGTGTTCTAGGGGGAAGAGGAGGGATCTTTAGGACGCTCTTAGGGATATTGCGAAAGCAGTTGGGGATGCTCCTTGGTTGGTCGGGGGTGACTTCAACTGTATTCTGCATAATCATGAGAGATTAGGTGGTGTGGCTGATCGTCGTTTGGATATGGAGGAGTTTGGGGATGCGATCTCAGATTGTGGTCTTATGGATGCTGGGTTCAGTGGCTCACAGTTTACTTGGCAGAGAGATCTTCGGGAGCGTCTTGATCGGATGTTGTATTCTGATCGGTGGTTGGATCTTTTTCCTATGACGAAGGTGTTGCATCTTTCGAGGACTTGGTCTGATCATGCTCCTATGTTGATCTTCGTGGCCTCTTAATTGGAGCGAGAGCCTTCCTCGTTCCGGTTCCAGAGCATGTGGGTTCGTCACGCTGATTTTACTCGGACTGTGGCTCGGGTCTGGGGGTTTTCTTGTCATGAGACTGGGATGCTCAAGTTACAGACTAAGTTATGACGTTTGAAGCAGCATCTCAGATGGTGGAATTGGAATGTCTTCGGGGATGTTTTTCGGAGGAAGAGTGAGACTGAGCAGGTTGTTTTGGAGGCTGAGAAGGCCTATGATGAGGGGCCGACGGAGTTGACTCGGATGGCCTTGCGAAAGGCTACGGCTGAGTTGACCCTGTTGCTTCACATGGAGGAGGATTTCTGGAGACAGAAGTCGGCCTGTCGTTGGGCTTCTGAGGGGGAGAGGAATACTTGGTTTTTCCACTCCCTGGTGAAGCGAATGAGGTGTGCGAATTGTATCCACTCTATTACTCAAGATGTGACGGTTCTCACAGCTCCTCAGGAGATTCGTGAGTTTGCTTCGGGTTTCTTCCAGCAGTTGTTCTCTGACGAGGGTCTTGTGCTTAGTCAGGTGGATCCCGCTTTCTGTCCTCCGTCGTAATTAGATTTCTCATCAGTGTGTGAGAAGCCGAGTAGTGACGAGATTAAGGGGGCGGTGTTCAGTATTTCCAAAGACAGTGTCTCAGGCCCGGATGGTTTTTCTGCTCACTTCTTTCAGTTTTGCTGGGATGTGGTGGGTTCGGATGTATGTGAGGCGGTTTGGGACTTCTTTGAAGGTCGTCTGATACCGGCTTCGTTCACCGCTACTATGATTGTTCTTATTCCGAAGGTCGCGTCGCCGGAGGCTTGGAGTCAGTTTCGACCCATTAGTCTGTGCAATGTGACGAATAAGATCATTTTGAAGGTGATTACTAGCAGATTGGCATCGTTTGTGCCTCAACTGCTTGCGCCCTCTCAGAGTGGGTTTGTTAGGGGTCGCCTGATTAGTGACAACATCCTGCTTGCTCAGGAGATGGTTCACGAGATAGGGACCCAGGGGAGGCATCCGAACCTTATCTTGAAGCTGGATATGGCGAAGGCTTATGATCGGGTTCAGTGGAGCTTTCTATTTCGCGTCTTAGAGCTTCGGGGTTTCCCTATGGCTTTGGTGGATTTGATTAGGAGATGTGTCAGTTTCTGTCGGTTCTCGGTTCTCATGAACGGACAGCTTTCTGGCTTCTTTGAGTCTTCTCGTGGTCTTCAGTAGGGAGATCCGCTATCTCCGACCCTATTTGTGCTGGCAGCGGATTATCTTTCTCGGGGTTTGGATGCGTTGTTTGATAGGTACCCGGTGATGAAGTATGGTACCAGAGGAGGGATTTATGCTTCTCATCTGGCTTATGCGGATGACATTATGATATTTACGACTGCTTACACTCAGGGTCTGCGGCACTTGAAGGGGTTTCTGGAGGAGTACTGTCAGACTTCGGGTCAGATGGTGAGTGTTTCCAAGAGCACCTTCGTGGTGGGTTCGAGATGTCCTGAGGTGGTTGTTAGCCGAATTGGGTGGATTTTGGGGTATGCGCGTCAGTATTTACTTGGGTGCCCCTATGTATAAGGGGAATATGAGAGGTATTCTTTTCCAGTCTTTGGTGGCTCGGTTCACTGATAGGATTGCAGGCTGGGCTCGGACTGCGCTTTCTTTTGGGGGTCGTCTTGCGCTGATTAAGAGCACTCTCTCTTCGATGGCTCTCCATTTGGTTCAGGTTGTCCAGCCACCGCAGTACATGATTCGGCGGATTGAGCAATGCTTGGCGAGGTTCTTTTGGGGCTCTTATGGCCGGTAGAGGCACACACATTGGGTTTCATGGGAGAGGATTTATCGGCCGACAGCTGAGGGTGGGCTAGGCTTGCGGCGTCTTTCGGACGTTGTTGAGTCTTTCTCATATAAGCTGTGGTTCAGATTTCGGAAGCAGGGCTCCCTTTGGGCTAGGTTTCTGTTACAAAAGTATTGTCGGCATCAGTTTCCTGGTAATGTGGGTGTGTCGCCTCATTCCAGCACAGTTTGGAAGAGGATGTGCTCTGTCCGTCTCGGGGTTCAATCTCAGATCTTCTGGCGGCTGGGTTCTGGAGAGATGAGCTTTTGGTATGATCACCGGATGGGGGGTGGTCCTTTGGTGGATGAGATGGAGGTTCCTCGGCTCCCTGGTGCGCTGGTTCACTGGTTCTGGAGTGATGGAGTTTGGGACAGGGAGAAGCTTCTTCGTGTGGTTCCCTCTGAGGTGGCGGATCGGATTTTCTTGGTTCCTATTCGTGCTTTCTCTTTGGATCTTATTCGGTAGAAGGGTTCTTCCGATGGGAAGTTCTCTTTCACGTCGGTTTGGACGTCGATCAGACCTCAGTCTCCTCCTAGTCCTATTTTTAGTCTGGTTTGGTCCTCTTGCCTTACCCCTACCATATCCATTTTCTTGTGGCGGCTTGTCCTTGATCGTCTCCCGGTTGACTGTAAGCTTTAGGATCGTGGCATTTCATTAGCTTCGAAGTGCATTTGCTGTCCAGATCTTTCTATTCGAAGTCAGTCTTCTGGGGGGTCTCCTGACACGGAGTCGGTTAGTCACATATTCTTCTTGAGTCCCACTGCGAGGAGAGTTTAACAGCATTTCTACACCATGTTTGGTTTGGCACCTCCACACACTGTGCACGCTCACCATATCTTGCATTACTGGAGGCATTTTTCCTCTGGAATGCACACACATTGCACACACATCACGACAGTAGTCCCTTGCTTAATCTTGTGGTTCCTCTGGACTGCAAGAAATGATGGCAAGCACCGGCGGTTACCAGTTCGTGCGGACTCCATCATTTTTCGGGTCCTGAGACAGGTTCGCGTTCTTCATCACAGCAGGCTCCTCAGCAAGGAGAGCTGGGGGGGTGCTCTTCATGTGGCGGCCTCTCTTGGCCTGTTTTATCATTCCAGACCCCCTCGGCCTCCTATACCTCCGATTGTTTGGCGCCCACCTGACCTTGGTTGGGTGAAGCTGAACACTGATGGAGCGTTTCGAGCATCTTCAGCAGTTTCTGGCATCGGTGGCGTGATTCGAGATCATGTAGGCGACATCATATTTGCCTTCCATGAGCGAGGATCAGCGATCGAGAGTTTGGCAGCAGAGCTTTCAGCACTTCAGAGAGGCCTCTTCCACATTAGGAGGCTTGGTTTTTCCCGAGTGTGGATTGAGCTGGATGCTATTCTAGTCGTTCAGCTTCTGTCGCATTCGGATACAGGTCATTGACGTTTCTAGCAGTCCCTCACATGCATCCGAAATTTCCTTTCATCCTTGGAGTTTCGGGTGACCCATATCCTTCGAGAGGGGAACGCAGTGGCTGATTATTTGGCTAACTTAGGGTGTCAAACTGAGTTAGCAGGTGGATTTCCTCCAGATGTTTTACCTCGATGGGTCCAGATGTTGGCTAGATTTGATCAGATGGGATGGCCGTCGTTTCGAGTTGACCGCAGTGGTGCTTATCCCTGATGCACCGGTTTTTTCGTCTGCTTTTTTATTTTCCTTAGGTTATTTTCTTAGACTCCTTTTTTAGACTTGGTTTATTCCTGCCTTGTTTTGGCAGTGTCTTTTTGGCCGCCTGTTTTGGCCATTTTTTTCTTATTCTTCCGTCTTTTTCTTTACTTATGTTTTTTGATGATGTATCTTTTATGGTTGGTTTATATACAGGTTGGGGGTCCGCCTGAACCCCCACCCCGTAGGGTGTTTTCCAAAAAAAAAAACCTAAACCCTAAACCCTCTCATCTGGCGTATGCGGATGATATTATGATTTTCACTATTGTCTACACTCAAGGTCTCTGACATTTGAAGGGGTTTTTGGAGAAATACTGTCAGACTTCGGGTCAGATGGTGAGTGCTTCCAAGAGTACCTTCATCGTGGGTTCGAGGTGTTCTGAGGCGGTAGTGGGCCGGATTTGGCGGATTTTGGGCTACGCGAGGCAGTTTTTGCCGATCATTTACTTGGGAGCTCCTCTGTATAAGGAGAATATGAGGGGTGTTTTATTTTAGTCGTTAGTGGATAGGATCACTGATAGGGTTGCAGGATGGGCTCGGACTGCGCTTTCTTTTAGGGGTCCTCTTGTGCTGATCAGGAGTACGCTTTCTTCGATGGCTCTCCACTTGGTTCAGGTTGTTCAGCCACCGCAGTACATGATTCGACGGATTGAGCAGTGTTTGGCTAGGTTCTTCTGGGGCTCTTATGGCCGGCAGAGGCACACCTATTGGGTATCGTGGGAGACGATTTATCGACCGACAGCTAAGGGTGGGTTGGGTTTGCGGCATCTCTCGAACGTTGTCGAGTCTTTCTCGTATAAGCTATGGTTCAGATTTCAGGAGCAGGGCTTCCTTTGGGCTAGGTTTCTATTGCAGAACTATAGTTGGCATCAGTTTTCTGGTAGTGTGGGTGTTTCACCTCATTCCAGCATGGTTTGGAAGAGGATGTGCTCGGTTCGTCTTGGGGTCCAGTCTCAGATTTTCTAGCAGCTGGGCTTTGGGGAGATGAGTTTTTGATACAATCATTGGATGGGGGATGGGCCTCTGGCTGATGTGGTGGAGGTTTCTCGACTCTCAGGTGCTATGGTCCACTGGTTTTGGAGTGACGGTGCTTGGGACAGGGAGAAGCTTCTTCATATGGTCTCCTTTGAGGTAGCGGATCGGATCTGCTTGGTCCCTATTCGTGTTTTCTTTTCGAATCTTATTTGATGGAAGGGTTCTTCCGATGGAAGGTTCTCTTTTGCATCAGTTTGGGCATCGATCAGACCTCAATTTCCTCATAGTCCTACTCATAATATGGTGTGGTCCCCATGCCTTACCCCTACCATTTCTATTTTCCTGTGGCGGCTTGTCCTAGATCGTCTCTCGGTTGACATTAATCTTCAGGCTCGTGGCACTTCTTTAGCTTCGAAGTGTCTTTGTTGTCCAAATTTCTCTCTTCTGAGTCAGTCTTCTGGGGGGTCCTCTGATATAGAGTCTGTTAGGCATGTCTTCTATTCGAGTCGTATTGCGAAGAGAGTTTTGGAGCATTTCTACGACATGTTTGGTTTGACACCTCCACACACTATGCACACTCCTCATATATTGCACTACTATAGACATTTTTCCTTTGGTATGCACACACATTGCACACACATTACCAGTAGAAAAGCTATAGAACCTGCTGCGACACTTTTAGATATATATGAAGTATAATAAACTGACTATATATTTAGATAGATATGCACCAACTTCACCTAAGTTTTAAAAACCTATACTGGTCGGGGCTTAACCAGCAGCGGTGTACATAACTCGTTATAGTCAGGGTAAAACCATACACCAAAGAGGGTTAGCATATGAGGTCCGACAAAACTATAAGTGAACATCCTTAAGCTTACTGCGGTACATTCCCAACTGCAAGAAATGATGACAAGCACCGGTGGTTACTAGTTCGTGCCGACTTGATCATTTTTTGAGTCATGAGATAGATTCGGGTTCTACATCACAGCAGGCTCCTCAGCAGAGAGAGTTGGAGGTGTTCTTCATGTGGCGACTTCATTAGGCCTCTTCTATCGTTCCAGACCCCCTGAACACTGATTGAGCATTTCGGGTGGCTTCTTTGGTTTCTGGGATTGGTGGTGTGATTCGCAATCATGGAGGTGGAGTTATCTTTGCATTTCATGAGCGTGGATCGGCGACTGATAGTGTGGTAGCGGAGCTTGCGGCACTTCAGAGAGACCTCTTCCATGTTAGGAGGCTAGGATTTCCCAGAGTGTGGATTGAGCTGGACGCTATCTTGGTAGTTCAGTTTCTTTCACACTCGCATGCAGGTCACTGGCATTTCCAGGAGTCTTATACTTCCATTCAAAACTCTCTCTTCCTTGGAGTTTCGAGTGTCACATATCCTTCGAGAGGGAAACGCAGTGGCTGATTATCTGGCTAACTTAGGATGTCAGACTGAGTTAGATGGAGGATTTCCCCTAGATGCTTTGCCTCGACGGGTCTAGATGTTGGCTAGATTTGATCAGTTGGGCTGGCCGTCATTTTGGATTGATCGTGGTGGTGCTTTCCCTTGATGCACCTGTTTCTTGGTTTTCTTATTTTTTCCTTAGGTTTTTCTTTATCTTTATCCTACCGTGTGTTGGCAGTTGGTTCTGGCCTCCTGTTTTGGCCTTCTTTAGACTTATGTTTTTTTCTTAGGTCTTTTCTTTGTCTTTATCCTGCCGTGTGTTGGCAGTTGTTTTCTGGCCTCCTGTTTTGGCCTTCTTTGGACTTATGTTTTTTCTTTCCTTTTTACTTTATGATGCATACGCTTTGGTTGGTTTATATACAGGTTGGGGGTCTGCCTAAACCCCTTACCCCGTAGGGTGTCTTTTGGTAAAAAAAAACAACCTAAACTCTAAACTCTAAACCATGGGCTGCATATCTTTGCAAAGAACATTTTTGTTGTAACATTCAGTGGTATCTGAGTTTGGAAATAATATTTACGGAACCAATATATATAACATATACTTCTTAACTCAAAAGCATACAAAGCTTGTGTATATTCTCGATTCTTTTCTTCTTTTCTTTCATCAAAGTATCCATCACCGGTGAAGTATACTTTGAGCAAGTGATCGATCTTTTCAATAATTGTAAAGATATTATCTCCCGATCCGATCTCTTCTTGATATGGGCCTCTGTACTATTCCATGTTTTCTTGGTTGAACCTTGCAAACTGTTTTCAATAAGTTTGCTGAATTGATCTTTATCAATGTCCAGTGCTGACGAAGCAACCTTTAAGGATGTCATCCATTCATCGATCAAAGTTTCCATATTCCTGAAATCGATGATGTCTGTTGTAAGCATCAACTCGAATGGATGTGTTGGTTCTAGCATCGTGTTTGTCCAAAGGCTATTAGATGCTGCCATATCTCTTTCTGGTCGTCACTTTTGTCGTGCCTTAAATTCTATAGTCGACTCGATCCTGTTTCCATGATTGTTGGGGAATGGGTGTTTCAGCACTCGTATTCCCTTCTTTTCATTTGGGAATAGGATCATTCATCTTGAGATTAACCAGATCCACAATTCTTAAATTGGAAAGTGGTTCGGTTAATTTCGAAATATCAAATCTTGAGACTTCCATCAACTTGTCTGATGATGTCGAGCAAGAGTTCCTCATAGCTTTTAGACTTTGGGACTTCTGTAGCCTTTCCTTTAGGAATAATTGGTTTGTCTCCAAATGCATCTTTGAAATATTCATTCATCGATCTACCTGTTCCCTTTGGTAATCTTCCTTTCAGATCTACGATTTCTTTCTTTAGATCTGAAACTTCTTGTTGGATCTCAGATAGAGATCGGCACATCTTTTTCATTTGTCCACAATAATATATGATGGTCTTTTGAACTTTCCTAAGGTCTTGTGTGACCTTAAATGTATTTGGAACAATTATGTCACAAGCTTTACTGGACGTCATTTTAATGAAATCCTACACATGTTATATCTCAAAAAAAATTCGGATACATTTTTCTTAATTTTCTCCTCCGTTAGGCATAGGAAAATAAATATTGTACAAATAATTTAATTTATATCTTCAATAAACCCAGTCTTTAATACCATTTCGTGCATCGGATCTCAATAAATATAAATTATGAAAAAAACTCTATTATTTATTTTTCCAAATATTAATTACTCAGTACGTGGTATTGTTGTACCGTATCGATCCCCTATACAAGTGAAAACACGAGTATAGCATTGGATACGCAGTGGTTTCCAGTCAATATACCAAGATAATTATATCTGGATTTAATACATATGGCTTAACAGAATGGTTTGGAAACAATAAAATTAGAGTGGAAATAGCATTTCATAATGTATACTTTTAGGGGTAAATTAATCTTTAACCACTTTTATGATATATGGAGACTATATTTTAAATTTTGTGGTATTTTAAACTAAATTATAAAGAGTTGTGGTATATGGAGACCTTATCTCTTTTTTTGTTTGTCAAAAAAAAAAAAAAACCGAGTTTGTTGAAAAATTACCGTATGATGGATAAATAGGCTCCAGCGAAAAATAATAGCTCAAATTTAAAGGACAGTAACTACATGACACTGGTCACCGAAGTAAATGACTTTTGATGATGAATTTACATTAGTGATTGGTTTTGCTCTAAAAAACTACGTCTATATATAACTTGGTCTGTACATACTAGGCGGGTATTACAGTAAATTCAACATTTTCTTGTAGGTACGCTATGTTCTGATTGAATCATTGATAGTTGAGCAAGCCTGAGAAGCTTTTCACGTCTGTTAGTCCTCTGAATATGCCTCTTTCACAAAATAGCACAAATTGCTAGGATGAGTGAACTTTATCCACGTTTCTCAAAAACATTAAACGTCACAAATCACAGAACAAAATAGATATTCCCACCCGAGAAAAGATTCAGATTTCTCTTAACCTTGTTCATTGTTCGGTGTTGAATTATTTTCCTGCTCTGGAGGTCCTGCATATACTTGACCTTGATCTCTCAAGTCTCGAAATATTGATAGAAACGAGTTTAGGCTCTCAGAAGAGGCTCCCCCAAGGATCCACAACAACAATGAACTAAATGAGCTCATTGCCCCAGGAACACCTCCAGCATCAGGCTGACGAAGAACAGGCTGGCCTCCAATATCAAGAGGATTGCCTAATCTATCAGGATTGTCATTATTGGGCTGTTCCTCAGGACCAGAGAATCCAGTTGCAACATTTCTCGTCATTCCTATGTCAGCTCTACCTCGAAGTACTGGTCCAGGTCCCACATCTGTGTTCACAGGCACAGAGTTCCTGGTGTTTAATCTTGTAATGCGTAACGTTGAGGCAAGAATTGTAGATGATGTAATATGAAAATCTGGATGCTGCTGAAAATGGGACCGACGGTTTTGCATAAACCTCTGCAAAGCAGGAACCTGCCATTATAGTTTATCAGTAACCAATCTTCAAGAATAACTAATGTAATCTATGTAGGATGAAATTCAATCCCACAACTGCAAAACAGTGAGCAAAGTTCTGCAGCACAGTTTTGGACAAATATTCTTTCACAATGAAAAGACCGACGTACTTTTCTGCACTATTGTTACGGACAAATATTCTTTCTCAACCAAAACCCTGAGTGCTCACACCCCAGCAAGCCAGATATAAAAGTTTTCATAAATTGTAGCATCATTCTTTACAAAAATGTCGATTACTTCTAAATACCATAGCTGGGTTAATACATAATTCATAAGCCCATTATATGACTAGTTAAAGTGAGCCTTATACACGTCCTTATTACTTACTGTAGTTCAGTTATTTCTGAATTATGAAGGATATCCAAAGAAATGGTTGGATCACAGTACTTGGTTTCTCAACTACTTCCAACCCTCAGGCCCTTAAATACTTTGGGACAGTTTTCTTATACATAGAAACACTCTGTTGAAATGTTATACATTTTCTGTGTACTGAAAAAAGGTCTAGAGTACGGTTATTTACTGGTGTGACCATGTGTCAGAGATATACTGGATTTTAGAAACTGCATTCTGCTGGAAATTATCAAATTCTTGAAAACATTATACAACAGATATGAATGGATGAATGTAGTGCCATCATTGAGCTCAAGCCTGGCACTACTAGGCTCGAGACAGCTCATTCACACCTCTACACACATCCTCCAGCTCAGTTTTATTTCTATGGTACCCTACCCTTCTCCTTCCGTCCATTCTCCTATCATCTTCATTCTTCATCTATCATGCAACTGTAACCAGAACTGCTGCCCCCACCTTACTTAGAAGCCTAACACTGCTGGTCCTTTAATCCAGTAATCAACTATTGGCAAGCCTATCTAATCAGAAGCTTTTGCATAGCATTAAGAAGCTATTTCTGGTACTAGTATGTCTGTTTGTCCTCAATCTCAGGACTTTGTATAAATACCAAATGATGGAAAAAAAAAAAACTAATAAAAACCATATAACAATAGATGTATGCCGTACCTCAAATCTGTTCCAGAAATAGAGGATAAGGTGTTGCATAAATGCTGCAGAAGTCGAGAGAGCTAAATAAGAAAAGCCTGCATATGAGACAACGGAATGTGAAAAGGAAGATCAATGACTTGGATAATATTCGGAGGCTGATAAATTAAAATATTACCATATGTATAGGAGAAAAAATATATGTGAAACACTAAAAAGTAGAGTAAAAAGAAGCGAGGAAAGAACTTCATTGATATTGGCGTGCGAACACTGCAAGCAAAAGAGAACTGTGTCAGAAAAATGACTGGACTGCTAAGAAATTGTTCAAACTATAAATCAAGGCTAAAATTTACAGGTTTATGCACTTTATTTCAGGCATTTTATGCGAAACGTATGATGGTATAAAAGCTATCAGGCAATCCCTATTAGCATGTCTAAAAGTTCTAATGGCTTCCAGGTTGTGCATCATACAGGAAGGCCATTACATATATACAGGTGATAGTGGCATTAGATGGCTTTCCTCAGTTGGACATTACATTTTACCAACAAAATATCCCTTAGCTTGTCAATTTGAACAGAGGGATCTGAAACAAACACACAAGCTAGTATGAGGAACGATTGAACAGAGAAGGTTGAGATTCAATTTAATGTGGCAGTAGCACATGGATAATAAAAAAAACAAAGCCTATACAAATCGTCATCAACCACTGTCAACTTTGTGGTTTTAAAAGTACTCTTCCAGTCTAGAAAAGCACTGATAGGAAGCATTAAACTACCCGAACAGAAAAGAGAAGTGAATAAACCTGAAAAGAGACCACACCAGTTGCAGTTGCAGATAATAGCATAGAATCCAGAAATGAGACGAAGATGCAATATTACTACACAATAGGATATGTGAATGTAATTCAAGCTTTTAGTTTTCATCAATATTAAGCGCTGCTTTGTTAACATCCTTCTATCCCTTTTATAACTTGCTTCTCTTGTTTTATCCATTTTCCTTTATATCATTAGGTAGTGTGGAAGAAACAAAAGGAAGGGAACAACCTGATGAGCGTGAACAGTTCACAGATCCAGACAAGAATTAAAACCATAAAAGCCAACAGCTGATCATCATAAAATTCAAAGAGAAAAAATAGGATTCCAATCATTATCTGGAGACAAAATAAGCCACTGTTAGTAAAACCATAAGAATCATATCAAAATAGGGGAAGCAAAAAGCAGAAAACACAACCAAAAGAAGTTGCATACTAACCGGTACAAAAACAAGTGATTCAATCACATGCACAAAAATCAATTGAAATGTTGGAAGACTATGCTGAGCATGATGCTGAAGCTGCACTGCAAAAATGTGAGAGAGGGTATCGCAATTAAGAAAGGTAGGTATACAAACACTTCATAAGACTTCATATGAATCACCAAACAATTGAAGTTTCAAGGGCAGAGTACATTTAGAGAACAATAACATGTGTGTAGCTCTATTTCAACCATTGGAACCTTTGTGGTGACAGTACAATGTAAGTTTCAAGATGAGTGATCTATTATTAGTTGTCTGTTTAATTTTTTTACAATGCAAACTAATCACATGGTTTATAATGCCACCAGTAATCAATGATGTATACAATATAGAGTAGTCAAGCATTACACAAGTACAGATGAGGATAACCTTTGAACTAATAGCTCATTTGTCAAAACAAACCTGTAAACTTTAGCATACGGGTCTGTGTTTCTCTCAGTGTAAATGAAACCGACATTGTAGTTGTAAAGAAAACAAAAAGTGACATCATCAATACGCCACACTTTGTCACAAGATAATCTGCAAAACATAGCAGCAGAAAACCAGCGTCGTGTTTGATCATCATGAGACAACTACTTCTCAAAAAATAGAACTTAGATAAGTTTGAAGTTTACGGCCACAACCAATCTGGAATACTGATGCATTTCCAATGGTAAAGCTGCCTAAATTTCACCATATGTTCCCCACGTTATAATTTGCTACATAATTTGAAAACAATTAGGTTGTGTTTGGATGGAGAGATTTTGAGGAAGGATTAAAAATCCATAGTAGTAAATCAGTTGGTGGTGTGTAGATAGATGTGGATTTGAATTCATCAATTTCATTTTGTACTAATTTTTTAAAAATATGGTTGAATTTTGAATCGACTTTGAGTGTATTTGAAATTCTGAAATTCATTCATTTCAAATCTCTTAATCCAAACACAACCTTAATTTCTCCAAGAGAGTAAACAAATGAAGTGATGATGGGTGATGGCCACCTAGTATTCATTATAGATTTATAGGCAAGGTAAAACTTAAACGTAGCGAGTTCAAATAACCCTTCTGAACCATAAAAAACCCCAGACTCGAGGGGTAAAGTCATAAATCATTCGACAATCAACATTATAATTGAACCATCCCAACCACTGTTGAACTACTCAGTTGGGTACAACCATGTAAAATCAGTCAACAAGGTAGGAGCGATTTTTCAGGAATATATTTATATCTGATTTATTGTCCATATATAACTATTTTTAAGTATGGGAGGCTAACTCCCCCCCCCCCCACCCAAAAATATCTGTATTTTATGCACATCCAAAATTAGGAGTATAATATATGTGTGCATGCATTTGTGGGAATATGTGTGTGAGTGTGTTACTTTGGTACACGTTTGATTCTTTATTTTACAACGGTATACAAGGCATATGCATGGATTGTTTTGTGGAATATGTATTCCAGTATTTTTTATTTTTTGATTCTTGGTAAATAAAGTATTAAATACAAATGTGAGGAAATTTGGTAAATATTTTCTATCCAAAGGGGGAGCTGCAAATCCTAACTTATGACGTCCCGTCTAGTTTAACTCATGAATTTTATGTCCCAATGAGAGCTAAAAATTTTGAATCCATGCTGCATGATATCACCTTATCCTTATATTGAAGGCATTTTTAGCAATGCTCTCGTAAAAATAATTTCGCCACAGCTCTTTTCATGTTCTATTTATTTCTCACTTCTCCATCGCCCTATGAAAATGTATAGTCTGACTAAACAGAAAAGAATATATCATATGTGCATCATGTGGGTGGAGAAGGGAGAATGCAATGTCTATTTGGACAAGCTTAATTATCCATTTTTCATGGTAGCTTAATTGCCAACAATAAGCACCATGATAACATGCAACAGTTAGAAATATCAGATGGAATAGCTCAGGAAGAAGCAGAGAAAGAATAGAGGATACAACAGAAAAATACTCAACCTCCAAATTTTGCAGAACTTTCAGGTTGCTCATGCGCATAGGTAAGATTATAGAACTCCTTTGTTTGGTAATTATATAGGTAACCTGCGTAAGTTACAATAACATTTATTACAATGATGAAAAACACGAATGTGGCAGCAAACGACCCTAGCCTCTTGTTTCACTTGTTTAAGATCCCAAAATCATTTAGGCTCCTTTTGGATAGTGTGATTTGAAATCCAAGGTTTGAAATGAATGGATTTCAAATCCACTTAAATTGGAGTGGATTTGACCCATATAGAACAAAAGTTAGTTGAAAACGAAAGTGATGGATTTCAAATTCATATCTATCCAAACACCACTAATGGATTTACTGCTAGGAATTTCAAATCCCTTCAAAAAATCCCTCCATCCAAATGGAAGTGTGAAGTCAATGTTACAATGCATAGAGTTGTGGAATAACACCATTAATTTGCTGATTTGCATAAATCCAATTAGTCACAAAAGAAGAAGGGAAAAATAATTGGGGGTGAACCTGTTGTGCTATAACCTGAAGATGGATTAAGCAAAAGATTACCGAGGAAAAGTTTACAAGCTCAGACCAGTAATCAAAAGTGAACCACAGGAGAGTGGTTGTTCTAGCTAGAACATATATATACAACTCCAAACTTGCCATTGAGAAAAATTGAAGAATAAAATTGAAACCTAACAGGCACTTGATACCTTGTCCGGGAGAGTCCAACAAACTATTCATCAAAATAGTGTCATATCCTACAAGCCTGTTTATCAGCAGCTGCTGCCACCTGAGCAAAAAACCATATTAACTTAAAGTCACTAGCTTGAAACATAAGAGGTAAATCGTCCTATTATATTTTTTCGTCAAGCTTAAAGCTCCAAACATATACATAATTGTAGTTTTTGACTTTATAATTTGCGAGCGAATAAATTGATTCAAAGCTGAACAAAGATATCAACCTAATTTGCATTGAATTCTCAAATCCATGTCTTTAACAACAAACATTTTCTTAAAAAGGTCTACATGTAGTTTTAATTTCATCATTTAGATTCCACTTTAATGTCAGTCAAATATATTCCAGAAAACTACGTGAACCCAAAGCTAATAATTCTAAGGGAAATAATGAAAATATGTCTAACACATGGAAGCATATTGGTTGAGTTGTTTACCCTGTAAAAGCCTCCACACAAAAATATGACTAGTAACAGCATAACTGAGCAGTCAATTCTCATAATGAATTTCTTCCAAAAAAAACAAATACACTGACCAGTAGAGAAAAAACCTTCAAAAGTTAGTTCAAACCCACCCCCACCCCCCAAAAAATATCAATTACATGGGAAATCTCTTCATCCAATCCACAGAGCAAGGAACAGAGAAGCTTTATATTACCGGTTGCCAAAGCAACTGTGCCGAGCTGAAATACTGATATTAATTGTACGAATTCCATGCCTTGATCTGGCTTCTTCAGGCAACAAAAAATAACCCTGCCCAAGAAATATACCACATGAATAATAGTTGATGTCAAAACATTCTTCATCATAACATGGAGTGGTTCCATGCAGAAAAGAAAACAAAAAAAAAAAAAAAGCCAAATGAACCACTAGAAGCACACCTTTTCCATGGTATACAAATAAGCTGGTTCAAATGCCTTGCTTCTCTTTTCTAGCCACTGTACTGGGATATTAATATCAAGATTACATGTGAATGAATTAATTACAGTACAAAAGGTCCACAGCAAAAATATATAACTAAAAATACAACCAAATAACACTGTTTACCTATCGCCAAATCAGTCTAAGACTGATGGCAGAAACAAATAATTGAGGTTTAGGCTTTTGGCACAAAAAGGATTTGGTTTCTTATCTACACAGTACACAATCAAAATTTTCACTCAGGTAAAAATATGCAACCACAGATTGTATGAAGGTTACTCCTCCTTGCTTTAATGCAAGAATGCAGAGTTGATCCTTATTTATAAGAAGTTAAGTAAGTCTTACAACCTGGTCCCATAACAGGACATACGTGATGGAAGTTAACAAGGCGACACTTTCTGCGGTAATATGGAGGCTAGAATCACTGTAAGCTCTCACTAACAAGAACAGAACTTAACTTATTGACGACTAGCAACACATTGACAGTATAGTTGTTCAGCTATGTTAAAATATACATATCAAAACTTCTGATATTCATCTTTTGCCCAAACTATTAAAGGGGATATATTATCCCACACATTTTAAATGTGAATTTTCCAGGGTAAGAGCCCCATTGGCTTTAAGATGCAGCTAATGAAAATCATGCTATTATTTAGGAAGAGCTTTCACATTGAATTTATTTCACCAAGTGCCATGAAAAGTAACAACTTCCTAATGGTTTTCCAGGTTTATCCAATAGGTTGAACAGGTTAGATCCCTGGAAGTACATACCAAAGACCTATAATCCCAGTTTTCACCTCAGAATATATTTAAACCATGCACCAAATAGTGCAGTGCAGTAAGAGGACAGACAGAGATAGCATCTACCTGCATATGAGTTGAGCCTGTCTAAATACAAGATTTTTAGCCACTTGGGAATATCAAAATTTAAATTTATACCAGCAATGTCCTGCACAAAAATAGTGACCTGACTAATTAGAACTCTTTCGTAAAGTATTAAACAAAGTTCTCATAAAATATGTTTCATTCTGAAATATAAGAATCCATTAGTAACTAAAGGAAAGGAAGAAAGATATCATATATTTCTGACCCATAAACCTCCAAGAATTCGCCTTGCTAATCTCAGAAAGAAAGATAAACGCCCATGCCACTTTTTGCCAATATGAATTATTGCTGCTCTAAGAGATTCTTTGGGTGAAATAAAGAACCTATTGCGAGGCACACCTTTACTGCCTTTCACAGTTGCATCATCAGATACTGGCTTAAACCTTTCACTGTTGATTGAAACTTCTCGAGGGGATTCCAAAACATCATTTTCAGTTTTCCAAAATTTTAGTCGAGAATTCATCACCCTCGTATCAGAGCTTATCCAGCTCAACCACGAAGTAGCAGCCAAATGAGGTGAACCATCTCCATCGACATTGGTTGGTTCCTCAATTTTTGTGTCAGTTTCTGTATCATGTACATCTATTTCATCATTCACAGACTCATCATGTGACCACAAGCCAGCACTAGTGATCTGCATGTGAGAGAGAGAGAGAGAGAGAGAGAGAGAGAGACATATAAAAAAAACATTGTCAGTTGATTAGAAAATTTTCCCACAGTTGCACAAGAGCTGGCGGCAGCTTATCAACCAAATCAATAGTTACAGCCACTCTGTATCGGTAAGGATGACTCTTCCACGAAATGCATCATTCCAGTGAACAACGGAAAAGAGATTACTACATACCTTAATCTGAATAAGCTGGGCATCAGACATTTGGACACTGGAGAATTCACTCGAACAGCCAGGCTGCACCATTCAATTATAATGAGCGAATTCTCATCAGCATAGAAAAAGTTTTAAAAAAAAAAGATGAATGGCCTAATTCCTAAATCCATTGGAAACAACAAATAACTCGAAATTTTAACACCAGCAAGCAATCACAGTAGACACAGAAACAATCACTGAATTAAGCAGGATCACAGAAAATTAAAGGAACTATAGGAGGAAACCTGTTGAACATAATTGGCGTGCATAACAACAAGAATACAGAAGAGGGTAATGGCCAATAGGAGGAAAAAATACTCGAGCTTAGCTCTGACTTTTGGAGTCAGCATCTCAGAAAATCGCTCCTGAACCCTTATAAACGTCTGCTCTGGATCCATTTCAATTGCAGCAATTATACGAATATATAAAAACGGAGAGAGGGGTATCGAAATCGTTGGAGATATCCGCAGAAGAACAAGATGAAGGTCAAAAATCACAACTACAAAATGCACCGCCGATATTCTGATTGTTGAATTTTTCGACTTATAACATCCATCGCTCGCTACAGTGAGTTTGGGGATTTGATTTTCCAAAATTTTCTGACTGTCGCTATTTGTTGTTGGTCAAAGTTGGACCCTTGTCCCCAAATTCCAAAATGGAAGCTTTATGCTATCAACCCACTTTGCTCCTCTGTTAGAAGATTGATTAGCTGGAAGCCTAGATACAGGGGTGGCAATAACAAGTTGGTGACTTTTTTTTTTTTTTTTTTTTGGGGGTTAAATCATAAATAATTAATCTATTCATTTGAAATTTATTAATAGTTCAAAAATTTGATGATTTTTGTTTCATCTACATCTATCCATATATATAATGACACGATCATAACTCAAAATAGAAATCTCAACTTTCTCATCCAAAATCAATTTTTATTTTCATTGATTTTTTGTGCATTTAACAGTATTTTTTATCACAATCATATTTAATTAATATTTAATTTGACTATTGAATACTAATTAATGTAACTTTTAAATGTTGTATTCATTATTTAATTTTAAATTAAAAAACATTATGATTATGAAATTTTTAGGGGGTGAGATATGTAGGATTCCCAACAAAATATGATGTATTGAATTTATTATTCTTAATTGTAATTATGTTTATTGTCATTTTTTTATTTGTGTGATCTAAGTTTTTAAGAAAGTTGATGATGATAATTTTTTAAACAAATCATGATTTCAAATTAGAACATATTCATATAAAATTTGTTTTTATGCATTGTATTGATGTATTATTTGAAAAAAACAAAAAAAGCATGAACTGTGGACGGGAGGTGAGGGAAAGGGGAGGGTTTTGCTTTTTTTTTTTAAGGGTATTATGGGAATTTTTTATTATTATATATTTTTTAATTAAAAATTAAAAGAATTGAATTGTGTTAAGAAAATTATGGGGTGTGAATAGTCTCATTAAATAATAAATAATAATTAGTGTAATAAGGGTTTTGTATTTATTTGATTGGTTTGAGGCGGTGTATGTGTTGTGAGGTCATACCTCATACGTTATAAAACTATCCAACCAGAAGCTCTTTTCTTCTCAATTCGATTTTCAAAGGTATTCAAATCTGTTTAGGCCATTGGGGTTTTTTGCAGACAACCATTGCTGCAGAGGTAAGAATTGTCTCATTGACGGACCATTTCTTAACTTCTCCGTGCATAATTCGCGTTGCATCGGTTGTGTTTTTGCTCTAATCTATCTGATTTATCTGTGTTTGCTTGGATCTTAATTTGAATTTGTTTAATTGTCCGTTCAAGGACTTGAAAAAACCGTGTGCTGTTTTAATTTCATATCCTGCATGCTGAACCGTGCCACCATTCATCACTACTTGTTTTGATGACACTCGTTAGCTCCGTTGTCTGGCGCACATTCTTTCAATTAAAGTTTCCTTTTGCTAAAATTGGGTTCTGTAAAATTATATCTGTTGTATACTTCTAATTGTACTTGTTATCATACATAAGGATTTCGGAAATGTTTGTTTGGGGTTGTGAAATTTGGCGGTTTCTGACACTCGTGACTGACATTTTTAGCGGTCACAATTTTTTTTTTTCCTGTGTCTTATGAGATGTCGTGCAGTTCATAATAGGTGAGTGGTTGCGATTTGGAGTACTGGTTATGCATATTGGGAAATATTGGTTATATGATTTTGAAAGTCACCCTAGTATCTTCTCAAAGTAGTACATGCCCTCTATAACTACATGACTCCATAAGCTGGAGTCTATGAAACATCATGGTGGAAATATATTTTTCCCCATCGTCGCTATATTTTTAATCTGCTGGAAAGATCAGTTTCAGATGGTTTTGTTTCATATTTTAATCAAAGGCATTTCAAGGTTTTAGTATGCATGCTTTACTTTTCATTTTTGTGCAGGTGGTGTAACACTTTCTTCTTTTCCTCTAAAGTTCAGGTGATTGGTTAGAAACATGAGTAGTACTCCTAACAGAAGGTTGCATGAGGATGGTGGCAATAGCAACAGCAGCGCGAGTGGCAGTGGAAATCACAGTCACCCTTCTGTTTCGAAGTACCCACATGACGACCAAGGAACATATTCTGGTATAGGTAAGGTTGTGGTCTCATCCAGGCACGACTACCATGCTCCCTATGATATTGGCCAGGAAGGTCGCATTCCGAAGATTGCACCGCGTAATGAGTCCCGTGATGCAGACAGGAGATCACCAATGCTTCCAAATATGTTTTTCAGGGTGCCGACTCCAAATGATTCACACTCTGATCATGTTGGTCCAGAGACAAGGATGGAGTTCAGGGATTCAAAAGACAGCATCAAGGAGACTAAGGCTGATAATCGCGACATGAAGCCTGATTTAAGGGAGTTACCACAGACTGCCAAATTTGATAAATATGATAGCAGAACTGATGATAGTAAAGATTCAAAACATGAAAGGGATACGCATGCTGAGCCCAAAGGCAATGAAAAGCTGGATAAGGAGGGTTATAGTGGATCTAACAGCCAGTTGAATTGGAAAGATACGAAAGAACAGCATCGTTTGAAAAAATATCCTGATGTCCCTGGGGGAAATGCAGAAACCTGGCACACAACGCGAACTAGCTTGCATGGCCCAGCTGATGCTGGTAAGGAAGGTTTACATGCTGAAGAGAGAGACTTTGCTGAAGCTCGTGAAGCAGTTGGGGAGAACAAAGTAGATATGAAGGGGGATGACAAACCTAAAGACAAAGATAGAAAGAGGAAAGAAGTGAAGCTCTGGGATTGGGGAGAAAGGGATAAAGAAAGAAGTGATCTCCGGAACAATTTGCTACCTGTTAATAGCAGTAGTGAGAACAAAGAAGCAGCAAGGGAAGAAAGAGAGTCTGAGAGGTGGGGAAATGAAAAGAAAGAGCCTCAGAAAGAGAAGGAGAAGATAATTGAAAAGGAGAAGGATAATGTGAAGAAGGAATTGTGGATTGGTTTGGAAAAAGAGGTTTCCCACAATGAAAAGGAACTGGCAGACATACCTGAAAAATCCAATGAACTAGAAAATCTAACCCAAGAACCAAAGAAGAAAGATCATGATCTTTGGAAGAATATTCTCCGGGAAGTGAGAGACAAGAAGAAGGAAAGGGATGCTGATGTAGAACCAGAAAGACCTGAAAAACGCAGTAGGTATCATGAAAAAGAATCAGATGATGGTGGTATACATGTCGAAGGAGGTGCAGATCAGGAAAGAGAAGTTTTGAATTCTGGGGTTCAGCAGAGAAAGAGAATGCTGCGTCCGAGGGGAAGCCCTCAAATGGGAAACCGTGATCCACGTGTTAGGTCTGGCGCCAGCGATAATGATGGGTATGATTTTATTTCTTATATATTGACTGTGACAGCTTGAATGTTGAGTTCATATGTTACATGAATCTGGAAGCTTTTGATGCTTTATTTACTCATTTAGCTTGTGACATGCTTATGCACATTACTTCCATCATGTAGCATTCAAACTTTCTGTCATAGACAGATACCGAAAATAATACATGTTCAAGTATTTAATATAATTTCAGCACTACCAAATCATAATGTGTTTGGATGTAATATGTCAAATATAAGGATGAGTGGCAAACCATGAATATCTTTCTTTCTCTCTCTCTCTCTCTGTGTAACAACTTAAAGAACAACCCCCTCAGCCCTGGAAGGCTAAAAAAAAAAAAGTAAATGGGAGAAAGAATGAAGAGAAAAAACTGGTTTCAAAGGATGATTGAAGACAAAGACTAGCTAGCTGTTCTGAAGGAATTGAAGAGGCTACCACTTGTTAAGAAAGATGGGTTTAAAATTGACTAAAATCGGCTATGCTTTTAATGCCTTCCCATCTTCCTTTCTATAGATTTAATATTCCACAGTTGAATATTGTTTCAATGTAATACTCCTGAGATATTATCCTTTTCCAAATTTTGATGATTTTGATGCAAATAGACTAACAAAAAAAAAAAAAAAACATATCTTGTAAAGTTTAATGAGTTAATGCCATAAAAATATATTGGTTGTAACATCTTTCTTTAATGATTAAAATGTTTTGTTTCTTATAAAAAAGCCATGAAAATAAACCTAGTACAAAGTACTACCGAATACAGTAACCAAAGATTTGGAATGTGTAGAACAGAGAACAAAAGGTAGGTAAAGGATGTCACTTAAGAAAAACAATGCTCTGTCCGTCCCAAAGAAGAATCATGTTTCTCCATAGTACAGCCTTTTATTTTGGTCAATTGAATGAAGATACAACCTTTTATAAGTCTTCAATTTTCATTTATATTTGTAGGTTTGACTTACCCGATCACATTTAATTTTGTCTCCCAAAAAAATCACATTTTACTTGATTTTGTATGTCATAAGGACATTATAGTATTTTCATTTGGAAAATTAACTTTGACTTTCCAAAGAAGACTATATTTTTGGGACAAGAAAATGTTATAGAAACATGACTCTTTTTGTGGGATGGAGGGAGTATTGTATTTGCTACAGTGGTGTGCTACCTTTTATTGTTGATTTATATTATTGACATGTTTTGATAATGGGGAGAATGTCTGGGGGAATTTTGTATGATAACTGAAAAGGCATTGGCATTCTTCCCCTGGACATAAAAGAAAGCCAGTGCCCCTCGTACACAATAAATGAGGTCACTTTTTTCACCCATTTAGTTAGGCCAATTGTTCGTGTTCCTTTTCTTAGGACTGACAATCTTATCTGAATATTTTTATTATTATTTTTAAAGATTGGGAGTCTAATGAATGAGCATGCTAACCTATTTTGAAAAAATTAAAAGAGGTTTTGCAAGTCCGTTTATAGAAATTGTGACAGTGACTTCATGGACTCTTTCTTGTTCTCCTTGTAATACACATGTTTAAGTAGGTTGATTATTTGCCTCAATTAGTTCTGTATTTTTTTGTATGCACTCAGACTGATCAAGTCTAGGATTGGCTTGCTTATCCATTTTACAGTTTGAATTCCATCACAATTCCAATCTAGAGATGCAAATATCTCGTGATCTTCGTATGTCCTGATCCAAATGTGCAGATCCAGAGTTATCATCTGATCTTTGTGTGCTTCTATTTGGACATTCACATTTATTTGTGAATGTAAACAGACTTGTTATATGTATTTTATATGAATATGTATTTAACGATTAATCCTGCTAACTAATTAAATCGATCCTTTTCATTTTCTATGTAAAACAATTTACTGTTTTCATTTGTTTTTCTTTTTTCTTTCTTTACCTCTTTTTTTAAAATAATAATGGGTGATCTTAAATCTCATCTGCTCAAAGCTTTCTTTGTTGTCTAATTATATAAAAGGTTGATAAAAGTAATCATTTATTTTAATAAAAATAAATGAGATGAGAATGTTAAGATATTCATAGGTAAAAAGGGAAAAGCAAAGTTTCTCAGCAACTCATTTAGCTGTGCTCCCCATCCCAATTCCCCTGAGGGAATTCTTGTTTGAAGCTAACTAATCAAGCCCCTATGATAAGTTGTGAAAAATTGTCGGATGAAATTAATATTTGAAGAAGCTTTAATTTACATATCTTTATTGAAGTAAATGTACCACGACATGTAGCAATGACAACAATATTATTCGGAAACTGGTGGTAGACTTTTCCTTTTCTTTTCTGATATTATTCTCCTTAAAAGGACTTGATTTTAATTTTTTGAGAATTATGTTAACTAGTCCTGGAGAAGGAATGGTTTTTACCATCAAACTTCTGCATCTCTGGTTATCTTTCATTCCCTTTATCTCTAGTCTCCTAGACTTCCGTATAACTCTGCATATCATCACATCCTCGCCATGATATGGTTGGGCATGTTAAGTAACAGAATGGTTATTTCTTATTGACTTGCATTATTTTGCTTGCAAGTTTTTTTTTGGGCCTTCATCTCCTGTATACACAGTTAAATGCTGTGATGTATTTTTCTTGGTTCTGGTTGCAAAGATGTGCTAACTCCTCTGTGTTTTTTACTTTTGTGCAGGTCACAAGGTAACCGCTCAAATTGCTTTTTATGCGGGAGTTCTTGATTGGTTTTACTGAACAGGAAGATTGCAACTTCTATTGCATAATTTATTTCTTGGATTTCCTGTTTGCGTTTGATGTTTTACTTGGAGGAGAGCTTCAAGAATTAGTGGAACATAAAAAACTATTTGATCCAAGCACAAATGCTATTTTTTCATGAAACCTGATGTGCAATTATTTCGCATGCTTATGAATTCTTTGAAAGCATGTTATGCTGGTAAATCTGGTCTTGGGTTATGAAATAACCAACAGATGCAACAATTTGGACTAGATAAGAGCATTTTTTACCTAGTTGATGTAATCATTTTGTCATATGTTTTTATGTTTATTAATTGGTTTATTTCTTCATTATTGGAATTCTTACCAAGCTTGAACCCCCAACCCAGTTATATTTAGTTAAGGGCCCATCCACAGATTGGGTGTAATTGTTTGGTGTTGTCATTTCCTGAAAACTAAGGTCTAAGCTATATATGATATTAACAGCCGACTCTTTGTTATCAGGCTACTAATTCTCAGGTATCAATTTTGTTTTGCTTCTTAAAACTGTTCTTGAATTCATGATCTCTCTTTGCAGGTAAGGCTGTTGTTTATAAAATTGGTGAATGCATGCAAGAACTCATAAAATTGTGGAAGGAATATGAATTATCACAAGCTGATAAAGCATGTGAAGGTGCTCAAAATGGCCCTACTTTAGAAATTTGTATACCAGCTGAACATGTTACTGCTACAAATCGCCAAGTAAGTGTATTATTATACCTATTCCTGTTGCTCTTATTGTCTAGCCTAGAGATTTGTGACATTTCTCTCCATTTGAACTTTATATTTTCTTTTTGAATGTTCTCATCTTCTGTGATTTTGTAATTTTGTTCTTGCGTCCTGTGATAGTTTTGGCCATGCTTTTACTCAGATCTAGCATAACTCATTTCTCTGTTATAATTTCCCCACTCTATATCTATAGCTGTTGTTCTATGAGTTAATGAATCAGTTAATGTCAATCTTTGTTTACAATGTTTAATAGAAAACTAGATGTTAAACTAAACTAGTGGTGGCAAGATTCATTATCCAACTTGGTCTGAATCGGTTCCTAACTTTATTCATCTGTTGTATTAAATGGATACTGGATTCTATTTGTCCCAATTGTTTATGTTAATGTTGCAATGCTATTATTATGATTTTGTCGGTTAGCAAATGCATGTATCTCGATCTCATGAGTCATACAAGCAAACGAGAGAAATATACATGACCCGAATCCAGCTGACAACTATATTTGAGCAAAGATTATTGTACATAATATGAATATGGCCGAGAATTTCGGTTGGATTTGGATTTTATATCTTCATTCTGCTACATAAACTGAAGTCCTGGTCATTTATCCAGAATTATCCTCTCTAATGTGTACATGTGTGGGTGTTGTAATTCTGCATTTGTTCTGGGAATGTTATATTGACTGATTAATATACTAGATTTTGTTCAAATTTTCTCTCTTTCCCTCTTAATCATTTTTCGAGCTCTTATATACTCCCTGTGCAGGTAAGGGGTGGGCAGCTCTGGGGGACAGATGTATACACTGTTGACTCTGATTTGGTGGCTGGTATATTTAGTCTCAATATATTAACCTTTCTTTTAACTCATAATTGATAAACGAACCTGATACGCCATTAACTAACAGAAAGCACTGCTGTTTAGTTCTTATGCATACAGGCTATTGTCGCCCAACTGCTTCTCCTCCTCCTTCTGCTGCTCAGGAGTTAAGGGCTACTATCAGAGTTTTGCAGCCACAAGATTGTATGTTTGAAAAATATTAAATGTTCAGTCATTACAGAAATAGTTAATGCTTTTAAACAGATTGCTGACACAGTTTGTAACATTTAACAAGTAAATCTAACTCATGAAAATGCAAAGCTTTTCTTTCACACTGGGTGTGTAAGATACTAAGATTATATGGCTCAACCAAGATAAAAAAGGAAAAGATTCCATGAGTCTACTACCCTAGAGCAGATAATATATATGTTATTCACAACCTTTCTTTACTTGGACTAGGAATTTACCTTAGTTTTGTTCTTGTGACATTTTTGCTTGGTTCTTAGCATTGGGACAATATCTTTTTTTTTTTTTTTTTTTTTTTTGAGATTCTGTGACCTCATTATCTATTCTAGTTTAAAGGAACCCGTCTATTGTTTTAATTTGCCCATCTTTTAGCAATTGTCCATTGCCTTAACTATAATAGGTCACAGAGACTCGTCTTTCATAGTGGAATAAGCATTCTTTCTCTCACTTTTAATTTTTTATCATTTTCTCATTTTGCAATTTTTGTGTTACTGATAGTGTTACTGAAAGTATGTCCATGGGCATCTCGACTCCCCATATAAATACTACAGTGATTATTGTTTAATCTCATAAAACTGTGATACTTCTTGAGCATTTGCCTTTTTCTATCATTGTATTCCTTATTCAGTGCTCTATGCATGTTATATTAGTTGTCCAAACATGATAAAGTTACATGACTTGGGATTTGTGCACATCTTTCCCATTTAAGAATTTGTTGTTATGATGCATATGTATAATGCATTGCATCCTATTTTTGTGGATAGTATGGGAAAATTGACCTGTTGTTTGACTCTGGGTTGTGAATTTTGTTTATCCTATCTTTCAATGCATTCTACTTTTGTGTTATTTGACTCCATTTCATTTAAATTCTTAAGGTTATATCTCTACATTGAGAAATAATGTTCGTTCTCGAGCGTGGGGAGCTGCGATTGGCTGCAGTTATCGTGTTGAGCGCTGTTGCATTGTGAAGGTTGTAGTTATGGGTTTCAAGTAGCCCTTTATTGTCCCTTCAACACCACACCCCTCCCCGTCCCTGAAGCCTTGTACCTGCTTTATGACAAAGTTATAGGGAGTTTTATTTAAATGCATTGCTTGCGCTTCCTTGGATGATATTTTGTGTTTTCTTTTTGCTTGCTCACCTATTATAGGCCAATATATTAATTCTCTCTTTATACACTTTCTGGTCTTTGTTTCTTTCAGATTAACCATGCTATATACTACAAAATTTAATGACGTCAATTGATCTTTGTATGCATGTCAGAAAGGAGGTGGAATTATTGATCTTGAACCTTGTCTCACACATTCATCAACTATGGAGCCTACTTTAGCTCCAGTGGCTGTGGAGCGCACAATGACCACAAGAGCTGCAGCTTCGGTAATTACATTGAGATGCTAATTTTATTTTGTGCGGTTCATCTGTGCAAAAATTGTCAAAATGCTTTGACTTTTTACTTATTTGGATTTAGAAAGTCACTTGCACCTTTGGAGTGATTTAGATCTAATGTTTGTTGTTTACTTGGAGATAATGAGAGTATAATTCATGCCATATTGCCACTTTTTCTCAAGTTATTGAAATAAATTTTCAGGTCACTTTCTGATATATTCCATTACTTAATGTTAGGAGCCAGACTGCAATAGGTTTTTAGGTGGTCCCCTGATTTTGTTATGTACTTGATTTGGGGTATGCTGTTTATTAGAGGCCCTGGCACTTTCTAATATTAGAACTTCTATTATCCAGGATGATTTGGAGTTCAAGAACCCTATGGTTCTTTGATAGATGTATTTTCTTGATTAAATGATGCTGATTTCAGTTTTCTTATAATCTAATCTTCTCAAACTTCTTATTGATTAAATAGATATGCGAGCATTTAAATCCATTCAAATATGGTTGGCAGTATCTTCCAGCTTTGTCTCTTTTCTCACTTCATATGCTTTGCTTGTTCTCTACTGCGAAGTGCCGAGGTTCTGACGTAAAAAGATCTTGCATGCATGGAGACTCATACTTAGTAATATGTTTATGTTTACAACTGTAGGATCTATCAATACAAAAAGTCAACAACAACAACTAAGCTTTTATATCAGTATGTGGGGTTATATGAATTCCATTGGGTTTGGTTGAAACACATTCTCTCACTTTTTATTTAAGTATGACATGTCTTTCCAATTCTTTTTTTAGGTTTTCTCCTATTATATTTAACTGCAAGCTCTATTAATTTGTGCAAAAATATAAACATTAATGTTTTTTTTCTTTTTTTTTTTTTTTAGATATTAAGCAACTACCAATAATAAGCTTCAACATTTGAATTCAATTTCCCTTCCCCTTCCCTCTATGCATTAGTATTTTGCTTCCTATATCTGACTGATTTATACTTGCTAACATGCAATTATTCAGTTAGCTGGATATATGTTACTTGCCTTTTGGTTTGTTCTGATGGTTATGGGTGTTTTACTTTCTTATCTCATTATCATTGTGTCAAGGAGCTTAACCTAACATGCAACCCCACCCCACCTATTTCTCCAGAATGCATTACGTCAACAAAGGTTTGTGCGTGAAGTAACAATTCAGTTCAACCTCTGTATGGAGCCTTGGTATGTAATATATCACTTCGAAGAAACATTACCAAATTTGATCTCATCTTATAACATGCTATTAATATTGCTCTGGCCCTTCAGTTAAATACATGCACTTGTTTAATTGTGTTTTTTTTTTTTTTTTGGTTTCGCATGTATAAAGTTGATCACCACCCTTACTGGCTTCATGATGATTATGATCTGTCTTTCACTGACTGGAATTTTTTCAGTGTCAGTAAAGCTAAGTTGTTTGTATTAGCAAGTTGAACAAAGTTCATGTAGCATAGCCATCTGATATTGGTTTTGACTTTTCATCCGTTGAGATATACTTACCACACAAGTTTATCCTACTTATCTGTGAACATTATCCTCATCATAATGTAATGCTATCAGCCTAGTAAAATATCTAATAGACAAAAATGAGGATGAAAATAGTATTTTCTGTAAAAGTAGTGCTTAAGGATTTTAGTATGGTGCATGTTAAACATTATCAATCTCCTAACGGAGAAGCTGTTTTCTAAGGGCTGCATCTGAACTCAAGGAAACATTAGGGAAATAGATTCAAGGTGTGAATTTAGATTTTGTGACTATGACAGAGGAATAATTGGAACAAGGGTATCGAACCTCTTAGAGTATCTCCATTCCCCGAAAAAAGGATCTATGAGTTCACAGGGAGGTTCTAGAAAATCAATTTTCCTTGCTTTTTTGATGATTTCAGAGTTGAAAAGTTTATTGGAAAAAGGATCTTCATGTAATGATAAATGGCCAGGAGGAATTCATAAGTGCTAGTTAGAAAATTTTGAATTATTGATGAGATTTTCTTTTCTAATAAACTCACTTACATGTTTAAATACATTTAATACTGAATGTGAAAATGAGATTCGTTTCCCACTGTAAAATTTGTAATTCTTCAAATGAGGTGGGTAATGCACTTTCTTTATGGATTCTAGGATGATTTATTTGACTATTCTCGTTTCAACTTCTTTTATAACTTCCATGTATTCAAAGTTACCGGATTACCAAACTATTCGGTAAAATACTGAGGAAGGACCATACCTCCTTGCATGATATTGAGTAAAGTGCTCAGAATTCAGTAAGGACACATACCTTTTGGCTTGATATATTGGGTATTAGCAGTGTTAACTGAAACTATTTGTTAACTGAATATTTTCTTTTGGGAGAAAAAATTTGGTACGGTAAACATTCCCCTAAACTAAAACAAACAAAGATTCTAATAACAAGTGGTCCAGTGGTTTTGTCCCTTCAAGAACATCCAATAAAATTTGAACGACTTGGAGAAAATTAGCATGGCCCCTATTCAAGGATGCATGCATAAATTAAGATAGCTTCTATTAACAATTTCACAATTTTGCTGATCATAATGAGATCTTTTGCAATCAATAACTGACATAAACCATTTTCCTTGGAAATCGGAACCAATGTAGCCTCAAATAATATAAACTTAGGTCTAACCAGAATGGTCTCTCTCAATTTTAAGTATCAGCTGAAGTATCTTAGTGCCGAGGTGCAATTTGACTCCACTTATTCACCTCTGAAAATTTTATTTGAAGGTATCTGTAGTTTACAGAATTGGAGAATCATTCTAATTACCAAATGCTGTGTTTCACACCACAAATCATTACTTTTTTGGGAACATACTCATTTCTACTTTGATATTTTCCTCTTATACTTTCTTTGTGGTTTATCCTAGGCTGAAATACAGTATTAGTGCTGTTGCTGACAAAGGTCTAAAAAAGTCCCTTTTTACATCTGCACGCTTGAAGAAGGGAGAAGTGCTCTATGTAGAGACTCATTCCCGCAGGTAGAAAACTAAGTTCTGCAAATATTGTATGTCTTCTGGTTTGATTGCTTCTTCTTTAACCCTTATGTTTTGAAGCACATACTGTACTTGGTTACTTGTTAGTTGCTACTCTAAAAACATCTGAACTGGTCTCTGTGTATATTTGGATCATAGTGTGGGCCTATTGAGTTAGATCTTTTATAAATGTGTACTTTTCTATTAATGGGGGTGACTAGTAAGGGTTAATGTAGTTTAGCTTTTGAGGTGGATAGTAGGTGCTTGGAAATGATTTACACATACCTTTCTTAGTTTAATATATTGGCAGACTGTCTCAGATACGGTATTTACATCTCAACATTATGATCTTCTTAAAGAGCATCCAGCAACGGAAGTCGATATTTGTGTTACACAATTCTAATTATTTTCCATATCCATATGGGTTTTCTTGATAACAAGTAGGAATGTTACACACTTCTTCCTCTTCATGACATTAGTCCATGGGTCTACAATGCATATTTTGAATATCTTGGGAGATATCTAATGAACTGAGATGGTACCCTTCCCATTCCTTCTAGTTATTTTGTTGGTGAAACTAGTTGAAGGGTTCAGTGGCTGCTTCGGGGGGGGGGGGGGGGAGTGGGATTTCAAGTGTCTCAACATGGTTTTCATTTTTTACCTTGAATTATATAAATATACTTGAAATTCCACAATAAAGAAATGAAAGCATACAAATGCCTCATTCCCTTTGCCTTTCCAAGTTGTGGTCTACCTCTCCTTTCTAGGTACTGCACATGTACAATATACTATTTGTATCAAATATCAGCGAAACTGTATCTGCTTGGAACCTTAGAAACCTTGGTTCAAGGGCAAAAGTATGTTTGTAGCTTTTTCCAGCTTAAATCTCCTTAGATCATGGCTACACAGTTGAGTAGGAATGAGTGTAACTAAAGAGCAGAAAGTAGAAATACTGAAATTTCTGAGTTGGGCATCTGCACAGTTCAGAAACAAATCAGATAATGGATAGCTTTATGGGATTCCCTTTGATAGACCTCTAATTTTATAGCGTTGTGCTTAAAAATATGCCACCTAAAGGGTTCTGTTTAGAACTTTTTAAAATGACGAAATATAAATACTCCACAGAATTCAGTTATGTAGAAAGCTGAAGGAAGATTTATGAAACAAAATCTGAGTGGAATGGCTTGGGTTTCTGTATTTATTATGTTGTGATAGGCACTAGGCCAGGCAGGTGGCTGCGGGGGTTAGCACTTAGACAAGCCTGGGTGGGCCAGTACCTAGGTGGCCAAGAGTAACCTAGCTCCTAGGTGGATCTAGGTAAGGATTTTTGATACAGCTGTAAGTGATCAGATTAGGGGATTCTTCCATGAGTAAGCCAAGGACTGCCAACAAGATTTAGGTTATTTTGTATGGCATTCAAATATATATATATATATACACGAGTTTTAGATCACGTGCATTGCACGTGAAGGTCAATTCAAATAAAGAAAAGAAATAATACAAATATCTTATATATGACACTTTTATATTAATTCGAGTTTTAAGTATAATGAGATTCTATAAAATTTTGAATTATGATTCTAATATAAAGTTATTTAATTATGAAAATTCTAAATTACTATTATGACCTTAAATAATAATCTTTGATAGGGATATGTTCGGCAATCCATATTTTGTAATAAACATCCACACTTTTATATAGGTAATATATAATTATACTTGCACTATATATTGGAATGTTCCACTACATCTTACCCAACAACCTATGAGCCTCTGACTTGTTCTTCAATGAAACTAAAATTATGTGGCTCGTTCACCAACAAGAAGTGTTGTAGGAGATGATAACATCTACCGTGATGATGTTTATAGCACCTTAGAATGAGAGGAAAAGTTGGCTGGAGTAGTTCTTTATATAGTAGGTGATCATCAAAATGATCCATGTCATTGTATTATTATTGATTTTTCTTTTTCAAGGACTCTTCACAATATCATCATTGAACGACAAATATCATTATCTGTCAGTTCCCTCCTATTAATGAAGCTGTCTTTAGGTATGAGCTTTGCTTCAATGGAGAGAAGATAATCAGGGCTACAATAGCACCTCATACACATGGAGCAGAAACTGGAAGAACTCAAACTTCCAACTCACATCTTACTAATGGCGAAAGAAATGCTGTGGATGGTGATAGCACAGTGGTGGATATATTCCGATGGTCTCGCTGTAAGCGCCCTCTCCCGCAAAAAAGTATGCAGAGTATTGGAATTCCACTGCCTCTTCAATATGTGGAGGTAATCTTTCCCTGTCTCTTTCTTTCTTGCTGATATCAAGTTTGTGTTATTCATTTCTCCCAAATATTATGCAACCCATTAATTTGTTAAAACTGTTTCTCTGTTTTTCAAGAAATGTACTCAAATTTCTTGGATTCTCTTTATATATATATATATAAAAATATACACACACACGCGATACATATATGCATACATGTTGGTATACCTTATTACAAAGACATGCTATGATCTTGCTAATCAGCAAAGTCTTATTAAATGCTTTCTGAATTTGTTTGTCCAGGTAATGGAGGAAAATCTAGAATGGGATGACATATCATGGTCGCAAACTGGTGCATGGATTGGTGGGAGAGAATATCATCTTGCTCGTGCACATTTCCTCTCCCAAAATTAGAGAGTCGCATCAACCGTGGCTTTGTGATGTCCTGCAATGGGGCAAACTACAGCTTGTTTTGTGTTTGTTGGGTATTTATAATGAGAGAAACTAATGATATGAACTCATAATTTAACTAAACCATAATACATTGGATTTGAGATTGAAAAGATTGGCTATGCTGTTGGTCTTTATTTAGGCTGCTCAACTGCCCGCATTCCTTCAATGTCCATTTAAATTTCTACTAAAAAAAAAAAAGTTCATGCTAATTGTTGCATCACATGTTCTTCCAGCGGTTTTTTCCATTAATTTAAAATCTAATTGCTGATTTCATACCAAAATTGAATGTATGGTTTTCTGCAGTTTTGGTGCTTTTGGGTTTATTTCCCATTATTATTTAATATGTAAATAACTCTGTTGAATATACATTACTCTCCCATGACAAGAATTTTAAAGTCTTATGATATATAATATTAGGGTTAATCGCTCTATACGCATCAAAATGTGCGTGCTTTGCAACTTGCCAGTTTTTTTGGTTGTTACAGCCTTACAGGTTATCCTATCAAACCATGTATGTTTTTTCAAATCACCAACCAAAATTTGAAAATTTTGGAATACTCAAACACAGTCGAACAGAAGATCCCAGTCAAATCCACTAAAAATAGTCTATACATTCAATTCCTTGTTTATCGTGGAAGTAACACATCTCCTTGGAGATTCACCACAAGCCTCAACCTCATGAGGGATAGGCATTAGTGATGAAGACAACTTTAGCACCAATGCATGACAGTTCATGATTGAAATTACTACAAAATTACAGCAAGTGTTGCGAAAAAGTAAGACTAAACTGGCACATTGAGCCCTCCGAGACCATGTTATAAAACCAAGTATGGGGAGTTACATGTCTGATACATACTGCTAATGGTAATAGAGAAGCAGATCCTTCTAAAGAAATGCTCAAGAGCAGGCTTTGCTGTTACACAAGTACAGTAAACTACAACAACTCAGTCTCACTTCTATTTGATTTCAAGTGGATATTGAAAAATGAGCAAGAATAATACCAGTTCAGTTAACATCAGTAGTTCACATAGATTTTGCCTAGAAGTCATGTCAAATACGAGGGACAGCACAATTAAATCATAGAGCATATTTTTTGACAGCAAAAATCAAACCAAGTACAATGCCCAAGTTCTGTGAACCTTACTAGGGTCAACACAGCTTTAATATGATTATGTACTCAATTGCAAAAATGTGCAGGAAGCACATACACCAACCTCTCCTCAGGCTGCTGAGCTTGAGGAGGCTCTAAACTTCCCCTGCATCCATGCTACTCGTCTTTCAGCCTTAAGCGAAATGAAAGTTTCTCTTGCTGAGGGGTTTTCAAATAAATCCAAAGCAAAAAAGTAGAGCGTTTGATCAATGCCTTGCATCTCATCCAGTATTCTTATGCATTTGCTTATGGTAAAACGCTCTTCATTTCTCATGATAGCAGCAGCCCTCATTTTTGAAGCTGCAGCTATTTCCAACATAGCATCAACAATAGCATCACCTGTTGCCTTACGACTTCTCTTATGCCGACCAGAATGAGGAGTCACAGTCTGATGCTTATTGTGCCCATCCAACATGTTTGCATCCTCTCCTGATCCAGAAGAAGCATCCCCATCCACAAAAGTCCGATCACCAGACATGCTTGAGTCTTAGCACATAACAAATGAGTAAGTAATAAGATTTCCAGCTGCCTTCCAGAACAGTGAAAAAGGCGAGGAACGTTACAATTCCTAGAAGTCCAATGATCAAATCCTCTTGAAATCAAAAGCACCCAGAACACGATAAATGCAAGCTGCAATATTGATGTATTTAGTGTTCCACATCAGTCAGGCATATGGTTTGTTCCAAAGGAGTAAGACAACCCATCCTGCACCATTCAGAATCAAAGCACACATAGATAGATTGAAACATGCTTGATAGGGAAGAGAAGATACTGGAAATATATTGTGGTAAAATACATAATCTGTTACAGAATAATGGCAAAATCTAGGTGCATTTTATATGCATGAAAGGAAAACATATGAAGCAATGAATGTATTCCAAAAAGTGTGTGCAAGGGAATGTTATCAGTTAACGTACATCAAATTTCTGAGTGGAGAAAAACAAATTTCAAAGGTTTTCGATAAATATACAAGTTATCAAAGAAAACAAAAGACAGCTTCTTATAGACAAGAAAAAGCTAAATTGCATAAGCATGGAATTATACCTAGAAAAGACAGCTTCTTATAGACAAGAAAAGTCTCAACTCACATGTAGATAAAACAATATGTTTATGTAAGGTTAATCATAGGTTTCCTATATAGGCTATAGATGGTTCTCATGTTGTGAATTAGAGATGTTGGCTTATGTTAGGAAAACATGAGATACACGGATGATGGATGACACAGTGAAAAGAGTTGGGAACTCAAATACATAGAATAAAAATCTACTTCCTGCAATCTGTAGCAAGTTTACACCAACTTTTATGTACTCCGAAACCTAGAGCTGTTGGCCTATGCCGCAGTACATGAAACAAATAGTGAACTCGAGACAAACCAGACCTCGATTAATTGGATCCAATTTTCTTATTCGTCTGTACTAGTTACAAACAACAACAACAACAACTATGTACGAAAACGCAAAAAGAAAAATTTACATGGATCCTTCTGCATTCATGTTTTATCTTTCTTCCAATTATCTTATTTGTCACCATTCTAAGCAACTAAACAAGGTCCTAAGCCAAGCTCATTAAAACTACATATTCATACAGGGTATATCTACGGTTAGAGTAAAAATTGGAAATTGCATATGCAGAATGAAAATCTAGGTAGTAAAATTATAAATAAAATTAACTGAAAACATGAGTGATCCCATTGAATGGATTTCACAAAAAAAAAAAAAAAAAAGCGAAGTACTCATACAAGAATTATGAGCATAATAGAAAATAGAAATTATCTACCTGGGATGAAAAGAACAAACGCGACAGAGGAGAACCGAGCAAGAAGAAGAAAAGGGTTTATTAAAATATTTAATGAGGAAATCGAAGACGAAGACGAAGACGGCTGTGGGCCTTGTCTTTTCTCTTTTGTTATTTGAAACCTAAAATAAAGCCCAATTTTTATGGTTAATGGTTTATTAATTTAGGGGCTAATATGTTGAGCCCACTTACATATTAATGAGATGAGTTGCTTAAGCCCAGCTGGATTTCCTTCTCTAAATTTACTCGTAGATAAAGCAATAATTAGATTACTCATTCAAAGAATTCTTTTTAATAATAGATGAGATTAAACACCAAATATTTCATTACTCATCAGTCGGTTTAATTCCTACTGGATGCACATTGTTGTAACTGGATGAGGAGTTGGCCCAATTTTTATAACTACCATAATTCCTACTGGATTAAACACCAAAAGTTATGGATGCTCAATGACCTTTACCAAAATTCAATATTTATACGAAACAATTGTATTATGCACGCATACTAGTTAGTTAAGTGTTTAATTTAAAAATATTGGTCAAAACAATCAATTCAAACGTGCATGCATGGTGATACTGATATGTACATGCTTGCAATGACCACACACATATATAATTATAATTCCAATGGAGAGAAAGAAAGAGATGGAGAGAGATCAGAAGAGCTTAATTAGTATCTCTGGAGCTGGAACCACTGCCTGCATTATAACTTGTTGAATACAATATATTCATGGATATACCCTACAATAAGTATGTATATATATATATATATATATATATACCATTTTATTTACAATTTTTTTTATTTCTTATAATTAATTTCTTTTCTTTGTTTGATTTTTTTTTTTTTTTTTTAAAGAAGGAGGATGGCAATGAATTAATTGTAGGTGGGAAGGTTGTGGATTTAACAATGATGGTTAAAAAGTTGTGGATTTTCAATTAGAATGAAAAAGAATGGTTGAAATTAAAGAGAAGGAGCTGGAAAGTTAGAATATGGATGTGGTGGGGGAGGAGCCGAGAAGGAGTATCTTCCACACTAACACACATTCCATTATTCCTTTATAAAGTGCTATGCTTTTATTTAATTATTCATGCAAATTAATCATTAGTATCCCAAGGTCAAGCCAACCTTCTTTTTTTTCATACGCAATCATTCTTCTATGCATAACTTTTGTGAGATTATTTAATGCTTCTAAGTTCAAGTTAATTCTCAATTCAGATCGGATTTGTATAAGTGAAATCATCTTAAGTTCATATGTGTATACATGTACTAATCTTATTGTAAAGTTGCATTGAGACAATCATATACTATTATGTATGAATGAGTCAATCATATAATATTATGAATGAGTCTTATAGTTTAAGTAATATTTTATCTTTATAAATATGTAAATTATAAAGATTACGATTCGAACTCAAACCACACAAGTTTTCTGATATTTATTTATCCATCTACTCTCTAATTTATTTAAAAAATAATTGGATATTATATATTCCACCGGTTGATTCCCCAATCAACTTTTATGTAGCTAGCTAGAGGGTTTTTAATATAATTTAATTTAATAATCAGTTTAACCAATTTTTATGTACACTCATGAATTAAAATAAACAAAATAATTGTTTCTCATGATCAACAATTATGAATATGCAGCTTAAAGAAAGATGTGAAATCATGTATCTAAATCTCACTTCTAAAATCAAGAAAAGACACTTTGAAGAGCAAAAAAGTTGATTTGAGGGCCAGAGGTCGGCTTCTTGTTCAGTAATTGTTTTCAATGGTCCACTAATTAAATTTGAATTTATCGATCATTCGCGTATATGAATGTATATATAATCTGCGATATAAGTAGGGAATATAAACTTTACTAAGTGTAGTGTAGCATACATATAGATTTAATGGGTTAAAGTTGATACAAACGCCAATTATGTCCCCTCATGTTGATTTGCTGTTTACAAGTCCACTCCACTCCACTATAACACAATTTAATATCAACCTTCAATCTTATTTCATCATTACTAACAAAATTATCACACACAGATTATGACATCCACTCCTTTTTGCTCCTCAATTCCATCATCTTCTATTCCTTTAATTTACAACCTTAAATTTTTTAATGTCTTTTACAAAAATAGACAGAATTTTCTATTTCTAATGTTCAATATTGAAACGATTGTTGTTCAATATTTACAAAATCCTCTTAAAACAAACGTTAAATACACCTATCAAAGTAGTGGTAAAATTGAAAGAGATGTGTTCCATCACATGTGATTTTGTGATAATCCTTGTTATTGTTTGGAATATTTCAAAGCTACCATTAATATATATATATATATATCCATCTGTACTGTGACTGTACGTACCAACTTAATTAGTCATTATATGATCGATCCCTTACTAACATGACCTTTGCCTTGTAATTAACGAGAGGTATAAAATTAAACTAGCATGTCAGCACCACTACTTGTTCTTTCATTAATTTAATATCTTGATTCTCAATACAGTGAAACCTCGATAAATAAATGTTCGATAAACGAATAACCTCGATAAATAAATAATTTTCTTCGGTCCCAATTTGTTCTTTCATTAATCTCGCTAAATGCATTAATGATTTTTTTTTAATTTTTAAAGGCCCTATCTAAATATAAATAAATAATTATTAAAATACATAAGATATATATGTATAAATACTCTAAAAAACATGTATTTCAATAAACAAATACAAAAGATCATTTCTTAACAAAAAAAATCATCTAATGTCGTTTGCTTTTTTCTTCCACCAAAATGCATCACATCCTTAATTTTTTTCTAGTGCAAACAAAATTTTTGAAATATTTTGCTCATGTTGTAGCAAGTAGTTTAGTAGGGTGATTACCGCTTGGAAGGCTTCTTTTGATGACACATTTGGTGTGACACCGCTATCATCTGGTTGTGGATCATTTTCATCATTTAGTACAGATTCAATAATTTCTTCGTTTGTAGATACTTCTATAACTGCATCATTTTTGTTAGGATAGTTCAAAAGATGTTCGACGTCCATCACATGTCTATAGTGCAAATTAGAAATAATATTTGGTGCATGTATTCCAAATATAGACTCTAAATATTTCATTCATAGAATCTTATAAATACATGGTGCATGTACATGTAAAATAATTGTAATAATAAAAAATATATATATAAAAATACCCTTTAAATGAATAAAAATTCGATAAATGAATAAATTATTCATTTATCGATAAATTAATAATTTCGCTAAATGAATTTTTTTTTCTAGTTTTAAGGGTATTCATTTATAGAGATTTTACTATACATTACTCTCACGGACATAATTTCACGAGATAAAACTTCACCATCACAATTCAAGCCGATTATTTCACAATTCAATTACTATTTAATGTGTTATGATCACTTTATTCGTCTTACAAAATAAATCAAATAAAAAGAAATAATAATCAGATCAAAAGGCAAGTATACGTGATCTCAAACTTTAAGTATCCTTACTTTGGTATACATGAAAAAACAGGTTCCTAGACAAAAACTCCAATATATGCTAGAGATTCCACCTAATTAAAATCAAACCACTAACGTTCAAGAAAGAGATTCCCATCTTAATTAATTAATTTAATTTGCACTTTTAATTGATAAAACCACTAAAGATTATCAAAGCTAATAAAAGAAAAGATAAAGCTAATGAGGACACATGCGACAATGAATGTCACTATTCTCTACAATCTTTTCAACAAACTATTTTTGTTTTCTTCCTTACTTTTCATAATACAATTTATAACTTAAAGCTTTTGGTGAGAAAGTCGCAAGACACAACTCCACCAAATAATTCCCTATGATCATCTTATTAAATCAAATCCAATCATCTATTTTTGAATCTTTAAAAAATTCATCTTATAAATCTAAGATCCGTAAAACAGTTTCACAAGAAAGTGATCTTTATACAGTATTATTTATTTAATAAGTATGAATCGAGAGGCATAATGTTATAAGTTGGTTTTAATTAAGTGCAATGATTAAATTCATTAATTTTTCATTCTCATCATCATGTATAATGATAATGGGGAAATAATGGTGTAAAACATAGTATACTATTTCTTGGCCAGCATTATTGGATTGGACATCAGGTCTCATGCTTGGAAAGTCGTTGCAATGAATGGATTCATCATAATGTACAAGAATAATGTAGTCGTAAAACGATAAATTTGTCACTCTCAACAAGTACTTAACCCAAAAAAATATATATACACCATTCCATTAAAAATAAAAAAATGAAAATTCTTCTGGTAACTAATAATTATTGTACTAGGAACATTTATACTTTAATGTGATTCACAAACTAGCTAGTAATCGATAAGATATATATATATATATATATATATATATATATATTTGGAGTTACTTTCAATACATATATTATATGATGATATTATGATATACAAATGATATGTAATTATAATAAAATGATAAAAAAATGAAACACTATTTATCAGACCTAAAACTCTATTAAGCTAATTGGAAATGATTGTTTTCCTTCTCAAATAATGTAACTGTATATTTTATTACCCGAAAATTAATGAACAACAGTTTATCAAAAATATATCGCTAGAACTAATCAATATTCAAACAAATTAAGCCAGCATGTTTTTGATTTGATTAGATTAATAATTTATCTTACTCACTCCAAAGTTTCTTTTAAATGATTCTGGGGCCCGCAATTTAAATAATTCCTGAAATAATTATATAAGTTAGCATGATCAAAATGGTTACTACTTCCTTCAAATTTTAATTAACCTTTCGTCCTTATGCACAAGAATAGTTGTATTCTCGATTTTTTATTGTTTTATTTCGTTTGATCGATTTCATTAAGGTGGATATTTCATGATAAATATAGATAATGGAAAAAAAAATGATAAATCAAGGGATGAAATTAAAAGAAAAATGTTAAGTCATAAAGAGAGCTAGCTAATCCTCGGCGCCTACCTTTTGCGTTTCATTCAATTATTTATGTACCACACAATTACTACACAAGCATATTTGATATATGCATATAGTTTAAAATATACGACTTTTGTGATACACAAATGAAATATACACAAAAAGTAGGAATAATTGTAATTATACTGTCCCCCTCTCTCTCTATATATATGAAATATACATAAAAAAGTAGGAATAATTGTAATTATACTTATAAACTGGGTTTGACTCAGAAAACCGAGAGCTTCAAAAAACCTGAAGAAACTAATCTGGGCCAGTAGTTGTAAACTGGAAACTGGAATTGGTTGAATTAGTTAGGATTCGCTACAGTGCTTCGATCATTTCTTGCGAATGTTGTGCAATTCTGGTAGTTGTTAGGCAAAATTGGTTGAGGGGAAATGTTATATATATATATATATATATATATATATATATATATATATATATATATATATCCTTGCGCTCAATTGATCTTAGTTAAGAGTCACAATATTGAGAGAATTAGAAAACCCCAATTTCTAGGGTTCTTGAGAAATAGGTGTGAGGTTTTCGTGATCAATTTTTGTATATTATGTGTTTGATTCTGAAATAAAGTTGTTCGTTTTGTTTTCCCGTGGATGTAGATCAATCTAATTGATCGAACCACGTAAATCCCGTGTTCATCTTCTTCCTTGTTTAATTTTCTAGAAAAGTGTTTTCTATCACTGTAAAACCGTTGTTGTATGCCCGTTTTTCAAAATCTTTTAATTTTCAATCTGCATTAGTTGGAGCTCGATTCTTGGCTACTAAACTTACAATTGGCGCCGTCTGTGGGAACCGATCTCGGCAGCCATGAGTCTGAAATTGGATGTTTCAAAGTTTGCGGAGAAAGGTGACTACAATCTTTGGAAGGTACATATGGAGGCTTTACTGGTTCAGAACAACTTGGAAGGGGCACTGGTGGAGCAGGACATGAGTTCTTCATCATCTACAGAGGTGGCAAAACGCGTGGAGGTCTGCAAGAAAGCAAGAAGTATGATACTTCTATGCTTAGGGGAGAAGGCCCTTCGTGAGGTGTGTAAGGAAGATTATGCAGCCAAGATATGGAAGAAGTTGGACTCATTGTACTTCACCAAGTCCCTTGCCAATCGGTTATTTCTGAAACAAAAGATGTTGAACTTTAGGATACAAGATGAGAAGAAGGTGGCTGAGAAGTTGGATGAATTCATCAAAATAATAGATGACTTGAAAAACATTGATGAGCGGGTGAATGATGAAGATAAGGCATTGATGTTTCTAAATTCCCTGCCCAAATCCCTTGATGCCTTTAAGGATGCAATCATCTATGGTAGACACACTTCTTTAACCATGGATGAAGTCTTGATGGCCATAAAGACCAAGGTCCTACATAACAATACTAATGGCAAATCCCAGATTCTTGGTGAGGGTTTGGCTGTCAAGAATAAGGGTTTCAAGAAGAGGCCACAACCACCAAAAAAGAAGACTGACAAACCAACAAATCAAGAAGGCAAATTTGAGGATGATGTGGCAAACAAGAAGTGTTTTCACTGTCATAAAGTAGGACACTTCAAGAGAAATTGCCCAGAAAAGAACCAGATCAAGAACAACAAGCAAGAAGTTATTGTAGCTGAAGCTGGTTATGATAGTGCTTCCATGTTATGCATTACTAAAGAAGATTCAACAGGAGAGTGGGTCCTTCATACAGGTTGTACTTTCCATATGTGTCCGGAGAAAGCTTGGTTTCAAGATCTAAACATGACAGATGAAGGCATGGTGTTGTTGGGGAATAATCAAGCCTACAAAGTGAAAGGGAAGGGAATTATCAAAATCAAAACATATGATGGAAAGATCAAGTTCCTAACCAATGTCAGGTATATTCCTAATCTGAAAAGAAATTTAATTTCATTAGGAATACTAACTTCTACAGGTTTTGAATTCAACACTGAGCAAGGAGGGATCAACATCACAAAGAATAGAAAGACTGTGCTCAAAGGAAAGAAATCAAATGACTTGTATATCCTTGAAGGTGAAACAGTAATAGCTGATGTGTCAAGTGTGATGAGTAATTTTGAGATTGATTTATGGCATAAAAGGCTGGCACATTTGGGTGAGAAGGGTCTGAAAGAGCTGGCAAAACAGAAGCTCTTAAGTGATCATTCCATCTCAAGGCTGGAGACATGTGACCACTGTATATTGGGAAAATCAAAGAAGTAAAACTTTGGCAAAGGACAGCATACCACCACTGCTTGCATGGATTATATACACTCTAACATATGGGGACCTTCAATGATTGCAACTCATGGAAGAAGAAGGTATTTCATGACACTAATTGATGATTTTTCAAGAAATATGTGGATATTTGTTGTTAAGCATAAGAGTGAGGCTTTCAATATGTTCAAGCAATGGGTGATCTTAGAGAAGAATAAGATTGGGAGGAAAATCAAGCATCTAAGAACTGATAATGGGCTAGAATATCTTTGAGAGGAGTTTCAAACTTTCTGCACAAATAGATGAATAACTAGGCATAGGACTGTTGCAGCAAACCCTCAACAGAATGGTATTGCAGAGAGGATGAACAGGACTTTATTGGAAAGAGTAATGTGCATGCTACTTGATGCAAAGCTACCAAAAAGCTTCTGGGGTGAAGCAGTTAACACAGCAGCATATCTCATCAATAAATCTCCCTCCTAAGCCATAAGTTTCAAGGCTCCTGATCAGCTGTGGTTTGGCAAGGTTCCCAGCTACAATCATCTAAGGGTGTTTGGCTGCAAAGCCTTTGCACACATAAGGCAAGATAAATTAGATGCAAGAGCACTAAAATGCATCTTTATAGGCTATCCATCAGGTATAAAAGGATACAAGCTTTGGTGTCTAGAAGCAGGTTATCAGAAATGTCTTGTTAGTAGAGATGTGGTCTTTAAGAAATTTGAGATGAGATACAGAAGTGATACATCAGTTGAAGCCACAGGAAAACAACAAGATGAAAGTAATCATCATCCTGAGATGGAGAATTTTGCAGATGAAGACCAGTTACAAGATAAGATGGAGCCTTCACAGCAGCATACTCAAGGTGATATGGAGAGTGATATGAAGGAGTTCCAGGAGAAAATCAGATGCTGCAGGCATCATCATCTGAAGAAGAAGAAGAAGAAACAGATGGAAAGCATCATAACTTGGATAATTATTAGCTTGTAAGAGATAGGGAGAAGAGAAGAATCAAGCCACCAAATCGGTTTGGACATGCTGACATGGTTTGATATGCTCTTGCTATGGCCCAAGATGTTGAGTATGAGGAACCTGAGAACTTCAGAGCTGCAATGAAATCAAAGGATAGAAGTCATTGGATGGCTGCTATGAATGAAGAGCTTAAGTCACTTGAGAAGAATAAGACTTAGATCCTAGTTGATAAACCTAAGAACCAAAAGGTGATTGACAGCAAGTGGATTTTTAAAAGGAAGTTGGAAGTGCATGAGACTGATAAAGTAAGATTCAAAGTACGGTTAGTAGTAAAGGGATTCACTCAAAGAGAAGGCATTGACTTTAATGAGGTGTTCTCCCCGGTTGTGAAACACGCCTCAATAAGAATACTATTTGCTCTTGTCACACACTTCAACATGGAACTTCAACAAATGGATGTAAAGACAGTCTTTCTACATGGAAATGTAGATGAAACAGTGTACATGCAACAGCCGAAAGGATTCATCAAACTAGGTAATGAGGGTTGGTTTAAGCAAATGCAAATATGACAGTTGTGTCTATCTAGAAAATGAGAAATGTGTGGTCTTCACTTATCTATTATTGTATGTGGATGACATGTTGATTGCATGTAAATGCAGTAAAAGAATAGAGTCACTCAAGGAGAAATTGAAGCTGCAATATGAAATGAAAGACCTTGGGGAAGCTAGAAGGATCCTAGGAATTGACATCAAAAGGGATAGAGATGCTGGGAAGCTATTCTTACAGCAAATTGACTATCTGATTAATGTGCTTAAGAGGTACTATATGCATCAGTCCAAACTTGTAAAAACACCTCTTGGACAGCATTTTAAACTCTCAGCAAACTAGAAGCCCACAACATATGAAGACAAGAAGTATATGCAATGTGTTCCATATGTAAGTGCAGTAGGCTGCCTTATATATACAATGGTTTGTAGCAGGCCGGATTTGACACAATCCATGAGTGTTGTAAGCAGATACATGGCAGATCCGGGAAGAGCTCATTGGGAGGCACTTAAGTGGATACTCAGGTATATAAATGGCTCAAAGGATGTTGGCTTGCTATTCATAAAACAAGGAGAAAAATCAGTCATGCTATAAGGGTTTGTGGACTCTGATTTTGCTGGGAATCAAGACACTAGGAAGTCCTTAACTGAATACGTTTTTACTATGTTTGGGACAACCATTAATTGAAAATCCATCTAATAGTCAGTGGTAACCTTGTCAACTACTGAGGCAGAATACATTGTCATGACTGAAGTAATGAAGGAGTCTACTTGGCTAAAGGGAATGCTTGGAGAAATGGGATTAATTCAGAAGAAAATAGACATATTCTGTGATAATCAAAGTGCTTTGCACTTAGTGAAGCACCAGATTTTCCATGAGAGACCCAAGCACATTGATATTAAACTCCACTTTATTAGAGACGTGGTGGAGAAAGGTAAGGTAGCAGCTGTCAAAATTGGCACCGAGGACAATGCAGCAGATATGTTTACCAAATCTTTGCCATATGGAAAGTTTAAGCATTGCATGAACTTGCTTAGGGTGCAAGGCTGGTGATTTTTGAAGTCTGCAAAGTATCCTTTTAAGTGCATGTTTTACTTGTGCTTGTGTTATTTTATGCGTTATATGTAAAGTTGCTGCAGACGTTTTTAGGAGTCAAGGTGGAGATTTGTAAACCAGGTTTGACTCAGAAAACCGAGAGCTTCAAGGAACCGGAATCGATTTGGCCAGAATCGGACTCTAAGGCGTCGAATCGGAAGAAACTAACCTGGGTCGGTAGTTGTAAACTAGAAACTAGAATTGGTTGAATTAGTTAGGGTTCGCTACAGTGCTTCGATCATTTCTTACGAATGTTGTGCAATTCTGGTAGTTGTTAGGAAAAATTGGTTGAGGGGAAATGTTATATATATCCTTGCGCTTAATTGATCTTAGTTAAGAGTCACAATATTGAGAGAATTAGAAAACCTCAATTTCTAGGGTTCTTGAGAAATAGGTGTGAGGTTTTCGTAATCAATTCTTGTATATTGTATGTTTGATTTTGAAATAAAGTTGTTCGTTTTGTTTTCCCGTGGATGTAGATCAATCTAATTGATCGAATCACGTAAATCCCTTGTTCATCTTCTTCCTTGTTTAATTTTTCAAAAAAGTGTTGTCTATCACTGTAAAACAGTTGCTATATGCTCGTTTTTCAAAATCTTTCAATTTTCAATTTGCATTGGTTGGAGCTCGATTCTTGGCTGCTAAACTTACAATACTGTCGTGCCTCTGCTATATATATATATATATATATATATATATATATATATATAAAAACAGTGAAATTAATACTTTGAAAACTAATTATATGGTACAAGAAAAGGCATAGAATAAGTGGGTCCTCCATCTTCTTTTCACAACTTACATCAGGCTTGTTTGAACCGAAACAAACAAAATATATACAAAAGAGAACAATTTGAAAGCTATATATGTGTGTGAGTATCATCCGTACATAGAAGACAGATACATATGAGTATTTAATCGATTTATTAGATCGACATAGGAATTGTCCAATCTAAAAACTTGCTTAAATATAGGTTATGTCTGGTAAACAAAAAACTGCTGCAATTAACAAAAGTAAATAACAATTACTTGGATATAAACAGAAAAATTAAGCTGCCAATTATAAGTTGAATTTCTTTGGGATTCAATATTAGATGTGGCATCGAGTAGTTGGAACTTTAAAGTGTGAAATATTAAGATGTATGGAAAAAATCATCTCAAATATTATATTTATGAGAAAATGACTCTCATTGTCCTAATTCACTATATTGAAGACGTGTATGTCCTCAAAATAAAAAAAAAAAGCCCAACTTACCCCATTTGTTATAATGTAGTCCCCATTTACCCATTTTCCTATCCGAGTCAAAAGGGGCATCCCGACATTCCTGCCACCACCGTTAGTGCACTGACAGGAAGCCAGACAAATTTAATTATTAATTATTAAGTGTTAATTTTTCGTGTAGGCCCCTTTAATTGTTAATTATTTTTTAATCCAATTATTCCCTACACGAAAATGGCTAATTATTAAATATTAATTGTTCCCTACACGAAAATTGGATTAATTATTAATTAATTCCCTACACAAAAATTGTTAAATATTAATTATTAATTATTAATTTTTCGTGTAAGCCCTGTAATTGTTAATTATTTTTTCATCCAATTATTCCCTACACGAAAATGGCTAATTATTAAATATTAATTGTTCCATACACGAAATTTGGATTAATTATTAATTATTACTATTAATTATTACCTACACGAAAATATTATTAAGTATTAATTAATTCCCTACACGAAAATTATTGAATATTAATTATTAATTATTAATTATGAATTTTTCGTGTAAGACCTGTAATTGTTAATTATTTTTTCATCCAATTATTCCCTACACGAAAATGGCTAAGTATTAAATATTAATTGTTCCCTACACGAAAATTGGATTAATTATTAATTATTAATTATTACCTACACGAAAATTGGATTAATTATTAATTATTACCTACACGAAAATTGGAGTAAGTATTAATTATTAATTAATTCCCTACACGAAAATAATTAAATATTATTTATTAATTATTAATTTTCATGTAATTGTTAATTATCCCTACACGAAAATGGCTAATTATTAAATATTAATTATTCCCTACATAAAAATGGATAATTTTTAATTATTTCCTACACGAAAATTGAATTAAGTATTAAAATGGATAACAAATAAATTTTTTTTATTTTTTCCTACACGAAATTCGAAATTAAATGATTTTCGTGTAATATAATTCTTTTTATTTTTTCATCCAATTAATTTTTAAAAAATGAATGAATGAATAAAAAAAAATCACCTACACGAAATGATTTTGTGAAAAATAAAAAAAAATTAATGAAATGGGAAGAAATTACCTACACGAATTTCCTTGAAAGATATAAAATAAAATTAATTTTTTTTTATTTTTTCCTACACGAAATTTGAAATGAAATGATTTTCGTGTAATATAATTCTTTTTATTTTTTCATCCAATTATTTTTTTAAAAATGAATGAATGAATAAAAAAAAATCACCTACACGAAATGATTTTGTGAAAAATAAAAAAATTAATGAAATGGGAAGAAATTACCTACATGAATTTCCTTGAAAGATATAAAATAAAATTAAATTTTTTTTTTCTACACGAAATTCGAAATTAAATGATTTTTGTGTAATACAATTCTTTTTATTTTTTCATCCAATTATTTTTTTAAAAATGAATGAATGAATAAACAAAAATCACCCACACGAAATTGAGGGAAAAAAATTAATGAAATGGGAAGAAATTACCTACACGAATTTCCTTGAAAGATATAAAATAAAAATATTTTTTTTTTTATTTTTTCCTACACGAAATTCGAAATTAAATGGGAGATGGTAAAAATCAAAAATCGTGTAAGAATTAAAAATGTACAATTTAATTGAATGATTAACCGAAAATCGTGTAAGGAAAAAAATGTATAATTTAATTCTTTGATTCTTATAATTTCGTGTAAGGGTTAAACATTTGGCCTAATTTTTTCAAAAAAAATGAATGAATGAATAAAAAATTAATTACCTGCTCGAAATTTAATTTATTTTCGTGTAGGGAAAAAAATAATATTTTTTATTTTTTAAAAATTAGCCCAAAATGCTGAAATGTATTTGCCCTACACGAATTTTGTAAAAATTGGCCCAAAATGCTTAAATTAGCCCTACACGAATTATTTAAAAATTGGCCCAAAATGCTGAAATTGGCACTATACGAATTTTTTAGAAATTGGCCCAAAATGCTGAAATTTATTGACCCTACACGAGTTTTGTAAAAATAGGTCCAAAATGCTTAAATTAGCCCTACACGAATTATTTAAAAATTGGTCCAAAATGCTGAAATTGACCCTACACGAATTTTTTAGAAATTGACACAAAATGCTGAAATTGGCCCTACACGAATTTTTTAAAAATTGGCCCAATATGCTTAAATTATCCCTACACGAATTATTTAAAAATTGGCCTAAAATGCTTATATTAGCCAAAAATACTTACACGAATTTATGTTATGTAATTTTTAAATGAATATTCTCTTTTTTTGTCATATTAATATTTAAAATATGATTACAAAATGCTTACACGAAAATTAAATTTTATATTTTTAAATTATGATTGCAAAATATGCTTACACGAATGATTTCAAAATATTAATATTAAAATATGCTTACACGATTTTTGTAAAATATGATTAGCCGAATGCAATTTCTTACACGAAATTTGTAACACATTTATTTTTATTTTTTTTAACATATTTTTGAAAAAAATTAGCCCAATTGTTTAACCCTTACACGAAATTATGTTAATCAAAGAATTAAATTGTACATTTTTTTCTTACACGATTTTTGATTTTTATCATCTCCCATTTAATTGAATAAATTTCGTGTAGGAAAAAAATAAAAAAAAAATTAATTTTTTTCCCTACACGAAAATTATTTTCGTGTAGAGAAAAAATAATTTTTTTTTCCTACACTAAATTTAATAAATTTCGTGTAGGTAATTTTTTTTATTCATTCATTCATTTTTGTTAAAAAAATTAGCCGAATTGTTTAACCCTTACACGAAATTATGTTAATAAGAGAATTAAATTGTACATTTTTAATTCTTACACGATTTTTGGTTTTTACCATCTCCCATTTAATTTCGAATTTCGTGTAGAAAAAAATAAAAATAAAATTATTTTATTTTATTTTTTTTCAAGGAAATTCGTGTAGGTAATTTTTTCCCATTTAATTAAATTTTTTTTATTTTTTTCTAAATTTCGTGTAGGTAATTTTTTTTTATTCATTCATTCATTTTAAAAAAAATTAGCCGAATTGTTTGCTTACACGAAATTAGGTTAATCCAATAATTAAATAATTCATTTTACATGCTTTTACGAAAATTTCTTTTCACCAATAACTTGTACGAATTTCTTACACGAATTTTTGGGCTGGAAAAAATAATTGGATAAAAAAATAATTATATTACACGAAAATTAGGGTTGTCCGGCTCCTGTCACTTTCGTACGAATCCAATGGTAATGGGACAGGGTGATGTGATCGATGTTTTTGACTTGGATAACAAATGGGGCAATTGAAAACTAAATTATAGGGATTGGGACAAGTGGGATTTTTTTATTTTTTAGGACATATATGACAATAATATAACGAAAATGGGCAAAGTAGGCCGTTTTCTCTTATATTTATACCCATATTTGTTCGAACTTGCAGGTAGAAGGCCCATCAACTGGACTAAATTGCCACTTTCAGTATTTATTTTCTTTTATTTTGAGTTACCCCCTTCCAATATTAGAGAAAAATTTTCATTACTCATTCAATTATTTTTATTCAATTATTAGTAATTTGAATCTCTCTCTCTCTCTCATGCAGGGTTTGTGGTTTGACTTTTATTTTACAGAGTGATTACAACCTTGGAATACGACTGTTGAGTTTCTGGTCCTATGGTGTGGTGGGGGTGGAGGAATATAATTAAATAACGAAAAATTTTAAAAAAAATAAAGGGAGGAGTAGAGGACGGGGGGTGATGACGGGGTAGAGTGAATAAACAAGTAATAATGCGAAAAAGTGGAATAAAATAATCTATTAAATACGCAACTTGCCTGGCCATTGACTTTTTTATTTTTATTCAATTATTAGTTTTAATTTAATTTAATAAATTAAATAAGCAAAAGGAGAACCACCCTCGGTTGCACCTCGTTATATTCCTTGCATTTAGCAGCGTTGCCTACTAAACAAAAAAATCAAATTGCTGAATTCACTCTTCAACCACTCTTCTTCTTCTTGTTCATCTTCATCGCGTCTTCTTTTTGTGTTTATGATCTATTTGATCAGTTCATTGCTGCAGTAGCTGCTCCATTAATCCTGGATTCCTTCCTCTCATCCTCCATTCCTTAATCACAATTTTAAAAAAAATTCTTCACAGCATGTAATACTTTCTTCTCTTCAACAATCACTCTTTTTTTTTCTCCAAAACACATATATCACCAAAATATAAAAAAATTGAATTCTATCTTGTACATCTAGGGTTCGTGGATTAAGCTGGATATCTTAGATCTTCGTATTCTGTAGCTGCACCTTTATAAAAAATCTAGAAAGCATGTAAATTTGACCTACCTTCTCTACATCTTCATCTTTTTCATTTAAAAAAAAAAAAAAAAGTCAGCCTTAGTTTGAAATGCACTGATAGGATAGAAGCTGTGATCATCGATCTGGGTACGATTCAGAATCTCGTGTAACATCGAGCTAAAAAAAGCCTTCAGATCATGTAATTGTATCCAAATCCACCTTCTCTAGTCCTCTAGTGATTTTACCATAAGAAAAAAAAAAAAAAAAAAAAGATTGTGCATCAGAAATGAGGGATTACGAAGCAGGGACGCCGACGATGTCAGCACCGGCGACGCCGATGTCAGCACCGGCGACGCCGGGGACACCGACGCCGCTGATAGCATCGTCGTTGAGGGTGGACTCACTGTCGTTCGAACGGAAGTCAATGCCTCGGTGCAAGTGCCTGCCCGTTGACGCGCCCACTTGGGGTACACCTCACACATGCCTCACCGACTTCTCCATCCCTGATATCTCACTCACTCGCAAGGTACTTGAATATAACTCTACTCTTATTTTATAAATATTATACTAATTGATACCATCATTATTAGTGTAGATTAATAAAAAAAAAACAATACGATGATATTAAAGGAAATGCTAGTATTTTTTATTTAACAATATTTTTATTGTGATTTCTGCATTACAAATAGAGCTGTTAAAATGGATCGGCGGGACAGGTCGGCCCACAACCCACTTTAACCCACTTTTTAGCGGGGCGATGTGGGGTGGGCTTTTTATTGAGCGGCCTTTAAATCACAATCCAGTCCAACCCATCGATGAGTCGTGGGTTGGGCGGGCCAACTTTTTTTTTTTTTTTTCCTAATCATTAATCCATTATACATAAATACATTCTAATAATTAATAAAAAATACAAAATATCATAAATTAAAATATAACATTCATCACATAACTATATATTAGACACTATAAGATATTCTTTTTGTTCTTCATCAATATTTTTCATGATATTGGACATTATAAGATCTTCACTAGAGATTTCTACTATTTTTAGTATTTTTAATTAATTAAAAAAAAGGTGGGCCAACCTGTCCCAATCCACCCCAACCCACCGCCCAAATGAACCAGATCGTTTAAATCTCTTTTTTTACGGACTTCAAAATATCCGATCCAACCCATATTTTATATATGTTGGGGCGGGTTGGCCCAACTGACCGTTTTGACACCCTAATTACAAGCTACGATTTTACTTTCTCTCTCTTTTAGATTGATTGCTTTCAACTTTTTGAGTCATGTGGGGTCGCTCTTTTTTGTCAGACTAATTTATACAAGCAGGGCATCACCTACTTCATTTATAGAGATACAAATTGATGGTGAACGAATCAATGTTTGAAATTATTATTATCTTTCAATTTGGAGATAATATATTTTTGTGAATAAAATAAAATTGACGTTTGTGATCCATACTTGGGATTTCAATTTTAAACAATCCAATACACTTTTATTTTACCATGAGAATTGATTTGTTTAAAAAATAAATCTTATAATGATAATTGTATAATGACATTTTTTTTAAATCTTATTTGATCGCACTCTATATGATATTTGATATAATTGAGAGAGAGAAGAATATGTGGGAATTATTGATGAATTAGTGTGATGTGATTGAATATTGATAGAAGCCTAGAAGCCTGTCGCCTATTTTTGACTTTATGCTCTTCGCCGGATGCATACATATGCATCACAATCCATGGGTAGCATCCAAAACTATCCACCTTTAAATAACATATATTATTTATGTCTAATTAATTTAATTGTATTCATTATATTCAATTTTAAATAATAATATCCCAAATTATATATTTTTGAGATTAACCACCCCTCTCTTAATGTAGACATTTTTCAACATTATTCAATACAATTAATATAATTAAATATATATTGAAGTCAAAAGAGACATTTATGTATTATTTTTTGTTAATTTTTTGTTGGAATGAAACGGTTACAACATGTATTTAAACATAGGCTTACACGATTTCAGTCGTATTTTTCAATTATAGGCTTACACGAAATCCTCAACTAATACCTACACAAAATACCCAACTTTAGGCCTACACGAAATACTTAAATATAGGCTTACATGAAATAATTATTTATAAATTAACACGAAATATCATTTTTTAGGCTTACATAAAATAACTATTTATAGACTTATACGAAATATCATTTTTTTAGGCTTACACGAAATATTTTTTTCTAAAATTACACGAAATATGTTTTTTAGGCTTACACGAAATAACTTTTTTAGGGTTACACGAAATATGTTTTTTAAGCTTACACGAAATAATTTTTTCTAAGCTTACACGAAATTCAAATTCCCAATTACAAGCTTACACAAAATAATATTTATAGGGTTACATGAAATTCACAAAAGTATAATCTTACACGAATTTTTGGGTAACTCGAATTTACTTTATTAGTCTGGACCTTATTCTCATAATTTAGGCTTACATGAATTTCTCAATTAATACGGTGAAATACCATTTTCGGCGGTTTTGTTCGTTAATTTTTTTTTCATTTTTTATTTTATAAATTATATGAAATTCGTGTATTAAATATGCCACATTTTTACTGTTTATCTTGTGAAAAAAAAATGACAAGATTCGTTACTTTTTCAAACGTCATCCCATTCTATCTCATCACCATGTGGTTTATTGACCCAAATATGTACTTTTGGGTAGTTTGGAGTAAGAATATAGTGGTTTGGATATATTTGATGCACCCTTAAATATTTTTGGGTATTTTAATACACATTTAAATGTTTTTGGCTATTTAGTGCCATTTCCTCCACAATCCATTGTATAGCTTTTAGTTAGGGATTCGTTTTTTCATTCATAGTTAATTGTTGTTGATTACACAAAATAATTGTTGTTGATTACACAAAATAGTATTAACAACTAACAAGTAGTCTTTCCTTTTAATAACAAAAAATAAAAATAAAAATTAAGAAGTAAATATTTACATGGAAATGCAATGCAGCTGGGAGCAGAGTTTGTTGGAACATTCATCCTGATATTCGCAGCAACGGCTGGTCCGATAGTGAACCAGAAGTACAATGGAGCAGAAAGCCTGATCGGAAATGCAGCGTGCGCGGGTCTGGCGGTGATGATAGTGATCCTGTCGACAGGTCACATCTCCGGAGCGCATCTCAACCCTTCCCTCACCATTGCCTTTGCCGCTCTTCGCCACTTCCCCTGGATTCAAGTCCCTTCCTACATTGCCGCCCAGGTTTCCGCTTCTATCTGCGCATCCTTCGCTCTCAAAGCCGTCTTCCATCCTTTCATGTCCGGTGGGGTCACTGTTCCATCCGTCGGCACTGGCCAGGCTTTCGCTCTCGAGTTCCTCATTACCTTTAATCTCCTCTTTGTTGTCACTGCCGTTGCCACTGATACCCGTGCTGTGAGTAGTACTACTACGGCTACTCTATTTATTCAATCATTCATTCATGTTTTTCTCAATCTACGCATATTTGTACAGGTTGGAGAACTAGCAGGAATAGCGGTTGGAGCTACGGTTATGCTCAACATTCTTGTCGCTGGGTCAGTAAAACCATTCTTCTGATTCATTCCAATTTTCTTCTTTTAGCTAATTTATTTATTTGTGATTCATGCAGGCCATCTAGCGGTGGTTCCATGAATCCAGTGAGAACTCTAGGACCAGCTGTTGCAGCAGGCAATTACAAGTCCATATGGATATATCTGGTGGCGCCCACCCTTGGTGCTGTTACCGGGGCAGCTATCTATACCCTTGTCAAACTCCGTGGAGAAGATGAACCAGAGCCCCGACAGGTCAGGAGCTTCCGTCGCTGATTCCTCTGCTTCTATTGTCACTATTATCGTTTCTGAAAAATGAAAAACACATGATGTTTGGCGTTTGAATAAATGCCGGGGGCTACTAGTTATATGTTATTACCCTCGATGCCTGGTTTGAATAAGATTGAGTGCTAGTTTAAATTTGAGCCTTTGCCTTGATCGCTCAAATTTGGGTCATAGACAATGCAGCAACTCCTTCCCTTGTTAATTAATTAATATATGATTGTGTGTGGTGTATCTGTATGTGTATGAGTTCATAATTGATTATTACGAGAGCAAGTATAATTCATTGTCGAGGAGTATAGTATTCAGGACATGCAAAACGATTCTTGAACTAAATCAATCATTCAAAGTGGTGGTAGTTGCACATAAATGAATCATGTTCTGCTATTAGAGATCCAACCATAAAAAAATATACAGATGGTAGCAATGCAGTTTCGGATTAGATATAATCTCTCAAGTAATGCCAGGATAGTTGGACTCACACTAGTAGTTAAAGTTGGTGTTGCTCCATCAATTATCGTGAATGTTACAATTCCTCCACAGATTGACACTTGAACTCAGTTCATAAGGGAGAGCAGCAGACCATGTAGTCGGATCTGGCAAAGATCCAGTCAGAGCGAGATAGTTTTCTCCTGCACTCTGTGGCATCTTCTTCCAGTTTACCTGATACATAAAATAAAATATGTGAGCTTAGACGAACAAAAGATCAAGTAAATAAGCAAACACAATAAATGAAAAGTAGGTAGGTATGCATGATTAAACTTATTGTTTTCAATTAAACTGACTTCAGCATCAGCTTAAAAATCCCCTAATCTTATCAGCAAATAAGTAAATTCATTGTTCATCTACACCGAAAATTTTGTGCTTCTACATGCGAAAGGATGCAACCAATAGCTTGATCTTTACAAGCACAACCTCAAATGGGAGGATTTAGTCTGTGAATGTTGTATCGTTTGTGACCTATTAATGCATACTTATATTATTCCTTCCTTGAATGAACATAGTTAAATAATGACAAAGTGAGAAGTGAGAACACAAGCTCCACGCGCTGATTAAGGTGTGATCAATTAGGTACAAAATAACAATATATTAAGGAAGCAGTGAAGGCGTTATGCTTGCAAGTTATGATTAATATATTTTCATATCCATTTCCAAAATGGCCAAAAAAATTAAACACAAACACACACACACACCCAGAAAGGTGTACAAGTTTGTAGAAGTCAAAATTGATAAATAGTTGTATTCATACTTCCTTCTTTCGAAACTTATTAGCCTCCATAGGCGTGACGGGAGACTAAGATCATCAGAGCATATAAAGTTAACCAAAAATATTTTCTGTCATGGTTAAGTAATGATATAACTTGACATTGTTCTCTTGGTAAGCAGTGATCAGGGACTTCAGTCAAATTTCTGTCGCTATACCTTAAAAATTAAAAAATGCTGTCAATCCTTAAGTAAAAGGTGGCCACATCAGGACAGCAACTGGTGGTATCAACTATTAAGCATGAGAAACGAGAATGACCTACTGAGCCCACCTCTAGTCAAATTTGCAGTCAGGTTGGAGAAAATAGGTGTCTGATGTGGAATGTAGTTCAGAAAAGAGGGAGAAATGTAAAGAAAAGTATTAGATGATCTGTTAGTTGCAGGGCCACTGGTTATGAAATTTCTTTTACACGAGCATGAAGGAATCACAATTCATTTCACTAACTTAAGTAAGTGTTTGATGTAGCTTTATGACGTGTAAACTTATCAGACCATCATATTCATGCCCATCCTGCTGCCATCCTAACATTTCCGGATCTCAAGAAATAAAATGGAACATTAAAAGCACCTACTTGCCCTGGAAATGCTTCGCAAAGAGCCCTGATCGTGGCATTTAGTTTCCAAGAGCCATCCATTGACGAACCATCATGTTCAGAACCTGCATTTGCAGCTGGCAATCTCCCTTCACCAGCACCACAGTTCACCATGATGCGGCCATCAGGCATCAATTTATTATAGATTTTCAACCAAGTAGCAGCCTGATTAAGAATGGAAAAGCATAAATATAGCATGTAAATAGACATTGCAGCTCATATGTGCAATTCATTTTGGTTGTGTTTGAGTTTGAAGAAGGATTTGAAGTAGTTTGGGAATTGTTCAGAACTGGTGTTGATCTTCTTCTTTTTTTGTTGCCTAAGCCACATGATATCTTGATAAAAGAAATTTTTTCAAGTGTCTTAAGCACAACATATGCCCAGGTCAAAGTCTGAGAACTGTATCAAGTCCTGAACTGATTATGCCACAGATTTAGATCTTCAAGATATGTTGTCATATAATATTGAAAATGAAAAAGTCAGACTACTTAAAAGCTCATGAGTAGATCAAAAAAGGAGGGAAAAATCCGATGGTCAATAAGTAGCACCTGTTCTAACTGTGGCAAAACCTTTCCTTCTGCGAACAGATCAACTATGATTCCTACAATTAGTATAACAGTGATAAGTTAACACTGTATGATCAAGAGGTATAAATACTCTTCACATCTATGCTTTGCAGTCATCTACATACTGTGCATTGATAGGCACTTGTCAGCTAAAGAAATAGGAGGAGATAAATGCCATGTAAGACAAATTCTGATGCATTTCTAAAACCTCAATCATCTGTGAATGTAATAACTGCTGTGACTAAAAATTTGGATCCAAATATTCTTCTATCAGAATAGTATAGAAGAATGATATCATATTTCTCATTTGCAATTTTACCAGCGTATCCTCCAGAAATAGCAGCTGCTGGAGAAAAAACATCACCGATGTGAATATTAAGTCCTCCGCCATCCACAGTTTGCTTCTCAAGGTCAGATAAACCAAAGTAGTCTCTTGATATATCTATTAACTGTCAAAAACGAAAGCACCATCAAAGAATGAAATAGAATTATGAAAGTATTATACACTGAGAAAGTGCTGTTGTTGTATAAACAATATGAGACCTTTTTGCGGTGCTAGCCTTACTCTTTGAAATTCAAGTATCAAGTATCATTGTAAAACATACACAAAATGTAACCATATTTTCACTGCTTGTATATGGGGAAAGGTGCCGAATTGAGTATAAGCAAAGGAGAAGAAGAATCAGGGTTATTACGATGCCATCAATCTCCCAGCCTTCCAGCTGCAATGAAGGCCATAAATCAAGCAGCAAATGAGCTGTTGTTCCTCCACCCTGAAAAGTTTAGCCATATCATTCTCTATCATCCTATCAATATGGGTGGAAGGAATCATTGTTAGTAAGCCTTTCCTAAAACAGTAATGCAGCAAAAACAGTGGTATTACCAAGCCAAAGATGGCAATAGGACCCCTTGGAACCACAGGTGGCAATGCAGCAAACTCATCCTGCACAAGTGAATTGGATTCGAAACCTCACGGACATAAATCGATGGAATCATACCTGTCTACCCTTTTTCACGAAGACAGGAACTTTATTCTTTATCTTAACAACCACAAGCCCCTTACAAAGTTATGGATCTTATATTTTACTAAACTGCAAACTATCTTCAACAGGAAACAAGAATCAGCAAAAAAGTGCCTTTTCAGAATATAAAAGTCGGGATAACTAAGTTGCAAATTGCAAAATCTAATACAAAAAATACTGATTAAGCTGTTACAGAACCCAACATTACTTGATCACTGAACTACTAATAAGATCATTAAACATCATCACATACCCAATAGGAAGCGGTCCATTTAGTTTCTTTGTTAAGCATGCTATGGACATTATCTGCATCGTGAAAAAGAGAAATTAAACAATAGGAGCCAGAGACAACTGAGAAAGTGGAAAGAATGAAATGGATGTGCACGCACGAGTGGAGTCGAGCAGCAGGAGCCTTGATTTGGAAGTGTCGAGGATTACAATATGGTTGTACTGGCTTTGAACGGCCGTCACCACTCGGAATTCTTCCTTTTCTTCTTCCTTCTTTTCTTGCAACTCAGCTTTGAATTGTTTACGTAGTCTTTTGCCTCTTTTATGACCAGCAATACCACCAGTGCAACCAATGTATCTTGCTGTTGGCGGCGGTGAATATGAATTGAAAGCGGCAGGATGAGGAGGAGGCAGCGGCCACCGGAATTTTAATGAGCTGGCCATCGTCCTCAGTTAGCTATATTGGTTTCATCATTTGATGATGATGGTCATGGTATTGAATGTGTGAACCGACGCGGATAACAGATGGATATAGTTATACAACTTAAATGGGCCGGACCCGTACAAAATAATTGAACTCAGGCCCAATATAATCGTTTGACCATAACATGGGGAAAATGGGCTTCTCCATAACGAGTCCACTCCAGGTTACCCTGTCAGTGCCCTAATAATCACAGCAGCGAGGCAACGGACTCAAGCTTCACCTCCTCGCCCGGAGAATACAATTCCAAATTTGTGAGCTCTCTCTCTCTCTCTCTCTCTCTCTCTCTGGGTACGGGTCTGCAGAGTTTATCTCCTATGGAGAAGAAAAAACAAAAGAGGACGAAGAAAAACGGCAATGGTAAGAGTAGTGAGAGTGGGAAGGAGGAGAAATCTCAAAAGATTACCGATGATCGGTTTGCGTCGGCACAGACCGACCCTCGCTTCATGGAAGCTCCCAAAAGACAGTCCAGAGTCGCAATTGATTCTCGCTTCCACCGTGTCTTTACTGATAGCAGCTTCACCTCCTCCAATGCTCCAATAGACAAGCGAGGCAAAGCCAAGAACAATAAGAGAACTGCCGCCGCCTCTCTCAATCATTACTATCGTCTTGTACAGGAAGTAAATACGAATGAAGATAAAAATAGCCCTGCTGAGAGTGACCAAATTGGCCATTTAAGTAAAAGTGAAAGTGAAAAACTGCATGAGATCCTTGAAGATGAAGAAGATGATGATGATGCTCAGAGTCTTGATGAATCATCATCCACCAGTACTACAGACTCAGAAGATGACCAGTTTGTTGATGAAGAGGAGGAAGAAGATACCCTTATGCAACCGGTCAGAAACTTTCCCCCTTATTTTTTCTTTTTACTTTTGTCCCTCTGGTAGCAAGAGGTCATTATTGCATACCCTGGAGAAAAGATGTTCAATTTCTGATTTTCTTGTCCATGATGTGTTCAGGAGGTTAATGTACCAGAGATTGATCAGGAAACCCGAAGACTAGCTGTTGTTAATTTGGACTGGAGTCAAGTAAGGGTATGTAGTATCAATTTTATATTTTTTGAAGCTTTCTTCAAGTCATTGTATAACCTATGATTCTATTTCATATATTAAGTCTCTTCGATTACCTATCGATGTCTTGTGTCAGTTATGTTCTCATCAAATGCATGCTGTTGTGTTATCGCAATGCAGTGGTTTCCTCTATCGGGGGTTTCCATTTTGTAATTCCTACCGGCTACATCAAGCCATTTTGAACATCGAGGGATCACAAAATTATATAATAGTTGTGCTGCTTGCTTGTAGAGTGCATGGAATGGTGCAAAGGAGTAGCTGCAACAGTCAAACTATAATAACATCTCAAGAATAATTGAAGGAAATTCCATCAAGTAGAAAAGAAAATGCAATGTTTGATGCCATTAGCAGCTGTGTTTTTCCTACTTCCAAAACCAATGAATTCAATAATTGTTTCCATTTGTGTGCTAGAATGTTTGTTGACATTTTTTAAGTAAACTAGATTTGTGGATTTAAAGTATAGAACTCCTTACGATTTTTGTAATTTTGAAAATGCATTAGCCTAATGGCAAAATAGTTACTTTTCTTGATAATTGATGATGCTCTATTTCTTGTTTCATCAATGTCTTTCAAATTTATTTAAAAAAAAAAAACTGGCACAAATGACTGGACGTTGGTATCATATTGCTGTGCCTTTAGCCTTACTCTCCCTCAACAATAAGTACTTCATTTGTCTCATAATAGTCGAGTATATCAAATTTCAATCTCCTTTTACTTGTACTTGGTGGTGCTCTATTCTGTTTGTCTCACATCAAGAATCCTTTTAATGCAGGCTGTTGACTTGTATGTCTTGTTAAGTTCATTTCTTCCTAAAGGCGGTCAAGTGGTGTCTGTATCTGTCTACCCATCTGAGTTTGGACTCAAGAGGATGGAAGAGGAGGCAATCCGTGGTCCTATTGGATTATTTGATGATGAGGATAAACATGATGATGGGGAAGATGATGAGATTGATAACAAAAGGCTGCGTGCTTATGAATTAAATAGGCTAAGGTATTTTTAATAAACCTGCTAGGTCTGTGATTTTTATTTTGTATGCTTGTACTCTTTTATTTTGCATAATTATAGCTAAGAATGATTTATACCATATTTTTTTATAATGGCTAAAGTTCTAAACTATCTCCTGCTGCAATGGAGAAAGCACTTAATGATGTTTGTTAAAATACAAGAACATATGCATTTACTTGGTGCATAGTATGTGATAAAATGCTGAAATTAGAAGAAAAGTTTGATTTCATTGTCATTTTTAATTAAAAGGGCATAGTTATTATCTACTGCCTCTTTCATGATAATATTTCTCATCTATTATGTTGTAAATGAAAATTTTAACTTGCATGAAAAATAGCATGAGCTATCTTCCCATTATCTAATATATGCTTGGAGAGCTACCTTTTTCAAGCCTTCCGAATCTTAACATACTAGCAAACCTCTTCCCTGTGTTTATCATACCTTTCTGTCTTAGGTACTATTACGCTGTTGTGGAATGTGATTCAATTGCCACAGCAGATTACCTTTATAAAACTTGTGATGGAGTTGAGTTTGAAAGATCAGCGAATAAGTTGGATTTGAGATTTATCCCAGATTCCATGGATTTTAAACATCCGCCACGCGATGCTGCCACTGAGGTAATTTCTGCCTCTCAATTAGTTTCTTTCTTTTGTTATTCGTTCTTATTCTTCCATAATTTTCTGTTATCTCTATATGTAAACCAGGAAATAACATTTACTCTCCTATCTGCTTTTATTAAATATATAAAATCAATTTAACATATACTTGAACAAGCTTGATAGCCTAATGAGAAGAAATGTGGATTTGAAAAGGTTGTGAATATCACATTTTACGCAATTTATATTGGCAGTTGTTTTTTTTTTTAACCTCAGTTAAGAAAAATGAATGATAAACATGAAAGAAAGGCACTTTCTTTTTGGTTCACTGCTAGTTTAGATAAAAGTTGTGATGGAGTTGAGAGTTGATACAGATTCATCTAAGAAAAATGAACCAGCAGTTGCTTTATAAAAAGGAAGGACCCAAGAGTGATCTCTCCAGCAATATAATTCTTTCCCCTCAGCCTACCCGCTGATCTTAATTGTAATTACTGCCTGCGCCTCTCTGCAAATGAGGGTGTTCTTTATAGGCTAATACATTAATGTAGGACCGGTAAGAGGATAATTCAACTCAATAGAGATCTCCCAGTCATGCTAATCAGAACCCCCCTTATTTTGTACTTATTAGAGATCAAAATATCATGCTAAATGAACCTTCTAATTTTATTCCTTTTGATTGTTTTTCCATCAAGAGATCGATTGCAAAGTCCCTGCATTCCTTTTTCTTTTATCTATCAAAGTTGCATGAATAAATCATATAATTCGACTGTAATTAATGATTCTGATTCTCTTATGCCAGGCACCAGCAGATTATGAAGGTTTAGATTTTCAAACTAGAGCATTGCAACACAGCAACATTCAGCTCACATGGGATGAAGATGAGCCACAACGTGCAAAGACCTTGAAGAGAAAACTTAATGATGTGCAGGTTGTTTTTCTGTTGTAATGTTAATTTGTATACCAACTAATATGTCCTCAGTCATGATCACAATTTGATAGATCTTCTTAAACATATCATTGAATAAAACATGAGATATCTTTGTGAAATTATCAATTTTTTGTTGTTGATATCTCATTTTGATTTTCCTTTATGTTGATATGGTTCAAATTCCTGTTAGAGCTACATTCAGAATTGAAGAATGGGTAGATGGGGTGACTGCCATCATTCCATCTGCATGGTCTGTGTTTATGGGGTTTGGTTGATGTTCTATTAAATTATAAATCTGAAATGTGATGGTTTCTAATCATATTTTAGCTCCCAGTCTTACATGTCCTGTATATTAATTCCATTATTTTCCTCCCCAGATGGCCGAGTTGGAATTAAGAGAATTTCTGGCCTCTGACGAGAGTGAATCAGATGACTACGATAATGAGGATGCAGTGGAAGACAAGCCTGCAAAAAAAGGTAAGAAGCGAGATAAATACCGTGCCCTAATTCAATCAGGGGATGGCTCTGATGGAGATGATGGAGATAATAATGGGAAGGACATGGAGGTTACTTTTAGTACTGGTCTAGAAGATATAAGCAAAAGCATTTTAGAAAAGAAGAATAACAAGTCAGAAACTGTGTGGGAGGCCTATCTCAGAAAGAGGAGAGAGAAGAAGAAAGCATCGAAACAAGGGTCCAAATATTCTTCAGATGATGATAGTAGTGATATTGATCAAGAACCTGCAGAAGAAGATAATGACTTTTTCGTTGAAGAGACTCCAGCTAAGGGAAATAAGAGCAATCCCATTCAAAGAAAAAAATTAAAGAAGTCCACAGTGGAAACAGTGCAAGAAACCGAAGCAAGCAAAGCAGAGCTTGAGTTATTAACAGCTGATGACAAGGGAGAAGATACCAATTTGAAGGGCTACAACTTGAAGCCTAAGAAGGGCAAAGGAAAGAAAGGGAAGGGAATACCAGATGAGGTGAAATTACCCACAACCGACTATGAAGATCAGCGTTTTTCTGCTTTATTCACCTCACCGCTCTTTGCTCTGGATCCAACCGATCCTCAATTCAAAAGGTACCGTATCTAGATTTTTTATCTCCTCATCACTTATTTGATCTTTCCATTCCAAATGGTGATTTGTGGTATTTTGTGTGCTACAGGAGTGCAACTTATGCTCGGCAGATTACACAGAAACAGAAAATGTCTACAGAGAGAATAAGGGATCCCCCCAGCCCCTCGTAATTGTATTCATCATCAGTCCACAAGAGAGCATGTATGTTCTCTATTTTTGGTCAATGTTCATAGGATCGTTCTTTGGTATTCATTAGTTAAACTAATTATTCTATTATCGATGAGGTTGTTGGTGATTTCATTTTTTTTGGTTTCCATGGGTTGCATTTTATCAAAACAGGATAGTTGGACCACTGCAAATAGAGAGGAGGACTAATGATTTGCATTTTATAATTAGTCCTAACCACTTGTGCAGCTGCAGCTTTTATGAGTTGCTGTTAGATGAATGGTGAGGTGGAGAGGAAAGAGAAAAATACACCATATATTATATATCACCATAAACTCTTGCTTCATTAAAATTAAATGTACGAGGAGGGGAAAAAACATTGCAACCTGCATCTCAATGAAATATAAGTTGGGGATGTGCTGTTTCTTCTTCATTTTCAATTTTCAGCATTTTTATTGCAATTATTATAAGGTTGTGTTGGTTCTCGTGCGAAAATGGCAATATGTTTGGACGGATGAATTTGAAATTTTGAAGCTATAATCGAAGTTTTTGTAAGTAAAAATATGTTGAGGGTTTTGCATGTGTGAATGCGGATCATTTTGTAATAGGGTTTTGAGAAAAATTCAAATAGTATCTACTACTCTCCATAGGATTGTGCCGTGTGTTACGGAGTATGTTTGGATTGGAGTGTAGGTGAATTTTGCAGCAAAGTTTTAATATTGTAAATTGGGATGTGACAATGCGAGTCTTGACGCTCCCACGTGCTTTGTTGTTTGGGAGAAGTAAATGCAGTTCTTGCATCATAATCTCCCAAGTGTAACGGTTTCTTCCACCCTACACCACCTATTTTCAGCCATTATCTACTCTTTTCCAAATAAGTAATTGATTAGTAATAAATATTACTCCAAAATAGGTACACGGTTTGATTCCACAAGGTAAATGTGGTGTGATTATGGTTCTGTATAGCATTAAGTATATGGTGTAATTCTAGAAGGTAGGTGTAATAATAAAATCAAAAATATGATTGGTTTTTAAAACGATCAAAATTAATATCTCATCTGTTTCAAAATAAATAAATGTCGCTTTATTTTAAAATTTGAAGATATATTTTCAATAAAAATATTAAAGAGAGTTATTAATTAAGAAGATTGAGAAAAATTATATTCATTTTGGGAGGGTGAGTAAGTGGAATAGTTTTAGTCATTTAAATGGTGTGGGGGGAGAGTATTAAATTGATGCGTTTGAAGTGAACCAACAACTTTTGTGATGGAGCATTTAGAGTTGTCAGAAATCAGCATCTCATTTTCATCATCATCTTCTTCTTCTTCTTCTTCGGTATAATATTAATTGCTTAATTTATCTTTAGCTTTATGGATAACCAACGTCCGGCGCTCCCATGGAAGACCCGCCTCACTCTCTTCTTCCTCAATTACCTCACCGACGCCTCCTGCCGCCCCGATGGCACCGTCAACCGCCGCTTTTTCAGTTGGATGGACTCCTTCTCCGCTTTCAAGGCCCCTCCCAACCCCACACCCCGCAACGGCGTCAAAACCGCTGACATCTCCGTCGACCCCTCTCGCAACCTCTGGTTCCGATTGTTCGTCCCCACTAATTCCGATCCCCACCTCCCCGTCATTGTCTTCTTCCACGGCGGCGGCTTCGTCTATCTCGCTCCCGATTTCAGGGCCTACGACCATGTTTGCCGCCGTTTCGCTCGCAAGATCCCCGCCGTGGTCATCTCCGTGAACTATCGCCTGGCGCCGGAGCACCCCTACCCGGCTCAGTACGAGGACGGGTTCGACGTTCTCAAGTTCCTGGACGAGCAGAGTAACATCCTGCCGGAGAATGCTGACCTGTCGCGCTGTTTTCTGGCTGGAGACAGCGCCGGAGGGAACCTGGCTCACCACGTCACCAAACGTGCTGCCTCCCAGTCCAATTTTACACACCTCAAGGTAAGTGTCATTAACTAACAACGAATTTGGTTTTGGTGTTGGTGGTGGTGACTGTATTATTAAGTAACTCTTAGTTGCAGGTAAGCGGAGTGGTGGCAATACAACCATTTTTCGGGGGAGAAGAACGGACCAAGTCGGAGATAGAGTTAGATGGGGTGGATGTAATCGTGTCGATGAGCAGAACGGAGTGGATGTGGAAAGCATTCATGCCGCCAGGAATAGGCATGGATCGCGACCACGAGGTGATCAACGTCAGCGGTCCCAATGCGGCGGACATATCCAAAATAGATTTCCCGGCGACACTGGTGGTGGTGGCTGGCTTTGATTCCCTGAAAGACTGGCAGAGGAGGTACTACGAGTGGCTCAAGAGGTCCGGAAAAGAAGCATACCTGGTGGAGTACCCAACCATGATTCACGCCTTCTACGTTTTTCCTGAACTCTCTCACTCTGCCCATCTCATCTCCGACGTCAAACAATTCATTCTCACACAATGTAACAAATTGGATCATCCTCATTGATTTCTGTTATTGACAATAAATTTAAATTATAACATGATTGGATTCATGCAACACCTCCCTCATTTGATGTAATCACAAATCAATGACTAAAATTTGATATATAAGTTGTTATCTTTTAACTTCATTTCCACCAATTTAATGGTAGTTATGCTTTAGAGGATGAGACAAATATGGAAACGATAAAAAGCATTGGGTTAAAAACCAATTAACTTCCATGCCATTCTCTATACTCTTGTACTGCTTGAGCGGAGAGAGAGAGAGAGAGAGAATTACAACAAATTCATCATCAAACATAAAATGTCGATAGATAGTCATCCCTTCACATTCTATCTAGCAAAGAGTAGTCAAAAACAACCTCAAGAAACACCGTTTGTTTACTCCAGTATGCTAGCCGCGGAACCCTCAATCAGTGTCATTTTGCAACTCTAGAGTTGTTCAGCTGCCAGATATCTTGCCTTAAAATTCAGTGTCAAAGCATGCTACCATAATTTTTGAAACCATGGACCTCGCAAACGGAATGTAGCTTAAGCTATACCTGTACATAACAGAAACGGGCATCAAGTTCTTTGATCAACAACCTGTCCCATACATCACCAGCTGGGTATCCATTATATTTGATAATAAGCCATTTTTTCAAATGAATAACACTACAACCCATAAGGACTTACTAACCCTTTATGGACGGACGTCTGAAACCACTACATCAGCAAAAATCAGGACATTTCAGAAATTTTTTGTGTTCTTTGTCGTGTGAGGATTCTTCACATACATATTTATTTATGCTATTACTAAACAAGTGTAGCATCCGGTAAAGAGTACCCCAAAAGCTGAGTTTATAGAAAAAAGCCAGAAATCTTTGAACTACAAAAAATATGGCAGGAATCATGTTCAACGAAAGATTGCATGCTGTAACACCACCTACATATTTGAGCAATTCTATTTGTGCCAAAAAATTTTGGGCATCATGATGTGTAATTCAGTAAGTGCATGGATAGAGAAACATTTCTACACAGGAGACCAATAGCTACCCACTTGAATTCCGAGAATCGCAATGGCAAAAGTGGGCAGAAGACAGAAGAAAACGAAAAAAATGCCCCTATCGTTTTGTTTGAAAGAAGAAAACGAAAAAAATGCCCCTTCATGTGAACATGAGAAGTATCTCTACTTCCACGTATCCATCAATATCTCTTGAGAATACTAAAGAAATTCATGTTCTAAAAGATTAAACAACTAGTTGATATTTAAAGTTTCCATACAAGACCACATACTTTTTTTGTCTACGCATTTCTCATACCCCTAATGAACCATTTGCAATGATTAGAACTTTTGAAGTTTTGATTACTAACGAATTACCAAAAAAAAAAAAAAAAGAATAGCCAATGTATTACCCCCGTCTGAATGGCATGCTTTAACTATGGTCAAGGAATCTTGTTCCTTAGCCTATAAAACATTCTCCAAGTAAATTCCCACATGTTGTAAACCAGTAATCAGTCCTCCTCAAACAACCCAAAAGTTTCAAACCCTCCCAGCCCAACATAAAAATAACAATAAAGTTCAGAATGTGAAACCAGTAATCAGAAATATAAAAACTCAAAAGACATACCAGATAAGCGCACCAAACTCCAGCACAATGGCAAGAAGTGTCAATAGTTTGTTCCGAACCTATCAAATTCAAGAATTGAGTAAAAAGGAAAGATAAAATAAAGCAAAATCCAAAGATGGAATGATCATCATCAGACACTCACATATACAGCACATAAAAGAGCAATTATGATGCTAGAAATATATATTGCTGTAGCATATATACGAACTGGATCCATCATCATTGTCACTTGTCTTTTAGGGCCAATAAGGAATGCTGTGCTGCCACAGAATAACACCCAAGTTAGCAATTGAATGTCATTTTTCTTTAGGAAGGAGGAATTTGATACAAGGAAGAATGTCAGGAGAAAATGTGAAAGTTGCGTGATCAAAAGCAAGCTAATACCAAGAATAAAGACAATAAGATAGATATCATGATATCATGTGCAGAAAACCAGTCAACAGAAAATGTGATGTTTATACTGACCACTTCAGAAGTTCCACAAATTGTTAAAATTCATACTGTTTCCTTGAGACTGCCAAATGATTGACCTTTAAAGATTGAAAAAATGCAGAAGAAGAATCAAGGCAAATCAATGATATGCAGTGTCACAGGAAACAAGAACTCATCTTTGACTAGACAAGTGCATGGGAGAATTTTGATAAGAACGGCAAGAAGCAATGCAGAACACTAATCTAAACAGATCCAAGAGGCTTTCTTTTTAACCAGCTGTGGATTTATTTAGAAAGAGAATAACATTAGGAAACACCCATCGTCAACATATTTAGGGGGAGACCCACAATTCAGTGAATCCCAGTTGATCTACCAGATACCACCCAATTTCAAAGACAATTAACGGATACCAATATTATCCTCTCATGCAATAAACCAGATGGAAATGCAGGAAAGGAACTATCTTTCATCCATTAAGGTATAAAGTGACTTATTTGAGGATACTTGAGAGCATTGTTTAATAGGCGAGAATGCAACAATAAGGCACATAGTTACTAATAAAACGAACCTTCCGAGAGCGAGCAGATTGCCGAAGGAAAATGTTATCCCAAATTTGATCGGATGGAAGAAAACAAGCATTGACTGTCAAACAGAATACAAATGTGCCAATTCAGTGGCTAATCAAATGCAAGTTCTACGATAAGCATTGGCATCCATTTATAACACTCGAAATGAAATAACGCGCAAGCAGATGCAAAACACAGAAGGCTTCATCCACTTCTCTATTCAAAGAATCAACAGCAACTTACCAAGAGCGTGCAAGTTATACCAGCTGATAAGCAAATTGCAAAACCATAAAGTCTCTGCCAAGCAAAATAGAAAGAGTAGAAGCTCATTAATCAAGGAAAAATTGCAAAACCAATAAATCACAGCTTGAAACCCTCGAAGTATAATCATAGCCGTAAAATCCCACTAAAGTTCAGCGCATGCAACACCAACAATTGCAAATTCAGAAAATTCTCGGTAAGATTGAAATTACAATACCTGTTTGGTCGACAAAGTGCAGTTGCGATTAAAATCATCGAAGAAGGAAGACTCTTGCTGCTCTTCTTCATCTTCAACATCCATTCCCACCAGCATTTTCATCTTCTCAAAAGCCTGGTTCATCTTCTCCATCTTCTTCTATAATGTGCCTTGTTTTTTTTTTTTCGGTGAAATTAACCCCTTTTCTGCTTAAATTAACTGTGTTTCTGGTAGATCTGATATTGGTGAGTTATTTGGGTCAGAACTTATGAGCTTAATGGCTTCAATTGCACACTTGTGATTTAATCCATCATCATAATTCATCGGGTAAATTACAATTTTGGTACCCAAAATATACCCCAATTTTAATTTAATACCCCGATTTTAGCGAGTTTTAATTTTGGTACCTAACGTTTCTAAATATTTCAATTTCAGTACCTTCCGTCAGGGTTCCGTCCAAGTTGGACGGAATTTAACTAACCTAAACAAAATTGGAGGCAAAATCGTTTTATTTCCCCCCCAAATTGGTTCTGCAACCCTAATCGCCCCAAATTGATTCTACAACCCTAATTTCTCCAAATCCACTAATCCTAATCGCTCTTCAATCTAACTTCAAATCTGACCAACCACGTCTACGGGAATAATAGTTGATGGCAAGACGGAAAGATGACACATTTGTTCCCCAATATGGTAAGTTATTTCTTTAAGTACTTCAGCTCAGCTAGCTATGTATAGAATATATTCATGCTTAGGTAATAATTTTTCAGGTTGTGTTATGTCTGCAGATGATGATAATGAGTCCACATTGTTTACTTTAAAAATCTTTCATGGTGGTGTAATTGTGAATAAACCTGTTAGGTCTTATCAAGGGGGTAGAGTAGATTACTTCGACTATGTTGACGGGGAAATGTTTGGGCTATTAGAGTTAAAAGAATTTGCAACTGAGTTAGGATATAATTCACAAAATATGTTGTTTTGGCATCAATGGAAGCTCTATCCTACATCCACAATACACCAATTCAGTTTGATGATTTCCAAAAACAGAGGAGTTGGAGCTTGGAGATGGAGAACAATTCCTTCTCATGGTTGTGGTATTAAAGAAGGAAATGGAAATTTCTCGAAAACAATGAAATGCGTGAATCTTGCAAAAGATTTTGAAGCTTCCTATGACGATTAGGGTTGCAGAATCAATTTTTGGGGGGGGGGAAATAAAACGATTTTGCCTCCAATTTTGTTTAGGTTAGTTAAGTTCCGTCCAACTTGGACGGAACCCTGACGGAAGGTACTGAAATTAAAATATTTAGAAACGTTAGGTACCAAAATTGGAACTCGCTAAAATCGAGGTATTAAATTGAAATTGGGGTATACTTTGAATACCAAAATTGTAATTTACCCTAATTCATCAATTATATATCAAGATTTCACTAAGACCCTCCTAATTTTTAAATTTCAACCCGACTCCCTGAATCTCAAATATTCAGACAATTACCCCCTCTATTCTCTACACGATTTAATTGTGTCCATTTAGTTCTCCCTGAATCTCAAATATTCGGACAATTACCCCGACTATTCTCCACATGATTTTATTGTGTCCATTTAGTTTTAACAAAATGATGTGTTAAGAACATTAAAAGATTAAGTTTTTTTTAAGTATATATTTAAAATAGCAATTTAAAAAATTCAATACCTGTATTCCTATTAATATATAAAATATAATCAAAATTAGATAAGGAAAAGAAAATGAAGATTATTGAGAGCCTTTCGTAAGATGTTGTATTTTATGGGTGAGTTTAACAATTTTTAAAATAATTGCTTCTAAATAAGCTTAAAATTTGTAAAAATATGATTTTATATTATTTTTATGTAACTAGTAATCCTCATACACAATCATTTAAAAACCTTTATATATATATATATATATATATATATATATATATATATTAATGTAATAATAGAATATTTATTTTCTTGGATATAGAAGTAATTATGAATGAAAATTGTTTAAGTTTTATTAAAGATGACAACGGGTCGGATTGGGATTGGGGGAGCAATCTCCATCCCTGTTTTTACGTCTGTGGGGAATCCCCATTCCTATTCCCGTCAGCTTTACGGAGAAAATTTCCCCTTCTTCGATAGGGATTTCCCACCCCATCATATTTTTTTTTAAATATTTTTTTATCTAATTAATATATAAAAATAATTCATATAATTATATATAATTAAAATATTAATAAAAATATAAAAAGGGCCTATAATCTGAATAAAGGATAAAACAAAATTTAATCAAACTAGCTAAAATACGAAGATAAACTATCCTATTACATTTCATTAATTTGCATCATTATTTAATACTCAATTCACTTAGAAGAGAATGCGAAATTGGATTTTGAATTTTTATTTATATATTAAAATATATTTACTTTTTATAATAATTTATATTATATTATTTAAAATAAACATAAATATATATATATATAAATAATTCAGGGTTCCATAGGAATGGGGTGGGAAATATGATCCTGCTCCACTCCGTTCGTTATTTGGGAAAAAAAAATTGTTTCCATCCCCCATTCTCACAGGATGAGATGCATTTTAGGGAAGCCTCATCTCATTCGGAGCGAATGTCCACAGCGAGTAGGAATCGCTAAGTTTTATACTTTATTTAATTTGTATTTAAATATGATGTTAAATAAATAACTCAAAGTTAAAGTGTGCATAATTTTCGAAAAATAATACTAATAATTAATAAAATATCTTAAAAATATATACACACGCGTTACATTGAATTCTCTCTCTACCCCCAATTATCTATTCTTCAAAGCCTTGTCTTCTGTTCATCCCTGTTACGCGCACTCTGAGGCTTTGCTGTCTGTGTTCCTACCGCAGATCGATATGGTAACATATAAATTCAATATTTATTGTTACAATTTGTATTCCTTGCTCGTCGATCTTCTTGTTTTCTCTTTTTTTTTTTTTTTTTTTTTTTGCGTTTCCTTATTCCGATATATATATATTTTTTTTTGCTTCGATTGTATGGTAATAGGTCAGTTCACTCTGTTAAAGAATTGTTTCTCAAACTTGCTGTCTTTTCCTTTATTGTTCTATCGTTGCAAAGAATATGGTTAAATTATTGATGTTACCTTTTATTTTATCAAGTAAGGCAATTCCATGAAATAAGATCGTTTTTTACTAAGGAAAAATATTTCTTTTGAGCTATAAGTGAGAAGGAAAGTAAGAAATATTGTAAAGCTCGCATATTAAAAACCTCCTCAACTAAGTCAACATCTTAAACGCATGGTTTTTACTCTTCTTTTGATATTTCAATATGAGCCCTAGATTTTCTGATTGAAAGTTTTTTTCTTTTTAAAATTTTAATCACTACTTCTTATTAAATGTTGTGTAAAGAAGGTTTCTTTAAGCATCTATTGGACCCATTTCCCATCAATGCATACCTATTGCCACTTGAATGGAGGTTTGAAGTTGGAAACTTAGGTTTGACTTATTACAAATTATGAATATATGTGTGTGTATGTGTGCGCTTGTGTGTGTGAAAATTGAATGCATTATGTTTTAATCTCAAAAGCGTGTTCATAGAACATCATTTTTTTTCCTACATATTATATGTAATTAATATTTCTGAGGGCGTTGATTCATTTCAACTTAAGCCTGAGTCATATTGTAATTTCTACATGTTCATGTTATCTTTTTGTTGTCTTCGAAATTTGCATTTTATCTCATTACAGTTGTTTATCCTGTATTACTCTTTTCATTTCATTCTCCTGGTCCTTCCAGTTTCAGTATGGTGCTTGTGCTGATATGAGGTCAATTATTGTATTTTGGCTCTTGTTTAGTTATTCCTTGTAGCCTCATAGGAATAAAATTTAAATGAATATGTAGCCATGATATTTGTTTTGGTTATGCCTACATCAATGGGGTGGGGTAAGCTTCTGAAGTAGAAAACAATTAAATGACCAAAACTATAACTGGATGAGGAAGATAATTTTATCTATCAATCTTTTCCGAAGTAGTGTGTTCTACTTTAGCTTTGCCAGTTCTTCATAAAAAGGAAAAGTAAGATGATTCCATTGATAAAAAGATTTTGATGAAATTCATGAATTTGAGCATGTTTGGGATCGATCACCTTTTGCAATATGTGGTGGGAAATGATAAAGTAATAAGAGACTTAATGGAAGTTGGCTACTATCGAGTGTTGAGATCATTTTTGGTTGATAAGTAGAAATTGTTGTCATGACTGGCTTGCGTTAATTACTTTTCACGTGTAATGTCTCTTGTTATATGATATCTCATTGTTCGAACTGACTTCCACCCACCCCCCACCCCCAAAAAAAACTCTCTCTCTCTCTCCCTCCCTCCACCTTTTGTGTATGGTTTAATGCTTCTGAAATCCTTCGTACAATTCTGTTTGACATCCTCTTTTGCAGTCAACTCTTTACAGAGGGATTGCTAGGAAAGAAAAACCCAGAGGTCGCCAGCAAGGCTTGACACAACAGAAAAGGCAGGAGATAAAAGAAGCTTTCGAACTGTTTGATACCGATGGATCTGGTACTTTTTAATTAATCTAGTGTCTATGCATTTGATATCTATGCAATAATTTCATTTCAATAAGGTGTTTTTCTTAACTTATTTGTATGCAGGGACTATTGATGCGAAAGAACTGAATGTTGCAATGAGGTATATCTTTATTTATTTATTATTTGTGGTGAAACGTAGTTTAAAGACTTAATATAGTGAGTAATTACTTAAAGTGATTTTGTTGCTTTACAGGGCTCTTGGTTTTGAAATGTCTGAAGAGGTAATGACTTATGACAACCTATGCTGCTATTAAACTTTCTAAATACAACGTGTTCTATGTCCCAACATTTTAGGAATGTAGCAGAATTAATAGTTTGTTTTATTTAATTGCTTACAAGTTATGAATGCCTACAAATCATCTTCTTGACCAATATGGAGGAGCCTTCGTACTTACTATAACAGCATTAGCTGACTTAAAGGACTATGTATATAAAGCTGTTTGATCAGAAATCTGTGTACAGTGGTCACACACTCTGGGAGGCTCAATAGTTTTCCAAAACATTAACCAGTTATGCTGTGTTCCTATGTTAATTGTCATAAGAACTCTTGTAAATAAATTATGGGGTTATTTAGAGTTGGGTCTCAGGAAGTTGATGAATAATCTTCATAAGTGTAGACTTGTTTAAAATACTTCATATCTCATCAATGTTGAAGCACTTTACCCCAGAGATTACTTGAAGTTGCTTTGCATTTCCCATCAGACCCCTGATCTTTTATCAAAATGTTGACTTCTTATTTAAGTTTAGGCTAATTAAAATAATATAATTGACAAATGGATGCAAAACATAGATGTAAATTGGTGATTCCTAATTATACTCTAGTGATAGGACGTGAAGTTATTAGCTAAATTATTTGGTTTATGTAAATACGCATTAGTATATGCTACTGGTGATTCATCAAACCAGATATCACTTAATAGGATGTTTGGTTTGTGCAATATTGCTAAGATGTGATAAAGCTTCGTACTTGTTTCTTTGTCTTGCTTTTCCCCTCTAAATACACTGTTCTGTTAATTGTATTAAGTTTGTTTGTTAGGCTGCTTAGTCATTGCTGATCCTTTTAGCTGGGTGTTGTATATGTTATGAAATTGGTCATCTGGTCTGAACATCTTGACTTGTGTGCTACAGGAAATTAATCGAATGATAGCTGAAGTGGACAAAGATGGCAGTGGTGCAATTGACTTCGATGAATTTTGTCACATGATGACAGCCAAGTTTGGAGAAAGGGACACTAAAGAAGAGCTCATGAAGGCGTTTCACATTATTGACCAAGATAATAATGTGAGTTTCTGGTGTCATTTTGCATCTTGTATACTCTTCATTTTAGTGACTAGTGCTTCATCTGGGTACAGGGCAAGATTTCTGCTGCAGATATTCAGCGCATAGCAAAGGAGTTGGGTGAAAACTTCACCGAGAAAGAGATTCAAGATATGATTGAAGAAGCAGATCGAGACCGTAAGTTTGCTAGCCTAAATATATGTCTGTTGGTTGAAAAGTAGATTTCTAGTTATGCGAAAGGTGGTTTCATGAATGGTGTGAAATGTGCAGGTGACGGTGAAGTAAATGCTGAAGAATTCATGAGGATGATGAGAAGAACCTCGTATGGGTACTAGACAGACCTTCTTGAGGAGGAGTGGCTTGTTCTTGCGTTGTATAATATATGTTTATGAATGATAAGCAAGATGATTTTAAGTATTTTAATAAACAATCCTTATTTAATTTTCAGGGCTGCTTTGCTGTTTGAAAGCATTTTTCTTTTTTCAGTTTCATTAACCTACGGTTAACATTCTCATTTATGGAGATCTTTATGTTGTGTTAATTATCTATCCTGCTTTACTTCATTTCCTAGCTGCTGCTACTTTGCATTAATAGTCGATGGATACAATAACAGACAGAAATCTTATTTATTAGATATGTGTATACTTACGATTAGCCAGTTTTTCAAATGAAGCAAAATAAAGTTACATACACTATAATACCACTCACAATATACCACCTAAATTCGACAGGGGAAGCACATGGATCAGTTGATCACCCGACAACGATTTCTGACTTCTCCGGTTGAACCTTCTTTGACATTCAGGAGTCCCATTTTGGCCATGGCCTTCTGGAAATCAAAGAAGAACATGGCCTGGTTCATGGAATACGCATTCACTATTCCTCGAGTCTTGGGGCCTTCAAACAGGGTTTGGTCGGAGAAGAGCAGCCCGGCCCTTCTCTGCAGCGCGTTGAAGTAGAAATTGTCGAAAGTGTTTCTGGTGGAATCAAACGGCTGCTCTGTATTGTCCCCAGCGCCGCATGTCTTTGACAGTGTCTTGGCGAACTGTGTGTCCAAACTTGGATCAAGATCGTGTGTGGAGTTGAAGCTGCTCAATCGGGCCTTGAAAGACAAGCATCTGGCAACTCCGAGGGTGTGGGCCCCGGATAAGGCGACCATTTCTTGGGCGGTGAAGCCGCGCTGGCCAAACATCCTGATCAGCTCAGAACTGTTGAGGGTGGGTGAAGGCAGATTGGTGGTGTCTTCTATCTTTGATCTACTTCCATCTTTTCGTCCTTTAGGTATGTCGTAAACTGGTCCACCAGCCTGAAATCCAATGCTCGAGATCAACACAACCATAGACAAGGTTTGTTTCTTGAAAGTCACAACAACAACATGATAATGAATCTTACGAAGAAAACAGCATCTCTTGCAGCCATGGCCAGAATATCAGCACAGGAGACAACACCAGGGCATTGTTTCTCCAATGCTTCCTTGGCATCATCAATGACTTCATAGCCCCTCAAGCTCAGATTTGCAGGAGAGTCTTTCTCCGCCGTGTTATCTTTAGTCGAGTCTATCAATATCGATCCATCACATCCCTGCACCCACCACCACCATATCACACACACAGAATGAAAAAAACTTTGAAACACAGAGAGAGAGAGAGAGAGAGAGAGGAACCTCTACAAAGCAATCATGGAAATGCATCCGAATAAGACCAGCAGCAAGCGTGGGATCATTCTGCAAAGCTCTATTCACAGTATTCTTGACAATGTATTCAGCCATTGGACAAGCCATTATGTAGTAATTCATGTTCAGCCCAGTCGCAACTGCATATGTCCATCCACCTACAATCATATATTTCATTACAAGTATCATTCCTAACACATTCAACGACATCCCCATTTTCATCTACTGCTTTATTTACTTTGATCAAACACAAAAACTTAAGAAATCAAGATTTCAAAGAGAACAAAATCCAACTTAATTTGAGCTTAGCTCGATCGCGAGGATATGAGTTTCCATACACACACATATATATATAGCTTGGTAGAGGTAGTGCACAATTGCATGGGAAAAGTAAATAGGATTGGAGCATATGGTGATTAATTTTAAAAACATTATCATCTCAACATCTTTAAAGTGCACTAATTTGCTGGCCATTAATTCACTGACTTTAAAGTTGACATTTCTCATTACTCCCTTTTGTATAATTAATCATTTTTGTAAATAATTAATAGCATCTAGACGTATGTAGTAAAATGATTGGGTGCAGTGAGAAGTGAAGAGACGATGGAATTACTGCATGAATGTTTGAGATGATAAATACTAAGTGGCCCATAAACTCAAACCACTATGATCATAATCTTAATTAATTATGTAAAAAACTATGAAATTGCATGGAAGGTGACATAGTACTATAAGTTCTGCTTTAGTGGGCCTTCATCCTTACACATATCTGCACTAAATCTTCCATTTCTATATAATAGATAAGAACATAATTCTTAATTTATGGATTTAATTTGATGGTTTAATTCATAACCCACAAAATAAAGATTAATTTATGAAAATAGGTTTGAGTTGTGGACGATGGCTCTGTCTGTTTCATGGATTAATCCGTGTAACAATGTTATATGGGTTTTTGTGAATTTATAAAATATATTAGCTTTTAACTTTTAAAAATAATGTTTGAGGCATAATTGTTTATTCACACATGTTAGCAAATCAATTTGAATGGAAAGATTGAATAGTGCAGAAAAAAATAGTGATCGAAATTGACATTTTAGTGATTTTTTCATTGTCAAGTTAAAGAAGTGGTCGAGGGACAAAAGGAAAGGGCAAATAGAAAAGGTAGAGAGCATGATGAGGAAAGATGTGAAGAAGTCAAAATTTGAGTGGGCAATATGATAGGTGGGTGGGTGGGGGGTTTCTGATAATTTTTGATATAAAAAGGATTAAAGCAGGATTATAGAGATTAAAATAGGAATTCATATGCTTAATCTGAGGTAAATAAAAAGAATAAGAGAAATAGATGATAGTAAATAGGGGTGTAAAATGATACAATTCGAGCCGAACGTACAACTGTTCAAACTTGTTTGAAATATAATTGAGCTTCAAAATTTATGTTCGAACTTGTTTGATAATTAATCGAATCGAGCTTGAACGAGTTTTAGTTTTAGAGTCGAGCTCGAGTAGTTTGATATTTTTACACTTATTTTATCTTAATAATCGACATTGAATTTGAATTGAACTTTAGATTTTATCAAATACAAAAAAATGTTCGAGCTTGTTTGATATATCTATCAAATCAAGCTCAAACGAAACTTCTGGTAAACAATTTCAACCATAATAGTAAATATGGATTAGGAATGTGGTGTTGCACAGCTGGTTTCCATATATAAGAAAGAAAGTGGTAGGAACTCGGTTTCCCAACTCCCACAAATCAACGTCCACACGCTTCCTCAACCCGCGCATGCATACCCTTTACCTTACCAAAAATTAGTCTTCGAAAATATCATTAATCCAAATTAAAATTATATCAAAACTTCATTACGTCAAAAATATTGATATACTGCAATGAAAATATTATTATGTTTATATATTAATGTGGAATTAATATTTTTTTTAATTAATAGTAATATTTTTGGTATTTTGAAATATGTATCAAAATTTTGAAATTATCAAATCGAGACAATACCACTCTAGTTTAAATCATGGTATGATCATGATTTAAACTTGATTGCGCAAATTTTCTAATCTTTATTTCCATCTCTCTAACTCATTTAAAATTATATATATATACGAGTTTTAGAGTACGTGCGTTGTACGTGGAAATCAATTCAAATTAAAGAAAGAAATAATACAAATATTGTATGTATAACACTTTTATATTAGAGTTCTAATTATAATAGGATTTTATAAGATTTTGAATTAGTTAGAATTCTAATATAAAATTATTTAAGTATAAAAGTCCTAAATTGTTGTTATAATCTTAAATAATAATTTATAATAGGATTATATTTGGCAATCTATATTTTGTAAGAAATATCCACACTTTTATATAGGTAATAGATAGATATATTTATATGTAAATAAATCATAAATATTTAGTTCAGACATGGATTATGCCTTAATACTAGATTCCTCATTTTCCAGTTTGCATTTAATTTTAATCATTTTGTCTCCGAGAACGTCAACTCTACTTTTGGGCTCTATTTATTCGAGTGTCATTATTACCACATCTCATTATTATATCCAAAAAGAAAGGTATTTAATTATTTTATTATGTTGCTTAGTTTGATGGCATGAGAGGGTAAATATACAAAAGCTATTTTATTTACTGGGAAAGGAAAGAAGGCCCCTGTTTGATATATACATATATCTCTCTCTATCTATCTATCTCACTCACATGACATGAGATGAGACCTCCCTCCTTCCTCCTCAACAAAGATTACGAGACCCCAGCGTTTGTTAAGCTGCTCATAGCAGCAGCACTCGTATCCAGCACCACTTCTCCCCTGCAGTTCCCCCCACCACCCCCATTTACATGTCGTCCTCGTCTTTGGCATCTCCGGCATACAAACTTCACAGGCACTCCCTCGCTATCCGGTATCCCCCAACATCTCGTGTGCTGCCATATCCCACATACATCACACGCCAACATTCTCTCACCATCATCATCCTTGGCACCACACGAGCAATCCACGATCCATCTCTCCATCCCCCTTTCCATTCTATACCTACCCAGCCCATTTTTTCCTAGGAACTGTCCTCGTATTCGCACGAATTCCCTTGAACCCAGCAGCAGCCTGATTTGAGTCGATTCATCCACCCCACCAAAGCCCACCAGCTCATCCACTTGGAACCTCCTGAACATCAAATAAGCCTCTTGGAAAGCCCTCATTGCTTCATGCTTCAGGTCCGCAATGGTGGCGTTCGGTGAGAGCATCACCAACTCTGGCGGAGGATTATGGCTGGATTCTTCAGCTGCTTCCAGGAGATCAACCTCACACAGAACCTGTACTGAATTTTCCTTGGGAGCAGATAGAAAATGGCCCGGGTGGTAGTCTTTGACAAACTGCTTGCAATCAAGAATTCTTGTTGCTGAGTTAACAGCAACATCTTTTTTAGCTGGAGGCACATTAGGTACCATTGTCTCAGGATGAAGCATGCACTCATAGATATAATTAAGATCTCCCAATAGTCGTTGTCGTGATGGGTGGCATGCCATGGGGAAGCTGTTTGAGGCACTGCTCTGTGTGGATGCACTTCCTGGCTCAAGTCTGTAACCATACACAATTAAGTTAAATAGTTGTAACTTCGGCACATATGAAAGGTAAACACAACCATGGTTCAATAACATGTACCCACACGGCAAAAGAAAACCTGAAGCCAGAGTAGTACAGAACAACTACCTACCTATACTCCATGGCGCCAGAATCAGAAATGCACCGAGCAGCAACTACCATGCCTGGAGCTGCCTGTTTACCCTTGAGTTCTTTAAGGCAGTAATCCAATAGCTCTGGAGTTCCTACTCTGCAAACAGCACCTCTAAGAGCACGCCAACTCACCCAGGTGGATCCACTAACAGCACGCAACACCCTGAACATGGCTTCCTCAACACGTTTTATGTCACAGACAGTCCAAGAACACAAGGCCCTGGAGTCACTAGTCCTAAGTTTTTTGCAAGGAGAATCATCTGTCCTAAGAGGGGACTGATGGCCATCGTGAACCAAACTCATGAGGAAACGGAAGAGATCTCGGATGTTTACCAGCTCACGCTCTGATATAGATTGATAAAACGAAATCAAATCTTGCAAGCGTGTCCGAGGCCTCCTTCCTTGGGATTGGTACAAAGACAAGGGCAAAGAAGAAAGGTTCTCCACAGCCATTTTATAGTCACCAATGGTTAATGAAAAACTACCAGCACCAAACCGATAGCCCCAATCACCATACCATGGATGACCTTTCACAACAGCATGGAGCAATCGGAATTCTAATCCACTCTTCTTTGATACGTCCATTACACTGACCATTCTGTTCACCCAGAGATGCAGCAGAAACTTAAATTAGTGTAACACATTATACATGGTACCTAACATAAAGTAATCATTATAGCTACATTAGCCCTCAAAATAAAAAAATAAAAAAATTTATCCTAACCTAACTCCCAGCATTCTGCAGAGCCGATCCCAAAAGTTCATAATATGACGTCCAGACATCAACCTGGATCCACCTTCTCTACCATTGACTCTAAGAAGATGTCCATAGCCATTTGCATGTACCACACCATGTAACAGATGTGTTGTATTGTCAAGTTGCTGATACATCCAGTCTTCAACATCTTCTGTAGTCATCACATGGTTGCACGACTTGCACCTGAATGAAATTTTCAGAACAGTAAGCATCTATCATGTATCACCACAATATATTTTTCATGTTCGACACAGCCATCACCAGCAAACAAAACCTAGAACCTGAATCTAAGAACTTGCATTCAACACAAAGCACAACAATACAGGTGCTCATTTGCTCAACAAATTACTACCGCGCCTGAACACCTCTAACAAGGTGCAAACTTAACAAAATACCAAATTCGTTAAGACAAACAGCACAGCATATATTGCAACAACTAGCAGCATTGATCGAATTTATTTTTGATTCCCAGGGGAAAAAGACTATTAGTTACATATGCTTCAAACCCAGTATGCAAACATGCACAAGAAGCCTGTGAATTCAAGAATTAGCCCAAAATTAAACAAAAAGATCACCTGGAATCAGTCATATGAAGAGCATCACCACAGCCAGCACAGGTCTTATTATAGCCAGCAATAGAATTGCCATCAGCCTTAATTATGAAATGGTACCGCTTTGCACTTACGGGATTACTACTCCATCCTAAAGACAACCCAAATCAAATGAGTAAATTGATATTGACCTCCGTCATCTCCCTATTTTCATAATTATTATTATCAAGCATAAGAGGCAAACACTTAAGACCAAACTATTTTTAATTTTATTCAAAAACGATAATTTCAATATCGTAAAACAAAAGTCAATACTTGAAGATAAGTCTCACGTTATATAGTTCCAAGAAACAAAGGCCTCCACATTCCTAGAACTCGTAAAAGACATTTCTAACCTCCTAATGCCAATGCGTGGAAAATTAGGAAGGACACTTGGCAATTATCTAATTTGGGGTAGTTCTGGAAATAGAGAACCCAACAAGTCATAACAAAGACAGCATGGCCCACGTGCCCATTATTTTTTCGCTATTTCCACTTTATTTCTTTTTACTTTTTTGTTTTAAGAATTTAATTTTCTTTGTATGTGGGTCCATCAAATTGTTTTCAGCTTTCCACCCATAGACACAGATAGGTCGGTCAGTCCCTTCCAGCTAATCAACTGAATTTCACTTTGCTTTGGGAATATCAATATTTTGAGATAATTAGGAATATCAATATGAACTATGCATGTCAGTTTATTTTTGGCCAAACAAAAGGTTAGTAGAAAAATTATTTATCAGTGAAAAATCAATAGATGTCACTCGATTTGATTAAAATAAATAAAGGTATCGAGAGGTTCATAATTTTTTTGGCATGCAAATATTGGAATGAAAATTACAATAGCTGAAATATAAAAAAATCAACCGAGTTAGCGCGTCTGACTCGGTGTTGAGAACTCACCAACGACACGACACTGGTCGCAGTAAACGGATCTGGATCTGGCGACATCCTCCTCCACGACATCTAGACAGACGACGGCGGGGCCGCCGTCTTCTCCAACTAGATCGCCTACGCGGAAGAGGATCTGCCAGGTCAGCAGATGAGGGAAGAGCGAGGAAGGGGGAGGGAGGAGCGCGTGCTTGGTCAGAAACGCTCTAACGGTTGTCCTAAAAGGCTCAGCGGCCGCCGGCGAGGCTAGATCGCCGGCCGTCGGGAACGTGAGGAAATCACTCAGGTCAGCAGTGATTCTCCTCTTAACCAGCCTCTTGGTGGGTCTCCCGTTCACCACCATGGTTATATCGTCGGATCTCGGCGCGTGAGGATAATAATCAAGAACTTCGTCTCAGATCTGTAACGATCTCAGATCGGATGACAACTAAAATTTGGGTTTCTTGAAGATTAAAGAGAAAAGGGAAAATAGCAACCAACAGAAGAAATAGGTAGGGAAAGTAGCCGGAGGCAAAACGCAGAAACGGAGAGAGAGAGGGGGAGAGAGAAGGGGAGGGAAAGGCGGAAGGTTTGTTTGGGAGGGTGAGATTAGGGTTTGGTTGGAGTGGATGGGCTTTTTTGTACTTTTATATTATTTATTTACAAATTCTAAATTTGTTAAGTTTTCAAAGTTTCCCTCGATTCTCGTGAAACGTCCATGACTATAAGGCGGTCTATAACAAAATACCAAATTTATTTGAATTTAATTTAGCAACTACAATACACTAAAAATAAAAGGATAATATCATAACTCATAAATCCATCTCCTCGTATTCAATTTCAAATTTATTCTACGGAAAACTTAGGTTGGTTTCAGTCAAACCCAAGGCTCGCTTAAAATATTTTAATTTTTTCAATATAAATCATTTCTTTTAACTTAATATATAAGGTTGTTCTGTCAAATATCAAAAAATAAAAAAATATAACAGATTTTATGGGTCTCATAATATAATTTTGCTTTTCCTCTAGGATTATGTATTAATTTTTCTATAGTATACACACTATTAACTTAAATGTCCCCTTAAAAATATTGTTTTAAATTAATGGGTCAATTATATATATCACTCAAAGAATTTGTTACTTATCAAATATATCTCGAGATTTGCGAACATCACAATTAAACTTTATGAAAAGCCTAATCAAATACACCTAATGTTTGGATCCATTCATAATAATTATTTTGAGCTCAATTTATTTTTTATCAATATAATGATGGTACATCCGTTCATATAATATATCCTGAATTAATACTCTATAAATATATATATATATATTATTTAAAAAGATGATTGATGAGATTTCAATGGACAATAATAACCTCGTAAAAAGGATTAAAGAAACAAAAGTAATGATAATTGTATGAGAGTTGGAGGGTAAAAAAGTAATAAAGGATGAGAGTCAACTAAAACAAGTTAAAATAAAATAAGGCGGCAAGAGGGCAGTATTGGGCGGGAGACCGACTCTGGGTTCTCAAAAAATACATACGAGTCTAGGACCATGTTTGGACGTGGTTTGCCACAATAATTCAATATTTTACTTTTTTTTTTACATGATGATAGTGTCATATTAATATATATCCAAATCAAAAAATAAGAAAAAGAATACTAGCTTACCAAAAAAGATCTAAAATACTAATTTAAGTGAAAATATGATAAAATTATTATTATATTCAATCTAAGGTTTGGAAAACAGTTTTTATACATAATATTAATTTAGACATGATTTTTTTTTATCAATCAAATTTAAATGCAAAAGTAACAGATATGAAGAAAAATCATAATACAATTATAATTCCAATGTTGTGTTTTTTGGGGTTCAAACAAGATAAGAATTGTTTTGATTATGCATGATGACCATGGTCATTTTATCCCATATATTTTTATGTAAACTAGTAGATATATTTTTTAATTTTGTATAATATTTTTATTTTTGTTAAATATTTGATATTTCCACCAAAATCAATATATCTATCAATATTTTCGTAAAATTAAGATGATATTTTCATCAAAATCGATATTTTCGTTCTTGATTATATGCAGTAGAACAATTTTCAGATATTCGACCATGTTAGAAAAGTTCGACAAAATTAAAAAGAATATATGCAAAATGTTCTACAACAAGTGAAGGAAAATGAATGTTTGTAGCATTATTACATATTGTGTTGTTGAACATGTTGTGTGATCTCAATAAGTTGAGTTTTTATAAAAGTTCAACATGAAGAGGTGGAACATTGTCCACCATATGTGGTTGAATGTTGCATCAAACTGTTCTTTATGTTTGATTTTGATAAAAGTCGACAAAATATTTCAAAACTTATATTTTTCATTTCCATGAAATTTTCATACTCAATTACTAATCTCTTCATTTTTTAGAAGTAAAAATTTTGTAATTAATTACTATGTGGAGGAGCCAAAAAAAAAAATTAAAATACTTGTATTTTCAATATGATAGAATTGAGTTCGAGTAAGATTATATAATTTAAAATTAAAGGAATTAGAGCTTGAATAAGATTATATGATTTGAGAAACGTAGAATCTAGTTTGGATAAAATTATGGTTTAATTAGGGTTTCAATATAATTTATGATTTAATAAATTATATAAATATAAAAGGGTATTCTAGTAAAAATTTAAAAGGTGTTATTTTGTTATTTTATACTCATTAATAAAGGGGTTGTGAATAAAAATTCATAAAACTTGTGCGGCTTGAGAAGTAGTTATCTCATGCATGGAGATGGAGATGGAGATGGAGATGGAGATTGGGACCACCTCAACTCACTGCAATTTTTGCCTTGTGCGATTCACTCTCCGATCCTGGCAACAACTATATATATGCCTTATGGAGTTAGTTGATTTCTCCGGTGAGCTTTTCTTTCAACCTCCCAAATCAATCATAATATTGCAGGCTGGAATTGGACTGCGCTGCCATGTTCAACCAGCATCTTCAATCTCTCGTTGATCAACTAAACAGCAAGTACATTAATAATGGTTCTATATTCATTCTCCTATGGAAATAGTTATGGAGCGAATGTGGTGTTGTTGCTGCGGGTTTTAGTACTGTATTAATTAACGGACAAAGGTTGCTGCATGGAAGAAGCAGAACCCAACCCAGTATATGCTTTCCATCCAACAACACAACACATCACATGCCTCTGCTCTAGTATTCTACCCCTTGTTAGACCCTCAAAACTTCAAAGCCTTTCGCCAAGTTTAGTGTTGCTGATAAGCTATGCAAATGCTTACTACATTAACTCTTAGTATGAACTATAAGGAGAAACGGGCTGGAAAAGAAGTAATTAAATTATAGCAAGGATCATGAGACTTCTTCAGCTGTTAATCATCTCTGCTACAATGCTACTTGTTTATTTATTTGAACCAAATGGTTGATAGGTATATAACTATATATTGGGAATAGGCAAGTTTCTCGTTTATAAGTATGGGTTTTGGACCTTTTTTTAAAAATTTAAATTGAAATAAAATTTGGTGGGGTTTTAAGAGTATTTCTCAGACTTGAGGGGCTAAGTTAAAAATACCCTATTTTCCGAACACCAAAAAAAAAAGAAAAAGGAGTAAAAATAAAAATAAAAGGCAGCGTGTTTGCGTCAGCTTCTACTTGATATCTCAGACTCAGAGGCCGCTCTCAGATTCCTACATAACTCTCTCTCTCTCTGTGGATCGATTTCTGTAAGTATCAATCAAAGTTGAACTCTTATCTGCGGCGGCCATATTTGTGTAGGCGTTATAGTTGAAGTACAACTTCTTCAGGTGCAGTTTATTCTCGTTTTTAGGCACGAGTGAGGGATATGGAGCCGCCGGCAATAGTAGACGGTGGCGGCGGCGGAGGTGGAGGTGGTGGAAGGCGGCAGCAACAGCAGCAACCAGCCGGAATGGGTCAGATGCTTACGGGGATAATTAGAATAGCAGTTTTCTGGTACTTTGCATCCAAATTCTTTGGACCTAAAAAATCGCCTACTCAATCTTCTACCCAGATCTCCAATCTCTTTCACAAAGGAGAACCCCTGGTTCGTAACTTTTCTTTAATTATATCTGTTGTATTCCATTGGAATTTGGAGGTGAATTCGTAAAGATGAATTCTTTTCCATATTTGATTTGCATCGCATACCAGTTTATGGACATCGATGACTGTATTTTTATATGTGTGAAGCAAAACTGGGCAGAAGTCTGCGTGGCCTAGGGCTCTGCTGAAACGTTAAATCTTCTTTATGCTTTGTTGAGTTCACTGTTAAGTTGAGATTCTTTGCATGTAATTCAATTCAGTTGATGAAGTGTTCATATCTTGGATTGAGCCTTTGAGTCAAATTATTGTATACATCCAATCCCACTTGAATAAGTTGCTTGTTGTGAAACCTAGGAGCTTAGGTCACAATTTCTATCAGACTTCGATAAGTATTATTTTGGTGGATCAAGGAACAATAATTGATAAATTATCCCAAAAGAACATGAAAGAAATCAATCAGCGATGACACTTTTGTTTTTAATTTAAGCCCATTTTTATGTGTTTGAATTCAATGAAGGACATCTGAAAGACACTACTTTGGAAAAAATGATGTTAGCTGGGCATGCTTTTCTACTGTGTTTTTCTCTCATTCGCCTTTTCATCATATACCACACCCAGTTGTGGGTGGGGGTCGTGATACGGTGGCTCACATGATACCTTTTGTAAACAGGCTAAACATTACCTTTTCCTTTTCTTTTTTTGTTAGTGACATTATTATACAGGAAAATCTATTATAGGCTTCTTGGATCCTGAATTACATGAATATGACAACCATTCTGCATCTCTGTGATCTTGTGTCCTAAAACTTGAAAAATCAATGGTTTTTTGTTTTCAGGACATGTGGTTATACCTTTCTGAGCAAGAGAAGTTTAATGACTTTGGAAGTGAAACAGCCCTTGTTTGGCAGGAGACAAATGTACCTTATGCAGTTTGGACTGCAGAGAGTAGCAGAACTCTATCATTGACGTATCATCCTTCTGAGGTGTTAGTTGTTCTGCTAATTAATTTGGTTTCTTTCAGAAATGATTATAAATTCAGAATCTTGATTTCACATCTCATTCACTATGATCGTTATTTCAATTTGTTGCATTAGATTGACTTGAATTAACTTCTCCTGTTATCAGACGTTGAAGAACAATGGGAGTCTTTATGCTCATGTTTTCTTTGCTAGGTCTGGCTATTCGCCAGATCCCAAGGATCCTGAGTACCAGCCATTGGCTGCTTTTGGGCGGACCCACCGTGAGATTATCCTGACTTATCTAAATTTTTCCTCGTGCACTATCTGTCAGTATTGTGGGTTTTTAAAAATTTACAAGCTCTTCTTTTTATGTATAGCTGTGGTGATATATTTACCCAAGTCAAAGTCTGACAAGAGGAAGAGTCTGTTGGGGAATGTAGAAGACTCTAGTGATGATGAAAAGGTCCCTGAGGTATCTGGTTTTATTTGTTGTTTACTTGCTGTATTCAATACCTAAATGCTTATGCATGTTTCTTATGAGTTCTAATTTGAAATCTTCAATATAGATATAAAATGTTTAGATGTTGAGATTCTTTCCTTGTTTGGGTTTTCTTTGGTCATAGTAATTATAGGACTTGAGAAATTGATTATGCTTCAGGTAGCCAAAGATGATAAAGATGATCAAGTTGATGCCAAAGAGAATGGGCCAGTTGAATGGACATCATACTGGAAACCTAATATTACTATAAATTTGGTCGATGATTTCACAAGGTATGTTAATTGTCTAATCATTTGATGAACTGTTTGTTTTGGTATAGCCATGCTGCTGGCCCAAATGACATCAAAGTTGATGTAAATATTGCATGGTATTGTTACCTATTTGTTGTTACCAAGAATCCATCACATCTAACTTTGTTAGAGCCAAAATCGTTTTGAATTAATCATGTGGTGGGCTTCAGAAAATATTCTGGCTATAACTGCATATAACCTTAAATGCCATGAATTGTTTTGACCTGAAACTGTACTTTATATATCTAGGCCGAGGCTGGCTTGGGCCACATAGTGAATTGTTCTCATAATTCTTGTGATCTTTGCATGCACATGCATGTGGAAACAGAGAAAGTGTAGGAGGAGAGGGTGATGAACTATAGAAGAGAGACAGATGGAGTTTGCTGGTTTTCTTTGATGCTATATATAGTTAAATACTAAATTACAAAGGAACAACCCAACAGAAATTTGCTGCAACTTCTCTCTATTGAAATTACAATGTCAGTGGTCTAATATAAGTTGGTCTTGCGTGGTTTGTCTTATCCTAAATGCATGTTACTTTGGAGGTAATTGCTTGTAGAGCCCTTACTGCAAATGTTAAGAAGTTCTGTACTTTCTGCTGTAGTATATTGCAATAAAAGTCTTCATCACCATGAATATTAATCTTTTTCATGACTGATTAATATGTATTATGTTCCAGTTTTATTCTGAATTAATATCATTATTTTCTGTTTGATGATATTCTCATTTGGCGAAAGTGCTAATCATGTTTTCTTTTTTGTTTTTCATCTTCCAGATATCCTGAGAATGCTGTTCCCCCTAATATCGCCCCTTGTATCCTTGAGTTATCTTCATATTTGCCTAAACACACATTCTAGCTGCTTGGTTTTTCTTTTAACTTTCTTGAATCCCTGTTTATATGAATGGTTTGTGTGCTTACTTCTTATAGTGAAATATTAATGGGTTAACCGTAGTATGAAGGGTTACTTGTAGAATTGGTGGTTGTTGAGAGAAAAGCAGGTACAAGTTTTCTAGTTTAGTCTAGTTTTACTTCTTGTTCAACTTCAACGTTCAAACTCTTCCTTTGGAGTGGTTGCCTGTTCAAAATTCAACAGTATGGAGTAGCACTAGAAAAATACTTTGGATGGTTGAAGTCTCATGCTATTAGACATTAGTTGCTTGGAGGTTCCGTGTATAGTTATTTAGTGATTGTGCTTCTTGGAGAACATTTCTTCGTTTTTGGATATGAGTCTGTTTTGACTCAGTCCCTTGATAGAGATTTTCTCTGTTAAAGTCACACTTGTTGCTCAAATCTGAATGTATGGATTTGCTGGTCGAGTGAGGCAACTGATAGGTAAAGTTCAATATATATAATTTCATTGGAAGGGTCATGTATCTTAAATCTGAAATTAAGCCCTCTCTGTGTGAGCAATTTCTACTTGTTCTCTGAAGAACTGTCCTTTCACCAGAGAATTTCTGATTCGTATTACTTAAGAGTTAGTTACAGTGCCCCTTGAAAACATTTCAGGCCATTCATGTCTGTACATTTTAGGAATAGTTTTCACTGCTATAGTATCTGTAATTGGGTGGTTGGTTCTTTATCTGCATGTTTAACTCGCAAAAACCTTGTATCATCTTTTCCTTGACTTGAGTAATTAGACGTGAACATTGAGCCTAGCACAGGAAACTACTACCCAACTGTCTTCTTCAATGAGTTTTGGTTACTTCGAGATAAGTTAATACCAATAAACGAGACTGTGAGTGAATTGCCACTGAATCTGGAAGTTGGTCCCATTAGCATGACAAAATGGCAACTATTCCTACAGATTGACCAGTCATTCCAGATTCACAGGAATTATGGGAGCATGCTCGAAGGTGAAGCTGATCAGCTGAAGGTACAATTTTTTTCTATGCTGCAGGTTATGTGTTGGTCTGATGCCCAATGATTAATCATTCTGGTTTCTCAACATGCATAGAAAATTTATATTAAGAAATCTTTTTGGAGTCTATTAAGTGTGTGTCTTATGCCTAATCGTTTCATTGTTTCAACAGAGAGTTTTTCTTGAAGGAAATCCTTACCTTTTGGCAATTACCATGGTTGTTTCAGTATTTCACTCACTATTTGACTTCTTGGCTTTCAAGAATGGTAATAAGTTCTACTGTATTTTGTGCTTTTACAGAGAACTTGCTTTTGAACCAACTGCTAAAGCATGGTTTACGTATTTGCAGATATCCAGTTCTGGAATAAAAACAAGTCGATGGAGGGATTATCTGCAAAGTCTGTTGTTGTGAATTTCATTTGTCAGCTAATTGTCTTCCTCTATTTGCTTGACAATGAAACTTCATGGATGATACTTGCAAGTTCTGGTGTTGGCTGCTGCATTGAGTTCTGGAAAATAGGGAAAGCTATGCACATTGAGGTATGAGTTTAATTTATGTTGAAGTTCCAAAAATTTATAGATTCCAAGTTTAGATTGTCTACACTTTCGATCACTAATGTCGTGTGGAACTGTCGTAATTATTTATTTTTCTCATTCAGATTGATAGATCTGGTAAGATACCAATGCTGAAGTTCCGTGACCGTGAATCATATACTAAAAACAAGACAAAGGAATATGATGATCTTGCGATGAAGTACCTGTCATATGTCCTCTTCTTGCTTGCTGCTTGTTTTGCTATTTATTCTCTGAAGTATGAACGGCACAAGAGCTGGTATTCTTGGATCCTTTCATCCCTTACAAGCTGTGTCTACATGTTTGGTGAGCATCTTGATCCTGTTTTCAGCTTTGTCTTAGTTTACCATTCTCCATATGTTTTATTCCTGTGTTGCATTCAGGTTTGGCTTACTGTTCTCTTACGTTTCTGGTACAACATTCTAAGCCCTTGAATTTTTGAGTCCTCACTCTTTCAATCACTTGCCTTGAAAATTACTTCTTAGTATCTGTATCCTTATAATTCTCATATCGCAGCATGGATTTGATACAAATGTACTTGGAACAAATTGATTTCTCTGATACATGGATGTATAATGTTCAGTGATCATGATCTTGTTTGTTGGATCCCTACTATATAGTTTTGAATTTGGGAGTCATAAGAAGCATGAACACTATGATTGTAATGAATATAAGCACTCAGCTGAACTGTTGAAAACAAATGTGGGGATTAGGTGAATGAAGGTCTCGTTTCTTTGAATAAGTTCTCCACCCTTCTTTTCTGCAATGTGTCAAAATAATTGAAAAGAGTCCGGTGAGCTGATGTTAATCTCATTTGAATTGCACATCTATGTGGCCTTACAAACATAACCATAAATTCTATTTTCTTTGCCACAGGTTTTGTCATGATGTGCCCTCAGCTTTTTATCAATTATAAGCTAAAGTCTGTGGCCCATCTACCTTGGAGGCAGATGACATACAAATTTCTGAACACAATTATTGACGATCTCTTTGCATTTGTGATCAAGATGCCAACACTTCATCGGCTTTCTGTCTTCCGTGATGGTAAGTTGTCCATATGATTTTTTCCTCATGTCTTAAAACAATTGGAATCAAAGCACTTAAGGAACTATGCTCAACATCTCACTGGTAGCGTGCTTATAATTTGTGGTGATTGACTTATAAACGCAAACAATTATATCTGAAACCTTGCTGTTTATTAAACGAGTTACTATGAGATGGGAAGAAGAATTTCACATGAAGATCCTAAATTTGACTAAAACATCCACGAGTTTCAGTGTGTGTTTATAGGTTAGTTAGGCTGATTGGTATATGCATTTAACCTTTAAACTTGTGGCTGGTGCAGATATTATATTTTTGATATATCTATATCAAAGATGGGTGTACCCGGTGGACAAGAAACGAGTAAATGAATTTGGTTTTGGTGGGGATGAGGATGATCAGTCGGCAGTGAGTGCAGTTGCGACACAACAAACAGAAGAGGATAAGAAAACTAACTGAGCTAGTGGTGACCAAGCAACTCGATAGTGAGATTAGTTACGGGATATTCATGTTTTCTTTCTTATAATCATACAGTTTGCCGCAATGTGTGGATACTCTAATTCAGTTTTTCTTTTTGATGCATCATTGGATTTTGTTTATGAGAAGGGCTGAAATATTTTTAGAGCCTAGTATAGTTGCAGCAAAGTTAAAATTTATTCTGATTTGACAGACTGGTAAGATGATGATGATGATGATCTTCAAGGTTTTTCTTGCGCTAGTGTTTATTTGGCTGCGTCTCATCTGCTGTAACTCTTCATTTGACTCAAATGAGATGATGATCATCTCATATTGCCCTACACTTGATAACCAAATCATTTATGATACTCAAAAGAGCAACCAAACGTGGCCTTGATTATTTATTATTCTAACATATAACTATCACAAAAAAACCCAATAGTAAGGTTTTGGTGGATTACGAGAGGCCGGCTGCAACGTACAAACAAGAAAGCACAACGTACGCCAAAAAATAGGGCGGGAGAAGGAACTGGTTTCCATTAATTATTCCAAAATTATTTCAAAATGCATATACAATACGGTCTCACACCAGGAGAGGGAGAGGGAGAGGGAGACAGCGCAATGGTGCGTAGGAGAGTGAGAGGGCAAAATGAGAATAATGAACAAGGAGCAGAAATGAGAGGAGAAGGTGGAGAGTACGAAGATTGTCGAGCTCAAAGAATCAAGGAAAACATGGAGAGAATGAAGAGTCTTGGCATACTTGGCCTCTCAAAGCAGCTCAAGCTTCGCTCTTCCAAACCAAAACCACCCTCTTCTTCTCTGCGCAAAACGAAGCCGGTATCGTTCTCGTCTAATGATCCTCCCAGACGCTCTTCTAGGTATACATTTTATTGAAAAATATTACAGTTTATCACTTCAGCAGCGCTGGAGATTTTCCATTTTCTTCCAACATTTATGTTTTTGGTTTTGATGAACTGGTGTGATCAAAATATGTTTTTTTTTTTTTTTTTTGTCTTTTTCCCCCAGGCTGAAAGACAGGCCTGCAGTAAGTTACTCCGAGAAGAGATCTCCTAAAAAGGAGACTTCTGTGAAGAGTGTGATAATCCACATACCGGAAGGTAAAAATCCTGAAATTTACACAGAGGAACACGAGAAGCTGTTGGGTGAATGTGAGGCTGTTTGGGAGCTGTATGTGGATGGATACGATGAAGATGGACAGCGCGAATATGATCCTGTTGAAGGCAAGAGTTGTCATCAATGCAGGTACCTCTACGTTGATATTCCAATTATATTTCTGGGGCATGGTTATGAGCCTTAATTTGTAGGCATTTCATGCACACTCTGTTTTAGTGCTAGTATCATAACTGCACTTGATGCGCTGCCTCAAGAATCGTGTGATAAACTTGCTCATTTATCCAATATCTTACCAATGCCCCTGTGTGTATCTGGTACTCATCATTCCTCTATCATGACATCTTTGTTTTTCTGATGGAAAACGAGAACAGCTGGTGATCTTTGTCGACCGAGCTTTCAAGATATAAAATATTGTACGGTGAAATATATTACTATTGCAATTAGACATGTTCATCCAGTTGAGGTCTTTTGATATGTATACTTTGAACTCTGCCTTCCTGATACATGTATAAAATGCATATGAGGTCATAGAATGCTTTACACAAGTATGTATTGTTCTGTTGTAGTTATTTCTGCTTGATATGAGTGTGTGTTTTTGAAGCTTTGTGCATTTTGCATTAATTTAAAGTGTTCATTTCTTCTCTATGTTTTCCATTTTGCAGACAGAAAACACTTGGACAACATACAAGGTGCAGCAAGTGTGTGATGGTTGCAGGGCAGCTTTGTGGAGATTGTTTATACACAAGGTTTTTGGATATATTAGCACATTGTGATAGACTGTTCCACATGTTTACATTTTATTTTTATTTTTGTTCTTTTTTTGCCTTTCATCTGACCCTACAAGTCCTATGTTTCAGTTTTAACAGTGAGATGTTGCATGCTTGTTTTCGGAACTGGTTGTTGCATACCATGTTATCTTAACTCTTCATTACATTTGAAAGGCTCAAATATTTTAGTAAAATGATTGCAGAATTTCTGGAAAAAAAAGAAAGCTTTTTTCTATTTTGTTAAGATTAAGTTGGAACTGTGAAGCATACTCACTACAATTAAATAATTTTGCTTAGTCATTAAAAGTATTGCATAAATCCTGCTTTTTTTTTTTTTTTTTTTCTGGGTACAGCATTAATGTGGTTGTATTTGCTAAATTCAGGTATGGGGAGAATATCACAGAAGTTAATGTGAATCCAGATTGGGTGTGCCCCGTATGTCGTGGTATATGCAATTGCAGTCGCTGCAGAAGAGATAAAGGGTGGGAACCCACTGGATCAATATACAATAAGGTAGATTGCATAAGTCTTTAGCTGCCTAGTTTTCTTTGTTAGTTCCAGCTGTTATTCAAACTATTGCTTTTGTAAAATCAAATACAACATAATTCATCATGACACACACGCATGCATAAATGTAGAAGAGAAGTGTGAAACATATGAAATTTCCAAATGTCAGGTGGTGAAACTGGGTTTCAAATCTGTTGCACATTACCTCATTCACACTCGTCGTGGGCAAGAAATGATGGAAGTGGCTATTGCTGACAGTCCAATTTCTGCTGATGGATCTCTTTCCATTGATCAAAATGTAGGATCATCTAATCTAGTTCCACAATTTGGCGCTGAGAAAAATGTATCAACAGAAGATAATCCGAAGCTGGACAGTGATGAGGAATACAGGGGAGATGGTCGTGATGGTGATGGTGATGATGATGACAACAACAGTGGTTTTGACGATGATGATAGTCAGTAAGAAGATAAAAGCACCTTGTAGTTGTGTGCTACTGATTTAGTTGGAAAGTAACTCAAAACCTAAAGTTTTTGTTAAGCTTCGTTTCGGGTGTTTCCTAGAAGGATGAGTGGTGAAGAAGATGAGCTGTTTTTTGGATAACATGCTCTAGCGTTTTGTTCAGTTCAAATGATGCACATGAATTACGTAGCGCAGTGGTTGTATCTAAGCTAATTTCTTGTGGTAGAAGTAGAACGACTGTAAAGAAACATCGCACATATATAGTAGTATTAAGGCTTGAGAACTCGTCTCCTAATGCACATTGAATGACAAAATGCTTGTTTTTGTTTCTACTTTATCGTACAGACCCAACAGTTACTTTGAACTTAGAAACTTGTTGTTTTTGAAGCCGTATCCATTCTTGAAAGGAAAGATGCTGTTATCCATGAAGTTGAATGATTGAAAGCATAAGCAATGTACAGTTTCACAAATCCATCCGATGTTTCTCTTATATTCCTCCCTTGTATGGTCATACATCTGTATGCATACTAGGTGATAATTGGGTCTGAATGCAATGAGGGAGGCAGTCAGATTATAAGAAGTGGTGGGGGACTTCAAAACAGTTCTGGTTCTGCTGCAAGTCTGGGTTTTGATCGTGGCAATGGATATAGATAAAACTGCTTTCCTTTATAGCTGCTGCTGCTGCTGCTGCTTATCTATTATCTCTATTGTCGATGCTAAAGCTCTTTTGTTTGAGTTCCGAATGGTGCTTACGGGCTGGCTTGTAAACTTATTATCATCACATCGGACGGGCTTGCTGCTGGCAGCTCCACGACCCGGCCCAATAACCCCCGCTTGGACTCCCTGCCCATACTATTGGCTGCAAAAATGGCTCTACTCAACTTGGTTATCCATCTTTTGTGGAGCTTATATATGTGAATGATGTGCTTCTATATCTTTTCAACTGCAATAAACCTTCGATTAAATTGTGTACCTTTGACAAATATTGCATTTCTGGATGCAATGCAATTCAAAAGCAAAGGTTTTTGATCTTTTCTTTAATCTTGCATTCGAACAAGAAATGAATATAATACCACTAACAGGCACAGCGTCGAATTGAAAAAAGTTATAAGAGCAACTTTATATGAATATATAAATGGAGATGATAAAAACAAGAATATGAGGTTTAATTAATACCTTCAATTTGTCGTGTGAAAGAAATTAGTTGAGGCGTTTTTCAAGTCAGATACACAGCTACATTTTCCTTCAATATTTAATGTCTGAATATACCCTAATCACCATGGGGTTATTTAATCGTTTGTATCTTGAAAACATAAATAATTCTTTTGAAGTATATGATGACCTTCATATCAACTGAATTTAAATTGAAACAATTATGTTGAAGCAGTTGGTTATGTCTAAATTTCTATATCAATTTTAATTATAAAATAAATTAGTTGGAAATTGATTGTTTGAGCTCAAATCATTCGTTTGAAATAATTGGATGCTCGATGATGTGGCATTGAGGTGGGCATGGGAGGTTAACAGTAGCTTTCATTTCATTTGGTGTATAATAAAAACTCCATAGATTTTGGGAGAAGGTAGCTGAGCTCCATTAAAGCCTAAACTCACTACATTTATTAGAAACTGCAACCCACACTCATAAAGATAAATCCGCCATAAATGCTGGGATTGGCAGCAGGAGGAGGAGGAGGAGGAATGATTGCAGACGACTTTACCTTCCCCGTTATTACCACCGACAACGTCGTGAATCTCCCGCCGCTCTGGAGAATCTCTTCCATCAATCACGATGGGGAAAAAGGTGGTCGGAGGAGGAAGATGTTCGCGGCCAGTTTCTCCGGCGAAATCACCAACATTGACAAGGCGGAAGAAGCTGAAGCGCAGGAGAAGATGGATGTGCTGTGGGAGGATTTCAACGAAGAATTGCAATTACTTGATTCTAGTGATTCGGAATCGAGTGACGATCCAAATCAGATCAGGCATAATAATAATAGTAGCACTTGGAGAGAAGAAGAATTTGAAACCCTAGAAGAAGAGTGCAGAGAACTCCCTCGCAAAAAGTTGGAGTCGGTTGTGATGATGATGAAGAAGCTGTTCTTGCTACACAACAATGCGAGAAGATCAGGTTCCAATTAACTCATACACAAACTTTTTTCCCTTTTTAATACAAAACCTTTGATATCTGTATCTATTCAATATGACATCTTATTTACATATAAAATCAAATATCAATAAATAAATCGATTTAACATCTCGAAAGTGCTTTAGGCTTATTTAGTACTCCCTCCATCCCACCTTATTTTGCCTACTTTCCATTTTTGCTTGTCCCAACTTATTTTGTCAGCCCAAAAATGGTAAAAAAAAAGTACTAAAAAAGTATAAAGTTAAACATTCAATCAACAATCAACTGTATTTTCTTAGGATCTGTGCCGGTCAAAGTAAGCAAAATAGCTCGGGACGGAGGGAGTATCTTCCAAACCTTTTTTTTTTATTTGTTGCCGTATCTTTATAATAATAAAATGTAATAAATTATTGCGTTCCACAATATAGAAATATCAAAAGTTGGGTGGAAAATTATTTTAAAATTAAAATCAATTATTGTTTTTTTCCAGTTCAATTTACAAACTCCACAAAGAAAAAAAAAACCTATTTTTCTATAATATATTCCGTAATAATAAAGACAATGAACTTTTCTCAAAAAAAAAAAAGTAATTAAGATTCTATGGTGGTGTGAGGTGTGAGCAAGTAAGGACAAAATGGATTAGAGCTTATTAGGCTCTCCAAGTCCGCTTTCAGACTATCTCCACCGTTGTAGCTTGGCAATCCAAATGAAGAAAAGATAAAAAATAATAAAAAAAAATTATAAATGAAAATAAAGATTGCAACCAAGATGGTCTTGGGCCTCAACCTCAACTGAAATTTAGGTTGTCCAATCAAAAAATGACACGTCATTTTTTTGATTGGTTCACTAGATTTTATAAAGATAAAATGTATATTGTAAATATTTTGAATAATATGTATTTAAAATATAGATATATATATATATATATCAAAATTCGTATTTTTTAATTCTTTACAAAATAGACACAATATTGACATATTTTGGAACACGTATTAAATTCTCTATTTTCTCTTGTATAGACTCAGATGAGTCTATTGTGTTATTTCTACACAAATAAATGTATTTATTAATTATTTCAATGTTCAAATAAACTATCTTTATTTCAATGTATAATTAGATTAGTTTTAAATCAAAATGCATTTCACACTATAGACTCAAATGGGTCTATTGTGTTCTTTCTACACAAATAAATGTATTTATTCATTACTTCAATATTCAAATAAACTATCTTTATTTTAATATATAATTAGATTAATTTTAAATCAAAATGCATGTCACACTATAGACTCAGATGAGTCTATTGTGTTCTTTCTATCACATTTGTTTTGCCATTTTTTTACTTTTATCACATGCATCTATCAAAACAACTTTTATCACATTTTATTTCATGCATCTAATTGTATTTTGATTTATTTCTTTTCAATTTCGAATTTCAATTCTTGTAATTATAATTTCGTTATTGTATTTGATTCTAAATATATTTTAAATTATTTTCCTTACTATATTTATAGATTTAGAATATTAAATTACTTAAAGTAATTTTTGTACATTTTAAATATAATAAAAAATAAAATAATTATTATTATTTTAGATTGGGTTGTGGATGTGAATATAAAAAAAATAAAATTAGATTAAATTATGGATTGAATAAGTGGATGAGGGAGAAATTAATATTTTATTTTAGATTGAGTTCGTGAGGTGGGCAGTCTGAATTAGAATCGTGGCGTCACTGCGATTTCAATACTATATGATGACGGTATGATGACGTAAGTAGGCAGATGTCATCCTTCTGAATAATTCAATTTCTCCGTGTCGCTTAATTACAGGGTCATCCCTCAAGTTTGTGTTAATTGCATAAATATATGTTACATATATATTGTTTTTGTTTTGTTTAGTTTATAAATATTCAGCCACCGTCCAATCACCTTCGTCGTCCTTTCCAATTCCTAATTATGAAATACAAATAAATAAAGCATTTGGTCAACAAATACCTCAACCTTGCCCCCCAAGATTCTATTATTAATACTATCTTCTATGTCATTTAATCACTTTGTGGTAATATTAATCTTAATTGTGCTATTTTATCTCATACCAATGAAATAAGGTGTTCCATCCATGCCACAAAATGAACAAGAGCATATCTAAGAAGCAGACAAAACAAGTATGTATAAATAGTAGGTGTTCAGCAAAGTTGTTAGAAAGTTGAGAGCAAGAGGAGAGAGAGAAGCAAAGATGTTGCCTGCAATGGCGGAGATGATGACCCAAGTAGGTTCAGCAATCGCAGGTGTTATGGTGGCTTACGCCATGTTCCAGAACTACTTCCCCTACGAATTCCGCGCCCCCATCAAACGCTACACCCAGAAACTCACCAACTTCTTCTACCCTTACATCCACATCACCTTCCCCGAGTACCAGGGCGGCGGCGGATTCCAGCGGAGCACCGCCTACGCAGCCATCGAGAGGTATCTCAACAACACCTCCACCAAGCACGCCAAGCGCCTCCAGGCCAATGTCCTCCACGACTCCGACACCATCATCCTCACCATGGCCGACCAGCAGGAGGCCATCGATGAATTCAACGGCGTCAAGCTCTGGTGGACTTCCAGGGTATCCCCACCCAGCAACCAGACCATTTCTTTCTATCCCAGGGACGAAGGCACCAAGTCCTTCTCCCTCACTTTCCATAAAAGGCATCGGGAAATGATCAATGATCTGTATTTGAAGCACGTTTTGCTTCAAGGCAAGGCCATCACCGTTAAGGAGAGGCGGAGGAAGCTCTACACCAACAACAAGGGCGACGCCGGTGGCTACGGCTACTACCGCCGGAGATTGTGGACCGACGTCGTTTTCGAGCACCCCGCCACCTTCGATACGCTGGCCATGGACCCCGCCAAGAAGCAGGAGATCATCGACGATCTGCTTAATTTCTCGGAGTCCAAGGAGTATTACAGCAAGGTTGGCAAGGCCTGGAAGCGGGGGTATCTCCTGTACGGGCCGCCAGGGACGGGGAAGTCCACCATGATTGCCGCCATGGCTAATCTGCTCAAGTACGATGTATATGACCTGGAGCTGACGTCTGTGAAGGACAACACGGAGCTGCGGAAGCTGCTGATAGACACGTCCAGCAAGTCCATCATTGTGATCGAGGACATTGATTGCTCGATCGACCTGACAGGGCAGAGGGAGAAGAAGGAGGAGGAGGGGAAAGATGAGGAAGACAAGGAAGGAGGAGTTAAGGAGAAGATGAAGAAGATGGAGGAGGAGATGAATAAGAAGAAGACGAGCGAGGTGACTCTTTCAGGCCTGCTCAACTTCATCGATGGGCTGTGGTCGGCTTGTGGGGGTGAAAGGATCATCGTGTTCACCACCAATTATATGGAGAAGCTGGATAAGGCTTTGATTCGGAGAGGGAGGATGGATAAGCACATTGAGCTCTCTTACTGTGGCTTCCAAGCATTCAAGGTGTTGGCCAACAACTACTTGAGCATTGATTCACACCATCTGTTTGCCACCATTAGGCGGCAGCTGGAGGAGACCAACATGACTCCGGCCGATGTTGCGGAGAATCTGATGCCCAAATCCAGGAGGGAAGATAAAGAAACACGTTTGATGAGACTGGTCAAAGCCCTGGAAGAGGCTAAGGAAGAAGCCATACGCAAGGCTGAGGAAGAAGAGAAGCTCAAAGCGAAAGAAGAAGAAGACAAGAAGAAGAAGAAGGAGGAAGCTGAGGAAGAAGAGAAGCTCAAAGCTCACAAATTAGCGAAAGAAGAAGAAGACAAGAAGAAGAACGAGGAAGCAAAGGAGAACGGTACTGCTACAGCTAATGAAGTCAAAGAAAATGGAGTTCAATAACTACTGGAGTTGCATCTATGGTTTGAATTAGTAATTCTGTTTTTCAAGAGTAAATGATTATGATAACATAAATTCTGAGATTTGATTCTACCCTCCTGTGTTTTCACTTTCTTTTACTTGAAATGTGTTTTTCTTACACGAGCTCCATCGAATAATGTTTCCATACATATGCACATTCAAGTGACATATTAATGTAAGTTCAAAAGGTATTTATTTGTATTTCTATTACATTTATGACGAAATAGTGATGTATAATTGGAAACATATTAAATGCCAGTTGTGTGATTCATATTCAACCACTAATTTAGTTAAGGTAATTCATACTTCATAGTCGGCAAAAAAAATAAAAATGCTGAGGTCAGATGTTTAAAATATTAAAGAAGGATGACCAAAACGACGTAAACGGGACATAAGGGGTAAACGCGAAATGGTAGATAATTATATAACGATGCGGGCCCAATGAAGTAACTGCCAAGAAACACAGTTGGGCAGAAAAGTAGACAACACAGCTCCAACGCACGCCGTCAACTGCTTATCCCGGAAAATAATGGATTTTGAGTCTGTGAAGAAGTTCGTCGAGAAAGAAGGCGGCGCCTATGAATCCATGGTGGATTCAATGCCTGCCAAATTCATTGAGCCAATGGTTATGCAAGGCATGAAAATCGACCGCATCGAGCGCGGCCGCATTCTTTGCTCTTTCGCAGTGCCTCCTCGCCTCCTGGTTTGTTTCAATTTGTTGTTTTGATTATTTCATTTGGTTTGATTTTTTTTTTTTTGTGAATTGTTGATTGATTGGTGGTTTTGGCTCACTGAAGAACTCTGGGAATACATTGCACGGCGGAGCGACGGCGGCGCTGGTGGACATAGTGGGGTCGGCTGTTATTTTCACGATGGGGGCTCAGACGACGGGCGTCTCCGTTGAGATTAATATTTCCTACTTGGATGGCGCTACTGTTGGTGTAAGATTATTTCACTTTTTCCCCTTTCTTTGCATTTGCCCTATTTTTCATTTGTTGATTTCTGCTAATTTGAAATATTATCTTTCTGCTTATTTCTTCTTCTGTTGCTTCTGCCCGTAAGCCCCATCTTGTACCTCTAGAAAGACATAGTAAATCTCCATAATTTTCGGAATGGTACTGCGTAGATTGAAGTGAGTGATGGATGAATTCGATGTTTGCAAATGCTCATCTGTATTTGGTATTTGTTAATTTGGCTTTTGACAAGGAGAATGTAAGGTATATTTCAGCTAATTTCCAATTTGCAGAAATTTTAGTGTCCAAGCTTTATGTAAAAGTTTTATTGCAATGTTTGTGGAAGTAGAAGAAGCATCATGGTATTGCATGTTGATAAGACGAAGATGACAGAAAGCCTGTTTTTTTTTGTTTTTTTTTTTTGCTGATGGAGTGTGTTCTTTTGTACATTTGTTGTTGGTTTTTTGTTCTCTTGTGTTGAACATTATTTCCTTGTTACCATTCGATGTCTGGAAACGAGCTTAGCCACACCCTCGTGTATTTGCTACTTGGTTCTAGTGAGCTATGTTTTTACGCTTTCACTGAGCTCTTCTATTGCTTCATACAATCTTAGTCCTTGAGTTACTAGGGGTTTACATATTTTCCAGAGGTTATTTAAACCGAGATATTAATGGACAAAATGCATTGACTTGAATCTACGATTTGTGTTCAGGAGGAGATAGAGATAGAATCCAAGGCCTTACGCGTTGGAAAGGCTCTTGCTGTTGTCAGTGTCGACTTGAGAAGTAAAAAGACAGGTAAACTTATTGCTCAGGGCCGTCACACCAAATATCTGGCTCTATCTAGTAAGATATGAACACACACCATATCTGTGTACCTTGCTGGTCGGAGTATGTATCTATTACCTGTAACAATTAACAAAACACATTGTACCCATCGTGGGGCTGAAAGTTGCTTAAATAAGTGTATATCAATCAGTATTGTTCGCAAATGAAATATCAAGAAGTCAAGATATGAGGATTGAGTCATTTCTCACTCTTTTTACTAATTCAATAAATATTGGTTGATTGTATATTTCATTAGAGATTTATGACTTTTAGCATCCTTTATGAGGTGAAGTTGATCTGCAATCGAGGACTAATGGTAAAACAAATAGAGTTGAAAAAATGTATACTAAGATTTGCTCTTCATATAAATCTTGGGCATCACAGCAATGGAATAGGTTTCAGTAGGTTAGATACAAGAAGCAAGCAGGGGCTATTATCCTCGATCTTTTAAGTAAGAGGAGAAAAGGAGAGCAAAGATGAACTTAGCCAATTCAATTAGAATGTTTGAGTTTTTCACACTAGAAACAAAATTAGACTAGTATACAAAGGAAAATAATGAGCTCATTCAGTTGTCTTCTTGAACACCTAATCCTAGTGCTTCCCCCAAGTTGATGGTTTTCCTCATGGTTCTCCTCCCAACTCCTCCATTTCCCTTTCTCATCATTGCAGCAAACTCCCCATAGTCTATCTGTCCATCCTGCAACAATAGTAATATCACTCTAAATGAGGGCAAACAAGCATCATTATCCTACATTTCTCATGTAGAAAATTCCATCCCTTTTGTGGCTTTTCTAGGCAGCAGAAAAAAATTAGTGTGTTTCACAATAGGAAAAAACTATTTAAGAATGTTCTTCACTCCAACACCATGTTTTCCCCACACAACCTCAACACAAAACAAGGTACTCCACATGTTTGATCAGAAAATCACACATTCAAGTGGGGTGAGATCGGATCTCAGAGGGTTGAACAATATTACTGCCGGTTATCTGTAGGAATACCGTCAGAAAAGCTACTTGTATAAAGCATATTAACCTGATTTCTGCAAAGAAACACAGCAATAGAACACTTACATTATCCTGATCAATCTCTCTGATCATTTCATCAAGATTAAGTTCACTGAGACCAAATTCTTTGCAGGCATGTTGAAGCTCATCGATGGTTATGTAACCACTACCATCTTTATCAAAGAAAGAGAATGCTGTAAGCAGATTCTCCTCTCTTTCTAACTTGTTCAAATGTACAGTAGCTGCAAGAAACTCCCCGTAATCTATTGTCCCACTGTTATCAATGTCAGCCTGGGAGTCACAAGAGAACACCGAATGAAAAGTTGATCGAGAAAGCAAAAGGCGTTAATGTGATCTAGATAGCAGCCAGTAAAAGTAGTGAACAGAAAAGTTCCTACCGCATCCATAAGATCTTTAATTTCAGACTCCATAAGCTCAGAGCCCACTCGCTTTAAACCCTCTTTGAGTTCATCGTAGGTTATGGTTCCACTATTGTCTGTATCTATCATCTTGAACAACTCTTTGAGACCTCCAATTTCCTCCTCGGATAATCTCTCTGCAATGACCTACAAAACAATGAATATTTTGCCAGTAATTCAGCAAGTTTCTGGTTAACTTAATCAGGATAATTTTGTATGAGTAAATTAATCTTAACCGTGGTGTTGATGTTAATGCAGTTAAAAAAGTAACAAAAGTGCAAGAATTTGACACTCAAAATTGGACAATTGTGTGCACTAAAAAGAAAGAAGTGTTCTAGTATGTAGACAGCTGATAGCTCACTCTTCTTTTACATGGGAAGTTCATGAAACATGCAGCTACTTAAAGTGAAATAAAAAATAAGCTACTCAACAAAAGGGCAAAGGAAAAAAAAAATCTTAACATCCTAATGCATAGGTGCCGTGCTTCAGAAAATGGGGGAAAAGTAAGCATTCCAAAGGTTTTAGTAAATTTTTGGCGTGTCACACATCTATAAATGTAAATCAACAGAGATGTGCTGCAACAGCTTGCTAAACACAGATATAAAAGTTAATAATGACTGATTACATGGATATAATAAAGAATGTAGAATAATGACTATACCATCTTGGTCTATGGAGCAAACTGCTTCAAATCCATGATTAGATCATGGATGCATTAAAATAGCTTCTATAGATGCAAATAACAAAAACCACTAAGCACTAATAAAATCCTTACACGTAAAGCCATCTTCTTAAGTTTGTTCATTGCAGAAAACTGTTTGAGGCGTGATAAAACAGCAGAGTCGAGAGGTTTATCAGGAGCCATTGTATCATCAACAATCCATGGATGACCTGATAAAAAAATAAATGTAAACAGGTCATTTCATTTTATTGAACCACAAAGATCATTTGTTTTAATCTCTAGGAAGGTTCCTTACACAGGACTTCATGTGCAGTTAATCTTGTCTTTGGATTTCTATCCAGCATCTTTCTGATCAAATCCTTGGCAAAATCTGAAATCCCAGGCCATGGTTCAGAATCAAAATCCAACTTTCCTTGTAATATCTGGCGGAAAATTCCTATCTCAGTTTCTGAAGAATAAGAAAAAACAAGAAACACCACTAGAGGTTTTAGGTACTGTAGTAGAAACTGCATCTCAAGAAGATCCCAGTCACGAACTAAATTTGGGGGAAAAAATACCAGCCCAGAAAGGTGGTACACCACTGAGTAAAATGTATAAAATAACTCCAGCACTCCATACATCCGCCTCAGGTCCATAATGCTTGCGCAGAACCTCTGGTGCAACATAATAAGGACTCCCCACAACATCACAAAATGTTTCATCTGAAAAACAACAGCATGAGAACAATTCCAAATTAGAAAGAATAAGATTAAAAATTTGTGAAAATAAGGAATGTAATCTTCAATACACCAATATAAGCCACAAAAGACAGACGGACATTGGACGCAACAGCCAAATACCTTAGCAATATGCAGATCAAAAGGAATAGCAGAATTAATAAAGGCAGATTGAGGAAAACTACCACTGTATCTTCAAGATACAGCTATTAAGATTGAGCATTATTGCAGATATAATCCAAACAACCTCCATGTGTTGAATCTCAATAAAGTTCAGCTATCAAGTGTGCAATTATTATAGCAAGATCGTGAACTGATAAAGTTCAGAAGTAAAATAGCAAGAAACAAGGGTTATGACCAAACCTGGTTTATAGAAAACAGAGAGACCAAAATCAGTAGCCTTGAGTGCAGCATCCTCATCACCACTAATGAACAAGAAATTCTCAGGCTTCAAATCCCTATGCATCACCCCTAAAGAATGGCAAGCCTCAACAACCCCGACAATGGTCTTGATCAATTTAGCAGCTTCTTTTTCACTGTAATGCCCCTTCTGAACAATCCTATCAAAGAGCTCGCCACCAGCACACAGCTCCATCACGATGTGCACGAATAAAGCATCCTCATAAGTGCCCGTTATTCTGACCACATTAGGATGCTCGGACAAATGATGCATTATCTGAATCTCTCTCCAAACATCCTCGTAATCCTCCCTGCAAATCAGTTTCTTTTTAGGGATAGACTTACAGGCGTAGGAAATGCCGCTGGATTTCTCGGTGCAGAGAAAGGTGATCCCAAACTGGCCTTGGCCGAGCTTCTTGCCGATGGTGAAAAGAGTCTTGAGCGATTGCGTTCTGTAGGGGAGGACCCACGTAGGTTTTTGCTGATGCTGCGCCAAAAAAGTTGGTTTCTTAATCTCTGATTTGGGCTTCTGCGCCTCGTTTTGATCTTGATTTTCGGTTTCATTGTGCGACGGTGGTGGAGTTGACGACGACATGGTTGATGGTTTAAAGGGTGGTTTTGGGTGTGAATCTTCAATTTGGGTTGAATACCAGGAGAAATGAAACCTGAAAACCGAGGAAAAAAGATTGAATTTTTAATTACTTTTTTCCTTTTATTTTTCTTGCAAAATGCTCTCTAGATTTTCTCTTATCTAGATTCACTATTTTACTCCATATTATAAACCCTTTTTTTCCCATTTCACGTGCGCTCTGTTTGGCCAAAAAAAAAAAATCAACTGTACTTTTATTTCTTATTAATTACTTAACTTTTTTTATTCTCTAAATACTCATATTAAAAGAATTTTCGAAGTTGAAGATTTAGAAAGAAAGGAACTTGTTTGAAGAGGTCAAAGTCCACCAAGAAATATCTTAAACAATCAGTTGGAGTTGGTAAAATCTATTTCTTTTGTACAATGTTTGTGAATGTTTTGGGCTTATTTTATTGACTATGAATCTATGACGACTCCTAAGATGTATTATTTAGAAGCCATCATTACTAAAATCATTTACTATTAAGCTGCATTTGTCTGCTTTTATTCTTTTACATTCCAATTTTTTTTTTTCATTTTCTTTCTATTAAGCCTCTTTGTTGTGTATGTGCATGCGTTTTATTTAAATAATAAAACATTTAAAACTTAAAATACGTAGCACAGCCAATAGGTTGTGGTGGGCCTGTAACCAGCCGATCCAATTAATGAGTGGTTGGGCCGTTTTTCTCTCTTAAAATTGGGCTTTGGTCCTGGTATTGTTCAATTTCAGGTTATATGGTATGAACATCATAAAATCTCCTAATTAAACAGTAAGTTTGTTTAAGGAGATTAACAGCTAATTGGATAACATTGGTGGTAATCACATTCTCTAGGTAATCAATCCACTTCAAGCTTAGCTCTATTATTAATTAAGGTATCAATTCAAAAATCAAGTAGGAATTTTTTGTTCTTAAAAAGAGCTTATTTGTTCATTTAAAATACATAAGTTAGGCCTAAATGATGTCGATTCAGAAGTGGAAAAAGTTCACCAGAGAATTAATTACTTGAAGATATCATCATAATTTGAACGATGGGTGCAAAACATGAGACGACTTGACTATATAAATTTCAACCAAAACTCTTGCTTCAAGTCTATATATACATGATACACTCCATTATATATTCATGCATTGTAACTCGTTATCTAATTATGCACTCCTAAGTCCCATTTAGGAACCATGAATATGTTATTGATTATTAGTCTATTTTATAGTTCCTTTTTCATCACAAAAATCACAATCAACTGACATTCGAGTCGATAATGTGCCTAAAATATATTTAATGCACAAACGTTCCGATCGATACTAAAAGGGATGAACTCAAAGTTATTTCCTTTGGGATCGATCTTTTTCTTTTGTTCTTGAGAGGATTTCCCCACATGTGGAGGTTTCTTTTAATCTTTCATTTATTCATCCTCAAGCAGCCTAATATTATTTGGTATGTAATAACCGTTAACCACACATATTTCTGAAGGAACCTCGACGTTTAGCTCATCAGAAGTAGATGTGGTTAAAAGTTGTTACATAGCAAAGAATAAAGGTTAGGCTAAGCGTGAATAAATGGGCATTGGAAGGAACCTTGATGTTTATCTCATCAGAAATAGGCACGGTTAACAGTTATTACATACCAAAGAACATCAGGATATGTTGAGTATGAATAAATGAATGACCGAAAGGAACCTCGACATGTGAGAGAATCTCCTCAATTTCAACCTGAATATGTTTTTGAAAAAATAGGAAAAGAGTGATCCCAAATGAAATAACTTTGAGCTCAACCCATTACCCATCCCTTTTGAGGTCAGTCGGAGGATCTTTGTTGGATGCGGATTATCCTCTTTGAGTATATTTTAAGCATATTAGGCATCAACAATCGGAAAGTCCTTTGGCTCAAGTGACAGCTGATGATTGAGCTACGAGCTAAGTATGATGGAGTTGAATGATATTTTCATGTCTCCTTGCAGATTGCTTGGGGTTAAGACAGTTAATTATGTATGTTGAATTCTAAAAGCTACATGACCCAATCCATTTCTTCATGTGCCCATTTCAAGATGTGTGGATTTCTTATCGTCTCAGAAATGTCCTTTGCATTGTGCTTGAACATCTATTTATATTTGTAGTGTATATACATCTTCAAGCACAATGGAATGAGCACTCTCATTGAAATGGGTAAGAATACGTTTCTTGATTCACACTTGTAATAATTCAAGAGTAATTATTACTGCATCTAATAGATATAAAAAAAGCATGTAGAAATTGCTATTAAATCAAGATAATGAATTTGGTACATCAAATTATGTATGTGCATGATTATATACAAGATATCTCTTCTTTACTTCCCTTGCTTAATAATTGTAAGCAACCAAGAGAACAAACTATGTTTTATGAGTGGCATTATACATTTCCCAAAAATATTAAACATACCTTAAATATTATATTTGTATACCTTCAATTTTTTTAAAATAGGCGTGTTTAGTAAATATACCCTTCACTTTTTTTTTTAACTCAAAAGTTTAAAAATATAAAGATAATTAAATAAAATCCAAGTAAAAAAAATATTTTAAATTTAAGGTCCAATTTGTTATTGTTAGTTAATAATGGAAATTGGGATTTCAATATAAATAACAAATCATTGTCCTAAGACAAACTCCAAAATGGAATGAAAGGTATATGCAAAAAGAAAGGAACTTGTTTGAAGAGGCCCGAGTCCACCAAGAAATATCTTAAAACAATTAATTGGAGTTGGTGAAATCTAGTTCTTTTGTACAATGGATGGTGAATGTTTTGGGCTTTTTTTTAATTGTTGAGAATGACGACTCTTAGACTACTTTATCAGTGACACTCATCCAACCAAACCCAATATTAAAATATTAATTTCTCTATTTTCCACCTGCACAATCCACAACCCAACCTAATTCCAACATTTTCATAATTTATTAGTGATACCAACCCGATCCAACTCAATATATTTTTTTCAATATTTAATAATTATGAATTATTTTGTGAGCATATTTTTTATTATATTTCACAATAAACTAAATCGAAATTACAATAATTGAAATACGAAATAGAAATTACAATAATTGAAATAATAATATTTTCCCCCCTTTTGATTTGTGTTTGTCTCTCGAATATTTTGGAATAAATTTCGAAAAATATTTTGTGGTGTTTGGCTAGGAACTTGATTGAGATTTGGAGAAAATTGAGAGTTTTCAAAATATTGGGAGTTTAGAAAATCTTCAGAATTCAAAAAAGATTAAAAGTTTGGGTAATTTTGGGAATTTGAAAAATAATTTGGATTATTATGATCCATAATTTCCCAAAAAAAGAACTTGAGATTGTGAGACAAATGAGAATGAATTTTGGATTGGTGAGTAAATATGTCAATATTGAACTCTATTTATAGAGAATTTTTTTTTATGAATTTTGATATTTTTTAATTTTTTTTAAATAAAAATTATTTTCAATATTAATATTTTAAATTATATCCGAAAAAAATTAATCGAGACCAATAGAAAAATAACACATGTATAAATTGTACACAAAATGAGTGTCATGACATTCGTCACATGGTGACTAATGTCATAACATTTTCTTTCTCTCTCATATTAAACAATTAATATAAATGGTAACATTTGGTGGTGACATCCACCAAATGTCATCAATAAAAGTGGTTTTAGGCGATGACAAGTTTTCTCTATTATAGAATTAATTAATAAAAGTGGTCTTAGACGATGACAAGTTTTCTCTATTATAGAATTAATTATTTATTTATTTATTTATTCGGAGGAGAAGGTGATACTTGTATTTCATCAAAACCACAACCTTAAAAACGGATTTCAGCCACTCAACGTAAGAATCCAACACTATATTGTTTAATCTTTTCAAAGCAAAAAAAGAAAACAGAGTGAATTACTCGCAAACAAGAATCTTGATATTGGCAGAATCCATGACAGCTTCATGCGCAACTTTGCCCAATTCTGTGAAGCTAGAGTTGCTTGGCAGTAAAAAAAATTCAAGATTTCATCATCATCATCACAGTAAGTAAGCTCTTGATTTCTAGAGCTTTAGTCGAAATTCCTAGTAAAGCTGGAATATTTATGAAAGCCCATGTTTTTTGTATTAATTTTGTAAATTAGGAAGTAGATGTGGAGTGAGTAGGAGGGATTTTGCGATTAAAGGAGTTGTTGCTGTTGGAGCTTCAGTAATGGCTTCTGCTGTTGCTTCTCCAAAAGCCCAAGGCAAACTTTTTTGATTCAATCAATTCTTGTAATTACTGTGAATGATGTTTATGATATGCGATAATTTTGCTTAGGTTTGGAGAAATTGGCATATAAAGCAGAGGGATATAACTTTTGGAATTGGAAAGATAGGAAAATACATTATGTGGTGGAAGGGGAGGGAACCCCCATTGTTCTAATTCATGGCTTTGGGGCTTCTGCATTTCATTGGAGGTCAGTTAATGAATCATAATCATATTTACTTTGTTCTGTATAATCAATCTTGTGATCCATTCCCTCTGGTTAGGTACAACATCCCAGAGCTGGCTAAGAGCTACAAGGTGTATGCCTTAGATTTGGTAGGATTTGGTTGGAGTGAAAAGGCCCTTATTGAATATGATGCTCTTGTGTGGAGAGATCAAGTCGTTGATTTCGTACGGGACGTTGTAAAACAGCCTGCTGTTTTAGTTGGAAATAGGCAAGTATTGGTTCCAGTATGGATACATGTATGTATGTATATATGGTTGGTTCATCCATGTGTTTTTAATGGGTGATGCCTCTCAGTCTAGGAGGATTTACTGCTTTGGTGGCAGCAGCATCCCTTGAGGATCAAGTTAAGGGAGTGGTGTTGCTAAACAGTGCAGGGCAATTCGGGGATGCCATTACTGCCACTGCAACCACAGAATCGGAGCAAAACGCACTGCAAAAGCTTCTACTCAACCCACTCAAGGAAGTTTTCCAGCGTCTCGTTCTCGGCTTCTTATTCTGGCAAGCCAAGCAACCAGCACGCGTTGAGTCCGTCTTGAAAAGTGTGAGTCAATATCATTGATGGATGGATCCCTTGATCAAACAAACTTATAATGTCTTGTTGTTTCAGGTCTACAAAAACCCTGCAAATGTGGATAAATATCTCATTGATTCTATTACAAAGCCTGCAGATGATCCGAATGCTAGGGAAGTTTATTACAGACTAATGACAACATTCATGTCCAACCAAAGAAAGTACACACTCGACAATGTACTAAGCCAACTGTCTTGCCCGTTGCTGCTCGTGTGGGGGGACTTGGATCCCTGGGTGGGCCCAGCTAAAGCTCTTCGAATCAAGGAGTTCTATAGCGATACTAGGCTCGTGAACCTACAGGCAGGACACTGTCCGCATGATGAAGTTCCAGAGCTGGTGAACAAGGCTTTATTAGACTGGTTGTCTACTTTTGAATAGCATTATATAATGTTCATAATTGGAGAAAATTGATTCTGAAAATTATTTAGTTGAGTATTTCTTCCATCGGAGTTCTTGAGTTGTTTGTAATACTACTACCATTACTTGCTCGATCCAACACCAATACAATACAATACAATACAATCCGAGCGTAAAGAGTAATCAAGCTTGATGAGTTTAGGAGGTCATGAATATAGCCAAGTTCATGAGCAAAATAATTCTAATTGAAATTTATCTAAATTGACTACTGGGGTTTATGGGGTATATTATGGTATTCATTTATAGAGAAAATGGCCCATTATGCCATATTTTGTTATAATAAAGCCCATTATGCCACAAAATTAAAACTATTGTTCCCATGTGCCCCAAATTAAAACAATTGTCCCCAATTGCCACAAAAATCCAACGGAGTCAAATTCTGTCAAACCTAAACTTCAAAAAAGGACATGATTGACGCTGTCAGTCAAGTGTCACTCATTTTCAACACTTACACGAATTTTTGATTTTTTTTTGTTTGAATAATTATATGTGATAAATGTTACATGAATTTTGCATGCACTAACAAATTCACTGATTTTTAACTCTTACACGAATTTTTTGCTTTTTTTTGTTTGAATAATTATATGTGATAAATGTTACACGAATTTTGTCTGCACTGACAAATTCACTGATTTTTAACTCTTACACAAATTTTTTACTTTTTTTTTTGTTTGAATAATTATATATGATAAATGTTACACGAATTTTGCCTGCACTGACAAATTCACTCATTTTCAACTCTTAAACGAATTTTTTGGTTTTTTTTGTTTGAATAATTATATGTGATAAATGTTACACGAATTTTGCCTGCACTGACAAATGTTTGTGGAATAGAAATGTTTTTGTTTTATGAATTTTTGTTACATAAAATTCGTGTAAGCTTGTAATTAAAATAGAAATGTTTTTGTTTTATGAATTTTGCAAACATAAAATTCGTGTAAGCTTATAATTAAAATTCGTGTAAGTTTATGATGAAAATTAGTGTAAGATAATTACAAATGAATTATTTCATTATTTAATAATTGGATTGTCCAAAACATTTTTTCGTGTAAGGTTTTGTGGTCAAAACATTTCATTACAATTGATTGGTCAACTGAAAAAGTATTACAAATGAATTATGTCATTATTTAATTATTGGCTTGTCCAAATAAAAAATTCGTGTAAGGTTTTGTGGTCAAAAGTAAAGAAAAGAGAATTTCCAAAAATCATTACAATTGATTGGTCAACTGAAAAGCATTACAAATGAATTATTTCATTATTTAATTATTGAATTGTCAAAAAGTCAAAAAATCGTGTAAGCATAAAAAATGGGCCATTTAATTATTGGATTAACCAAATTTCGTGTAAGCTCAAAACAATTCGGCGAAGCATTAAAAATAAATGAATCAATTAATTATAAATTCGTGTAAGGTCTAAGTGATTAGAATTCAAATCGTCGATAAAGGTCTAAGTTATGTGAAAATTCGTGTAAGGCTGCATCATGGGGTAAATTTGTGTAAGCTCATATGGGCAAAATTCGTGTAGGCTGCATCATGAATTAAAATTCTAACCTAAAATTCTAGCCCAAATTCATGTAAGGAAATTCAAACATTTCGCAAACCCTAATTTCGTGTAAGAGAAAAATTGGGGAAAATTATTTGAAATCGGCCAGATTCGTGTAAGCATACTATTGCAAACATTTCGCAAACCCTCAAATTCGTGCAAGCATACTATTGCAGAAATTGAAATCGAAAAGATTCAAAAACTTACTTGTTGTCTTGCAGCCATCAAAAATACGTGTAAGCTCCCTTACACGAAATTTGGAAGAAATCGCTCGCCCAATTCCACAGCCCAAATCGATTCGCCTTCAACCTTCACCGTCGACCTTCCACCTTCAACCTTATGTTATATTCTTTGCTACACGAAAAAAAAAGGGCAGAATGAGTTACTGTTGCTGAGTGTGAAAAAAAAAGATCTTGTGTGAAAATTTATTTCACACATTAGCTTACACGTATTTGAGTTGAGTGTAGCAATAGCAAATTTTAGCTTACACGAAAAAAACCCAATTTTTTTTATTCCATTGTATGAAAATTTAGCAATATTTGTTAAAGAGATTACTGTTGCCCAAAACCTTACACGAATTTCTTGACAAAGTGGCACAAAGATTACAGTGCTTTTTAGAAAATGTCAAATTGACCAAGGGTAGAATTTGACTCAGCTGGATTTTTGTGGCAATTGAGGACAATTATTTTAATTTGATGGCATATGATGACAATAATTTTAATTTTGTGGCATAATGAGCTTTATTATAACAAAATATGGCATAATGGACCATTTTATCTTCATTTATACAAGATTTATAAAAGTAGGGGACAATAGTTCGATTGGATAAATATTAGGATTAGTCATGCCCTATTATGTCACAATGATGAGGTCATCAACATTAAAGTCTTTGTATAATTTCCAATACATTTCAATGATTGTTTAAAAGTCATTTCATTTCGTCTTATCCAAATTCAGTTACAATGCCATGACCACGTTTCTTCCAAGTCGTCCTCCTTAATAACAATATTTTCCTTCTTTTGTGAATTTTCCATTAAACAGATTTTTCTATCCAAAGATCAGCCCATGCCGTTGTGCTGCACACAATATAATTATTAACAGATGAAGAGATATCAATGAGATTTTTTTGTTTAAAACGAATTTTCAACGTTTATATATAAATATTCGAATGATCAGTAAATAACATGAGAGTTCGATCTAAGTTTAGAGTCAATATCTAGAGGATCTAGCTCGAGCAAGACCAGTTGGAAGTGATTGATCCAGGGTTTGAACTAACGTTCCTCTCCTCAAGCCGATTCCAAACAAGTTCATTTCAAGAAAAATTCTACAAAATCCAATATATCTGGAATATGAAACAAATTCGAGATAAAATCAAATCCAATCCAATTTGAACAAAATCAAATTCTATTTGCCCACATCAAAATCCCTAAAATCGGTTTGACTAATATACTTATTTGAACAAAATCAAATTCTATTTGTTTATATCAAAATCCCTAAAATCGGGTTAACCAATATACTTTAGTTTTGACACAGTTTATAAATAGGGTCTCGCGTGCAAAATATTCTCATTTGTTACCATCAATACTAGACAAGTCTAAATGAAATGCTGATTTTGTAAACAAAGACTCAAAAGTCAAACTCGGTCGTCTTGTTTATTCCAAAAAAATGAATAAAAATGTTGGCAATGGGGCATTATATTCATGGAAATTTGGTAGAACATGATCTGCCACATTGTAAAGCATTCAAAATTGTACAAATTTGTAGACTATAAAATTGGTTGAATCCCATGATTATCATGAATATCGTGGACATTTATAAATCAAGAAAAAAATCTTTTTACACGGTTTTATTATTTTTTCCGTATTTAAACCCTCAGAAATCGGAGGAGTTTTGCAGAAGAGGTTTCGCAATTAAAGCGAATTATAGAGCATAAATTATTTTAGTGAACCATGGGAAATTGCACATCTGATGTTAAGGGCGGTCAGCAGGCGGTTGGCGGAGTCGGAGATGGTGGCGCCGCCTCCTCCTCCGGACTTAACGACGCCGTTGATTACTTTTACAGGGTCAAAGGGGAACATAGTCTTTCCACGCAAATCGAGGTATAAAACGAGGGGAAACATGAGGAATTTGCTTGCCCCATTGTTGCTCTATATAATATGCTTCCTGTCCTTGTCAACTATGTCGAAGGTGGATTTAGCATCTCAATTAGGGTCCACTCCTAACCTTTTGTTGACTTCAGTAATTCCTTTGTTTTTGCATTGGAAATTGATTGTTCTGATCAGCTTTGCAGGTTTCACTGATAAAATACTAGAAAAATACGACCAATTTCAATCCTGTTGGCGGAATAACGTGTAGTCATATTTTTCCATAATCACTCTTGCATTGCAAGAATTCTTCAGATATTCATCCAGACAGCAAATGATTAGGGATGGGTCAAGGATTTTGTTACATGAGGAAAATGTCGGAACTATATTATGATATTAGGCACATTACAAATAAAGAGAGGAAATTTAAATAAAATCCAAACGAGATGACCCCTATCGTAAATCCATTGCTGCATATGATTTCAGTCAATTACAGGGTCGTCCTATATGGCTCCTTGGATAGTACAATAGAGAAAATACTGATTGGTGTTTATTGAATATAGTTGGAGAGTTGAACTGAACCATGCTACCTCTCATGATGAGAATGCTTTCAAGTGTTGAAAGTCATACATGCTATGCAAATTTCCTCCCTTTAAAATCTAATTACAAACATGATAAGTATAAATAAATCTTCTTAAGCATCAGCACAACTATTCGGGACTAGTAGGGACATGACAGTAAATCAACTATTGTCATTTTATGTGAAATCATGGATCTTTTCATTGCATTGGTGGTTTATCGAACTATTATGATATGATTAATATTTTATTTTTTCTGAGTTGCAGTTGTCTCTATCAGCTTCGAAGCTACTTGACCTTGATATCGCATCCAAGGTAAAAAAAGAAAAGGGTTAAATTTAGATTTTGGAACATGTTTTATTATTTTTTCATGTTTCAATCTCTTGATATCTAGTGTGAGTGCATTGATGTTGTCTTATTAAGGCCCATTGACTTCTACTGTATAGTAAGTCAAGGTTTTTCTTATAATGTTTTTGTCCTAGGATAAGATAAGTTTTCTGTATCAGCAACTTCTCCTTTTCTTTTTTCTCTAGATTAAAACACCTGCATGGATTTTCTTTTCATATTCTGCTCTAGCAAGATCCATCTCAACATATTAAAATAGTACTAAGTTAATTTATTCTCAAGTATTGTCAACCGTTTCTTTTATCCTCGTAAAAAACGATGAACTGGCTAAATACTTTTACAGTATACCTGCTGAAGTTGGATTTGATGAGCAATCCAATGAACAAAACCTGTACATACTCTAGTATCATTATATCAAAACTAATTTTTCTTCAAAAAGGTGAAGTTCAAACCTTGATATAAGCAGCAGAGAATTCAGTTGGATCATAGGCTATTTATAATTTTTATCCTTAAGTCAGGCTTGGATCAACAACATACAGCCAGCCCAGAATTTTTTTTTTTTTTAAATCGTTTGCACTAGTTGCCAATGCTAATGTATAAATTTACTTGAACTACTCGCCAATTGTTACTTTCAGATCTTATTGCTTGTGTATGTTTTCAAGCTCAAATATCTGATTCTTCATTCATGCAGAGTGATCCTATGGCAGTGGTTTACATGAAGAAAAGGGATGGCAAGCTTGAGGAACTTGGCCGCACTGAAGTCATCATGAACGATTTGGACCCTGTTTGGATTCAGAAAATAAATGTTACTTATCAATTTGAGGCTATTCAACCACTAATGTATGTGGATATGCTTCTCATTCAGATTCTTTTAATGTGTGGATCAATTTTCTTTGTAACCTGTTTATCTTTAACAGTTATTTTAACCAAACATTTTCTTTTACAGCTTTCATGTGTATGATGTCGACACAAAGTATCACAATATACCTGTGAAGGTATGATGTATAATCTGCTAGTTATTTTGTTATATTCCATTTCAGTTAAGACACTGCAGTGCCTTGTGACTCTTTCGGATACTAAAAAATATATGGAAATATAGCATCTGATGCTGAATCAGACACTGCTCATTCTGCAGTTTTATCATAACAGTCACGTGTGCACATTACAAATTGATTTTGATAAATTGCAGATGCTGAAATTAAAGGATCAAGATTTCCTCGGTGAAGCTAGTTGTGTTGTCTCTGAGGTGAATCTCTTCTCATTGTGTTTATTGTTAAAATATGGTGATCATATACCTGTCATACTTTTGTATGGTTTTTTATCCACCTTTATGTCACATATCTATTACCTATATAAAAGTGTGGATATTTCTTACAAAATATGGATTGCCCAATATATCCCTATTATAGATTATTATTTAAGGTTATAACAGTAATTACTTAAATAATTTTATATTAGAATTCTAACTAATTCAAAATCTAATAGAATTCTATTATAATTAGAACTGTAATATAAAAGTGTTATATATACAATATTTGTATTATTTCTTTCTTTAATTTGAATTGATTTCCACGTGCAACGCACATGCTTTAAAACTCGTTACTTTATAAACACAATGAAGGGCTTGCCTTAGGCTCCCATTTGATTTCAAGAGATAGAAAAGATTAATCTTTAGCCAATATGATTGATGATTTTCATAGAATCCTATGGCATCCATCCCCATCAGCTTTGTATCTGCTTGTATTCCTCTACTAATTTCAATGTTAGAATATTTTGTGGTATAATTATGTCTAATGTCAATTTCCATGACAGGTTGTGACTAAACGGAATCAGAGTCTGACATTGAGTCTTCATAATAGAGATGGGCGAGGTTTTAAAAATTTGGGGACACTAACTGTTCGTGCAGAGGAAACTGTAGCTTCAAGGAATGCCATTGTGATCACTTTCCGTTGTAGAGCTTTAGAAAACAAGGATGTGCTTTCCAAAAGTGTATGTATCTTCAGATCCATAGTTCTTAAAGATTATGGTAATGTACCAGTACAAGAACTATTTTTTTTCCTCTAATTTTATAGAGTTGGTTCTTCAGGATCCCTTTTTAAGAATCTCCAGGGCTTCTGAGACTGGAGGTTTTATTCCCATTTGCAAGACCGAAGTCGTGAACAACAACTTGAATCCAGCATGGAAACCTGTATGTTTAACCATGCAACAATTTGTGAGCAAGGTGATACTTCTTGGCGAATGGATATCTTTCACTAGCTAACTGCTTCTGCATTTATGTTCAGCAAATAATGGGATGTGTATTTACTATGCCTACAATTAGGACATTTCATTCTTATTTATCTGTCAATAAGTGTTTCCAGAACATATGGAAAATTGAAATCTTTTGTGAAGACCAATATTTTGGGTGCTTTCAAGATCAATTAATAACGTTAAATGAAACAATCAATCTTCAAATTGAGGAAATGTGAAATCTTGGATTATGAGTAGTTTATAACCCGCATCATCAGTTGTCAATTTCTATTCTAGCTCCTGTTTAATTTCTTATATTGTGCATCTATTTTTCCAGGACAACCCATTGCTGATTGAGTGCTTTGATTTCAATAACAGTGGAAATCATGTGCTGATCGGGTAACTACTCATGTTGTCTCTTTGTGTATGCGTGTGTTTGTTAGAGTTGTTTGCCTCCAACTTGTGTTCCTTGCAGGTTGCATGTCTTGTTCAATGTTGTTATTTAGTATCACCATTTTGTTTGCTGTTAGATTCATAATTCATATGTTACTTTTTATGCATTGTTATTATATGTGTATATCGACACCCTTTTCTCAAACAGCAAATTACAGAAATCAGTAGCAGAACTGGAAGTCCTTCACCGAAATGTAACTGGTGCAAATTTCATCTCACCCCCATCTGGATTGCGGCGTCGTGAAAAGGTTTTTACATTCTCCTTACATTTTTCTATCTGCAAAGCTGTTTGTAACTATTCTCATACCTGACATATGAGCATTCAGGTTCTGAAGAGTGAAATTTTAGTCGATGGCTTTGTTGAGAAACGACTGTACAGCTTTCTTGACTATATCTCTAGCGGATTTGAACTCAGTTTCATGGTTGCTGTTGACTTCACTGGTACATAACCTACTTTGCCAATTCTGAAGTTTCCTTCCTTTCTATGGTTCATGATGCACCTTGAAGTTCCTGAATAATGTATTTATATTCAAAATTTTCCAGCTTCCAATGGAAACCCAAGAAGTCCAGATTCTCTGCATTACATTGATCCTTCAGGTCGCCCCAATGCCTATCAGCAGGTAACCCATCAGATTAATTATGGCGCATTCTGATTAAGTGGCTACAATAGATATATTTATGGAGTATATTTATCTGCCAAACTTGTAGGCTATAATGGAGGTTGGGGAGGTGATACAATTCTATGATTCAGATAGACGGTTTCCTGCTTGGGGATTTGGTGGAAGAACACCCGATGGCTCAGTATCTCATTGTTTTAACTTGAATGGAAGTCCATCTGAGTTTGAGGTAAATATACCATTGATTTTATTTATCATTTTTTGGAGACAAAGATGATGTATGCATTTTATTTCTCCAACCATTCCAGGTTGAAGGTGTGGAAGGTATTATGGCTGCTTACACAACTGCTTTACACAATGTTGGTCTTGCTGGACCTACACTGTTCGGTCAAGTCATAAGGAAGGCTGCAGATATTGCCGGTTACTCTCTTTCTTGCCACCATGCCAAGTACTACGTTCTATTGATTATAACGGTAAGCAATGAAGGAAATGATGAAGCATCCTTGCCAAGTTGTAATAACTCTTTTTGTTAATAATAAAGGATCAAATTTGTAGGATGGTGTAGTCTCAGATCTTCAAGAAACCGTAAATTCCATAGTCAAGGCGTCTGACTTGCCGCTTTCAATCCTCATTGTTGGAGTTGGTAATGCCGATTTCAAGGCAATGGAGGTAAATCTTTGTCACAACACAACCCCTACACTAAACTAAGTTATGCGATGTTAATTTTTCTAGAATGTAATTTTGATGAGATGCACCAGATTCTTGATGCTGACAATGGACGTCGACTAGAGAGTAATACTGGGAGGATAGCAACAAGAGACGTAGTTCAATTCGTTCCAATGCGTGAAGTGCTTGGTACGTAGTTCAATTCTTTTACGATCTAGGATTTGAAACACAGATGAGATGGTAGAACCAAAATGTAAGGCTTGATGTTCATTCTGTGCAGGCGGACAGATGTCAGTTGTTCAGGCACTTCTGGAGGAATTGCCATCTCAGTTCTTAAGTTACGTGCGTTGTAGAGACATTATGCCTCTAAATGTTTCTTCAGCCTAGGAGGATCAACAACAACATGCATCATCACATTAGATTCAAAAGTAGTTGATTCTTCGTGTACATTTCATGTATATGCTTTCCAATTATTATTTCTATTCATTTTCCTTGTATTTCTCTTCAGTACTTGTAATACCTCAAATGCAGCCGGTTGGTTTTCTTTTAATTTTTAGATGGAAGTGATGAATGATGCTTCTTCCTTTTACACCCTTTATTCCATATAATAATGTGGACAACTTTTTTTTTTGGTTTGTTTGTTCTGAGAAAGCTGTGAGAATAAAAAGCAAAATTAAAATCTTTTAAAGGAATATTCTGGTGGTAGTATTAAGTATCTATAAAGTGACACATCAAATAAGGAACCTTCAAAGCAAAAGATCATACAACGTGGCATAATCCTATTGGTTTTTCTCTCTCTGCCCAACCTCGAGTGCACTTTTTTGGAAACTCCTCTTTCTCGAGATGCCTCATTCACCGTTGATCTATACTGAATTCCACATCGACGACTGAGATTGACTCAGAAGAGTACTACAAGTTTACTGTCATCACTCTCTCTCACATACACACGCATACAAACAATTGTCTTCACTGGGAAAACCTTTGCTGTAGTTCATCATCTGTAAGTCACAGTTCTATAGAATATTGTTATTTTTTGTTTGTTTTCTTGTAAAATATATAATGCATCGTATAGAATTATGTACTTGTCTGTTTTTGAGCTGGTTTGGACTTTGGGTGTATGTTCAGTACTCTAGTTTCTTGTGTAGTGTTTTTGTTCAAGTTCTTGTCCTTTTAAATATTTAAAAAATGAAATTGAACAGGGCTGGCTTTGTGTATCTTGCTACTTATGATCTCTTTTATTATTATTATTTTTTTTAATAATTGTTATTTGTAGTGTTTCTTTATATGCTGATATTTTCTGTTTTCAAAATTGTTTCTTTCTCAAGAATGGGAGTTTGAGGCTTTATTTTCTTTATTTTGGTTTGATGAGATAGAAATTGATTGCATACTATCTGATTTGAACGAAGTTGAAGAGCAGAGGTTGATTGATCTTGTATGTTGTAGTTAGTTAAAAATGGCTGGAAAAAGTATGGATAACTACCGTGTAGCCCTGAATGAAAGGATTCTGTCTTCAATGTCACGAAGATCTGTTGCTGCTCATCCATGGCATGACTTGGAAATTGGTAATAAAATGAATAATTGTCATTTCCATTTCCAATTGATGCTTTCACTGCATACTAACTTTGTCACAACAACATATGTATATGGCAGGGCCAGGAGCTCCAGCAGTATTCAACTGTGTGAGTGCTTCTTCTTCTTCTTCTTCTTCTTCTTCTTCTTCTTCTTCTCCTCCTCCTTGCATATATCTATATATATATATATATATATATTATTTGGTGATAGTGGATGTGTATTTAACTTGACAGGTGATTGAAATAGGGAAAGGCAGCAAAGTAAAATATGAGCTTGACAAAGCCAGTGGGCTTATCAAAGTAAGCAGCAATTCCTTTGCTTTGTAGTGGTGGTTTGAAAGAGAATAATACTAATAAAGGACATGATGAATTAACAACCTGCAGGTGGACAGGGTGCTTTACTCATCAGTTGTGTATCCACACAACTACGGTTTCATTCCACGTACTCTGTGTGAAGACAATGATCCCATAGATGTGCTGGTCCTGATGCAGGAACCTGTTCTTCCTGGGAGTTACCTTCGTGCGCGTGCTATTGGTCTCATGCCAATGATAGATCAGGGTGAGAGAGACGACAAGATTATCGCTGTTTGTGCTGATGACCCTGAGTTCCGCCACTACACAGACATCAAGGATCTCCCACCTCATCGTCTTGCTGAAATACGTCGTTTCTTTGAGGATTGTATCCTTCTTTTTCATTCAATCCAGGAGCGTCTAGTGTATGTGTGTGTGTTTTCCTTAACCGTGTTAATAATGAATAGACAAAAAGAACGAAAACAAGTCGGTTGCAGTAGAAGACTTCCTGCCTGCTGAAACTGCAATTGATGCTATCAAATACTCCATGTTTGTCTTCTTCTTCTTCTTCTTCTTCTTCTACCATCAATTCATGATATTAATGAATCTGAATCTGAACTCGACTCGCATTGATTTCAGGGATCTGTATGCTTCCTACATCGTCGAAAGCCTGAGGCAGTGAGCCAGGAGAGCTGATAGGCTTCTTCATCTACATGCTTTTATAATCTCTCCTTCAATTAATGTCCATTACCATATTGTTGCAACACCCAAACTATGCAATTCGCCTTATTGTAACCTTCCATTTCAATCAATAAATCATTATCTATAAACTTGGTATTATATCTTTTTTTGTAAATGCCAACACCAGGTAAGATGACAAATGTTGGAGTTGGACTAGTAAACTTGTGTTTTTATTATCATCCATTTTGCTATTCAAAAACTTGGATCATTCTTCAATCTTCATCTCCTGCTTCAATTCATTCATAACCATAATAGTTCAATCATTATTTATCAAACTTCATATTTATGAAAAAGATGTTATGATATGCGAAGAACATCATTATTTTTATAAGATTTAAATTCAAAGGTTATGAGTCTACATTGTTGATTAATACCTTGAACTACAATACTAAATGTTTTGGTACGGAAACTAAAATTACTAGATTAAATAATAGCAAATAAATTATATGCGAAATGATCTTGCTTACTATCTTACAATTTTCAGTTTCTTTTTTATATACACACTACTTATATAAGTTGTATTATATACGTACTTTATTTTTAATAAAATGAAACATGTTTGCGTCATGCTAATTTAGAATATAAATGTACATTATAATGACTTATTAATGTATTATTATATAATCAATGAGATATACTTTTATGAGATCAAACAAAACAACTCTTAAAATTTGGATGAAAATAATTAATGTTGAGTTTATATTAAAATGAAAAGAATTGGGTAGACTCACTTGCATAAAATTGGATTCGTTACATGATAGGGTTCGGCTATTCACACCCCAATTCTTCTAAATACACCCCATAAAATTAAAGAAAAAAGAAATATAATGTGTAAAAACAATTATATCCTTACTCTAAAATTAAAAAATTAAAAAAATAAATAAAATCAAACTTCCAAACATACCAACATAATTTCCACGTACTAAACACACCCATTTGACATTCCCCATAACACACATCTTCTTCATCTTCTTCCTCATTTCATATATATATATAATACTCCATGACTAACTTCAAATCTCATCTAAAAAACTCTCTTAAAGTTTAAAAAATCATGGAGCAACAAAGAACACATGATATATATAATGCAAGTAATTTAGTTTCGTTTTACCAATTTATTTTTCATTAAAATGTGCCAAAAAAAACTCCAAAAATCCTGATCGGCCAATACAGGCCGAACAACAGGGCTCTGTTCGACCTACATTGGTCGAACACAACACAAAGAGTTCAGCCACTGATCGAACACATCACATTCTGGCCAATGGCCGAACACACTACACTCCATTCGACCAACCAGGATCGAACAAGATTTTTTTAGAAATGAAAAATACAAGCGCAAATCGGTGGAAAAAAAATCGATTTCTCATCAAATCAATCATTGTTGTCCATAAAAAAATTCTAAAATGAATCCTAAACACTTACATTGTATTTCAAACAATATTAAACAAATTTAATACATTGAATTCATAAATTCATCTTCAACATGTTTAGAATCATTTACTTGGAATTTCATCTTGTTGGTGTGGATCCATTGTAATTTTTTTTTTTTTGCATGAAATTGAACTTGACAAAAATTGTTAGATTTAAGGTCGAACACTTCTCGATTCTAAACCTTAAATTCGATTGTTTCTTCTTCTTCTTCCTCTCTTGTGTTAGGATTTGGGTGTGGAGAAGTGTTTGAGGGGTGTGAAGGTGTTTGTGGTGTGTTTAGTATTCAATTTGTGTTTTTTATTTAATTTAAATATTTTATAATAAAAGAGTATTTTTGTAATGTTGTGAAGTGTGTTTAAGAAGTTATAAGCTATTTTTTTATTTTGTGGGATATATTTAAAAATTGAGGTGTGTTTAGAAGAAGTTTGAGTGTAGATAGCCGCACCTATATAATATGACTCAAACTTTTAATTAATCCAATCGAATATACAAATTATTGTACTTTTATTTAAAAGAGGAAAAAAAAAACGATTAAAAAATAAAATGTAAGAAGAGGTGAGTAACTCAGTGGTCTCCTCAGCTGAACTCAACTTGGTCCAAAACAAAATTCTTCAATTTCTCTCTGCAAATTCCCAATCTCAAAACCCTAACGCTGTAATTTCAAATTTGGAGCGCAGCTGAAGAAATCAAGAAGGGAAAAGAAGATGGGTTCTTTTGGGAGAGCTTTCTACACCGTTGGTTTCTGGATCAGGGAAACCGGCCAAGCCCTCGATCGCCTAGGCTGCCGCCTCCAGGGAAACTACCTTTTCCAGGAACAACGTAATCATCCTTTATTTCGTCGATGATTTTAACTTCTGATGCCTGCATTTCTCTATTCTTATAGAAAACGTGCAAAGTTTGGCGAGTCGATTTTGAATTAGTGTGTTTTTGCAGCGATATGTAAATTTGGATTCAATGTGGTTATAAGTGTTATTCTTGCTAGACTTAAATTTGATGTATGTTGGTCAGTGACTTGGTGCTTGTCTGATTTTGGAGAGGTGGCTGGGGGAGTATGGGTAGGAGGGTGGGCAAGATGATAACTAAACAGGTCCAGCTATACCTTGTCTTTCGAATGGTAAGTTTACGAGCGGTGGTTTCAGGCAGGACATGCTTTATCTGCTTTTTATGCTATTCATCTCATCTACATTTGCAGTGTTGTTCAATTGGGTGATTTGATGTGATATTACAGTTTATCAGATCAGTTGTGTCTTCTCTTGCACATATTAAATTGTAATCGAATGCTGAGATAGATGTAAAGGGTGTCAGCCAAATGTTTGGATGGAACCTCACAACTATAGTTTTATTGTTATTTCTACAAATTGGATTGTAGATAGATGTTAAAGTGATTTATTATCCTACTTACTGTGTTATTTGGTTATTTCTGTGCAAAATTCTCAAGGTTTTAGTGATCCTTTAGGTGTATCTCTGATTCTCCGTCTGTTGACATGAGTATCGGTAAATGGGTATAGACCTATTAACATATATGTCTTTTATTTGAATGATAAATGTCTTTTGTACATTCTTAAGAAGTTACAAAATTTAGCCCTTTTTTCCAGTGTCAAGGCATAGGACGCTCATGAATGTATTTGACAAAGTTCCTTCGGTTGATAAGAATGCCTTTGTGGCCCCTAGTGCATCCATCACCGGGGATGTTTATGTTGGAGCTAATTCTTCCATTTGGTATGGATGTGTTCTCCGAGGTATGTTCATTACTCAAGAAAATTTAGTTGTGTTGTTGTTGAGCGAGTTCTATTAAAATTTCAAACTGGACTACCCCCCCCCCCAACCCCCAACACCATTTATGTTTAGAGTGTCAGTTCTTGAATACTGATTTCCTCTGCACTTTGAAGGCTTTTCTATTCGATTTGACTTTACGTTATAATCCATGACAGTGTTAAGCAATGTCTTTGCCTATTAACTTTGTTGTTAATTTGCACCATGTTCTGAAATTTCATATAACTCCAGCATGTAATGTTGTTGGCCATTCTCCAGCTATGTTTTTAATTGCCTTAAGCATCTTAACATTTCCTTGAATAATATAGCGTTTAATTAGTGTCTTCAACTGGATTATAAGATTGGTACTTTTGCACCAAAGGCAAGTATCTGAATTGAGTTTGTTCTGAGGGATTGATATTCATTTTGCTCCCTCATTTGTAGCATGCCTTTCATGCAGAATCTTCCATGCCATTCCTCATCATTAGACCCTAAATCATCTAAAAACTCTTATAGACTAAGTTATTGATGTGCACTATTACCGAGGGCTATTTGAATTTCAATTGAGGATTAAAATCTCATCTATAAACTCATTATCGTTTCTGTCATTCCACACTTTGCCATGTACTTTTATGCAAATGCTCGGATTGGATCGAGATTTGATGAAAGAGAGTACAGTAAAAACGGAACTAATGAACAAATATTTCTCTTGTTATTATTTAGAGATAATTAGATGGGGAAAGATGGAGTAGCCGAGTAGTCTTGTATGTGTTTTCTTTTTGGCACAATCCCAGAGCATCTGATTAAAATTTTCTTGTCTTTATACACTAATGTAATTAAGCTTCACAAAAAAAGACAAGTTAAAATGATCTATAAGTTAAATAAACATTTTTCAGAAGTAGCTTTTCCAATAATATTTGCTTTAATTGGATTCTGAATGTTTCATCACTAAAGTTCAAAGTCTTAGCATAGTGTTGGTAAATACAAATTCAAACTGCACATATTGTTGCTTGTTCTGTGTTATTTTTTCAAGTTTCCTTTTGGTATTTGGCCATGGTTTGCTTGCATTATATATATATTTAAATATAAATGATATCTTTTTTATTTTATTTTTTGCGTAGGTGATGTCAACAACATCAGTATTGGATCTGGAACCAACATACAAGACAATTCTCTTGTTCATGTAGCCAAATCTAATCTGAGTGGGAAGGTTTTGCCTACACATATTGGGGACAATGTCACTGTAGGTTAGTTACACTAGACAACCTTGTAAGAAATTTGATTACTGCTTGGTATTTTCCAGATCCTGAGGGATAATTTGCATACTGGACTGGACAGGTCATAGTGCTGTCTTGCATGGGTGTACTGTAGAGGATGAGACATTTGTTGGTATGGGTGCAACGTTGCTTGATGGTGTAGTTGTAGAGAAACATGCAATGGTTGCTGCTGGAGCTCTTGTGAGACAGAACACAAGAATACCCTCTGGAGAGGTTAGTGAGATACATGGTTGAGCTGTCAAGTACCATGTTTTGTGCAATTTATGCTGTCAACATGCATCAGAATGTTACTAGTTGCATGAAGTGTGTTATTTTCGGGTCCCTCTAAATATATCTCAATGGCTGAATTTTTTTATTTTTTTTCAAATAGCCATTCACAAACTCCAGCATCTTTTCACGTTGTCTCCCAGTCCATAACTTAAGTTCCAAAAGCAGTTATAGTTTTATGCTGTATGGCCATACAAAGAGAATTTGAAAAATGAGCGCTGACCGATTACTGTTTCTTCTCATTTAATGTATTTTTATGATTTAGACCTATTAATCACTAAACAAAGAGAAAATGTGACTTGGAGATTGTATATGAAAGTCCTGCTGAACGTGTGATTTTCCAATTCCAGGTATGGGGAGGAAATCCAGCCAAATTCCTGAGGAAGCTCACAGATGATGAAATTGCCTTCATATCTCAGTCAGCTATCAATTATTCAAACCTAGCCAGAGTCCATGCTGATGAAAATGCTAAGAGCTTTGACAAGGTAGAGTTTGAGAAGGTATCTAACAAGAAATTTGTCAGGCAGGATGGAGAATATGACTCAATATTAGGGTTTGCTTCTGAGGCACCACCTGAACTTTCTGAAAACATTAAAGCACCGAAGGCTTCCTAAAATGCAATGCATTCCAGCCTTTTGTTGTTTCGCAAGGATTCCTAGAAAATGCCTGAGTTTTACTTCCAATAAATTCTGGGGACAGAATTGAAGTTCGAGGGGTCAATCCTGGTGCACTGTTTCTTATGCACACCTCTTCATCTTTTGTTAATGAATATCTGTTTGAACAGACATGCATGTTCTTTCCATGAGTATCTGTTTGAACGTCATTTGATGCACTTTCCTTAGCTATAGGGAAGGCATCGGAAACCTGAGTTGTTAATTTAGAGAATCTAAATTGGATTACGAAAGAAGCCATATTAGGCTGAAATTATGGAAGCCCAGCAGAGTTTCTGGATAGCTTATGAAAATGGCAACTTATCAAATTGTTGAAGGGCTCTTTTTATTTCTTAATACAGTTTGTTTGGTTTTGGGACCATAGTGTATTAGTAGCGTGGAATTGTTTTCTTACTTTTGACACTAGATGATATTGAAAAGCTGAATTGGCCTTCAAAAATGAATTTCAAACAGAACATCATTGTATTATCTTCTAGAATGGGGGAGTTGAGTTTTAACATAATAACATAGTTGAAAACAATAAGCCAACAAATCCTCAGGATGTTCTCCGTCTTCTAGATTTGGCCACCAGTATGGTTTTGTGTGATGTTGGTAAGCTTGCCACTCTCTTGTACCTCGGCATTTTTTTCCTTAGAAGTTGGAAGCACCTCAGTTTTTTGATGTTCAGAATGTTTTTCCAGGGAATTCAAAATGGATTCCTGGTTTTGTGCATTGGTCTGGATCTGAGTGGAATATGGAAGCAATCCCTTCTCTCTGCAAGTCTCAATGGCTCCTCTAAACATGTCCTTTAGCGTGTAGTTGAATGAAAAATCCATCCCCGTTAACTTCTTGGAGGAGAAACGTACCAGTGGTATGTCCTTGTCAATGCCTTCAAACCTGTCCATGAAACTTGTTTTAATACTAATAAGCCCCATGTGTTCAGTTAGATAGTGGTAAAGTGTTTAGGGCATCTATATATTCGATTGTTATAGAAGAGAGAAAACTTACTCAGTTGGAATATGATATTCAGGCCAATTCTCTCTAATCAAATTAGCTATATCATAGATGGTTGCATCATAAGAGGAGCAAATGTATCTTCCCTCTGCTGTGGGTTGCTCAGACAAGAATATATGAGCCTCACATAGATCATCTACATGCACGAACTGCCCTTGCTTTATGATATGGTAGTGGGCTTCATTCCCTAGTTCATATCAATATAAGTATTAGTCGAAATCGACAAGTCTAAGTCTGTGATTAGATACAAGAAAATCACCAGTAATGGGGGACAGTGCAGTGATTAAGCTAGGTGGGAAGGTGGGCATGATGAATGGACCAACCACTAGAGGTGGTATGATAGTAATTAAGTTGATATTGTTGTCTTTAGTTGCTTCAATTGCTGCTTTCTCAGCCAATATTTTAGACACAAAATACATCTGCAGTAAGAAAGAAGAAAATCCCAGAAAATCTCAGTCATAGAGTAGAACATTAGGAAAAACCGATGACGAGTGAGAGAAAAACGAACCCATCCAGTCATTTTCTTGGAGTAGATAAAATCCAGGTCACTCCAGCTGCTTTCATCATAAAGTGGTTTTTGGTGTTCTTCAACGTCCATTGTCCCTGCTGATGTTGTGAATATCAATTTCTTCACAGTTTTGGCTTTAGCACATGATCTTATGATGTTCAATATCCCCTCAACTGTTGGCTTGATCACTTCATTCTGTTGATATAACAATACAAATATTTATTTATATTATTACTGGGGTAACATTAACATTTGCTATACTGGATGATGTTTGTTGGATGATGTTTGTTGAGTCGATTGAAGATGTTACCTCCGGATCATTGGATTCGAAATCCATAGGTGTGGCCATGTGAAACACCCGTTCACAACCTTGTATTGCTTCGTCGTAGCTTCCTTGTATGTTCATATCTGCCTTCCACAATGTCAACTTTGTGTCTGCTTCTGTTAGTTCTGTCAGGTGTTTCACCTTCTCCATGTTCTCTACACAAACACACATGAAACAGATCAAGAAACTCGGCATCTATTGTGACAACATATGGTCCAATTATAGGCTCAAATCTTGTAAAAACGTAGTATTGCAACATGATTATTGATATCAGGTAAGTAATTCTTCTGTATAAAAGAATACTGAGTTGGTCATACCAGGATCACGAACAGTTGCATGAACAATATAACCACGTTCCAAGAGTCTCATGACGAGCCATGAGCCGATGAAGCCAGATGCTCCGGTGACACATACTGTAGTGGCTACCAAAGGCATGTCTAGGAAGTGAGAGATTTGTGTTGGATTGGAACTATATATCAATTTTTAAGACAAGTTCTGAATCATAACATGGTATTAGTGTTCCATGAAGGTGGTTGTGTCTTGTATACACATGTTACTCACCATTCAGTGTTGGGCAAACTGGCAATAATAGCTAATTTTGTTGGCTGCACATTGCAATGGAATCTATTTTAGGTTAGAGAAAATTTGAGTGGTGTTGAATGCTGGTGTGGTGTCATGGATTTGAATCAACACTTGAGTAGAAGCTTTGCTTTCCATCTACTCACTTTTTATCAATTCTGCTTCTCCTAATATCAATTCTCTTCAATCCAAGATTTGTATCGAGGATTCTATTTTTAGTCATCAGACTTCTAATTTCATCACATTATATATAAATATTATAATTCTTAGTTGGAAAAATGAATCTACGGATGGTAAAGATTTTATTTTTTTATTTAAATTATTCGATTTCATATGAAGTTAGTTTATATAGGTTATTGTATATAAAATCATTGTGTATATGTTATCAATTAGAATCGGAATACTAAATATGATTTTCATGAAAATAAGTATAAATATCTATTAATGAAATTACATAAATCGCGAATTTTTTTCAACACAATCAAAACTCTTTAATATCTTGTTCTACATTAAATACAAGTAACAACAAATATAGTTGCATAAAAGATTAACAAGCCCACCAATGAAAAACAAAATAAGACACAAAAGCCCAATATATTCACTAAAGAAGCCCACAGCCCAAAATTTAAAAATTACCGTAGCCTAAATTTATTTTAAGTACTGTAAAAAACTCTAGTGTATTATAGTCTGTAGATTTAAACTTAGGAGGGACTATCCATACACTCTAATGATTTCTAACCACACCCAACTTTTTGATTGTGAAATTTAAAAAATGAAAAAATAATTAAATTCCAGTTTTATACTTCAAATTAAAAAAAAAAAAATCTGAAAACCTTCACATTCTTCCCTCTCTTGTCGTTCTTTTGTTTTTTTTTTTCTTTCATTTCTTTAACTTGACTTATTAAAAATAAACAATGTAATAAAAATCATTTTACAAGTTAACTAATTATGAAAAAATCATTTGAAAATAATATAAAAATCCTGTAAAAAAAACTTTAAAAATGTATCTAATATAATGGCTCCATTTGATCCTAATTGACCGAATATACAATATTTGGCCACTAGTCAACCAGGGTCGTAGGTAGCCATCATTTGATATATTCTTTTAAGTTTTTTAAATGACTTTTTTTTTGTGATTTTCAAACAATTTTTACATATTTAGTTAATTTGTGAAATAATTTGATATAATTGTGTTATTCCTCAAAAAATCAAGAAAGAAAATAAAAAAAAAACAGGGAAGAGAACGGTAGAGGGGGAAAGAATGGGAGGGTTTTCAAATTTTAAGGACAAAATTGAAATTCAATAATTGTTTAAGTTTTTTAATTGAAAAATAAAAAAGGTGGGGGTGTGAATAGTCCCATCCTTAATCTAATTACAAATTACAAAACATGAAAAATATGAGAATTATGTAAACATAAGGGTCAAAGTTATAAATATAAAAGATTTGGGCAGCTGACAACAAACCATCATGCAAGCTTTTTTAGTCTAAAACCTGAATATTGAAGTGTACTTTCATTAGACGTTGCACATAAGTTGCACATATATTACACATAAGTTGCACATTAGTCAAAAATCTACTATTACAAATGAGGAGAGAAAATGCAAAATTGTGTTTTAAAAATATTTTAACAATTATATAATAGGTGAATCGAAATTGTATATTTATAGTAAGAGATATAGGCAATATACATTCTAAGAGTTAGATAGTACCAAATAGAGACTTTGAATGAAATAATAAATTCCAACAATTGTTGTGCTGCAAGCCCGTAATTAAATGCAACCAACAAAATTAGCAATTATTGCCAATTTCCCCAACCTTCCAAACTGAATGGTGAGTACCATGTGTATATAAAGCACAACCACCTTCATGGAACTCTAATACTATGTCATGATACTATTTATATGAGACTGTTTCCCACAATCCTTTGCATTGGTTCTCACTTCCTAATCATAACTACCATGGCCGTGCCACCTCCGGCCACAACAGTATGTGTCACCGGAGCATCCGGCTTCATCGGCTCATGGCTCGTCATGAGGCTCCTCGAGCGTGGTTATATTGTTCGTGCAACTGTTCGTGATCCTGGTATAACCAACTCAGTATTCTTTTATACAGAAGAATTACATGATATCAATGGTCCCGTTGTTGTTTTGTGTGTGTTTGTAGGGAACATGGAGAAGGTGAAACACCTGATGGAACTGCCAGAAGCAGACACAAAGTTGACACTGTGGAAGGCAGATATGAACATACAAGGAAGCTACGACGAAGCAGTACGAGGTTGTGAAGGGGTGTTTCACATGGCCACACCTATGGATTTCGATTCCAATGACCCTGAGGTAACATCTTCAACCTACTCAACAAAATAGCCCAGTATTTGTACAAATATCCATCCGTATTGTTATATGGACAGAATGAAGTGATCAAGCCAACAGTGGAGGGGATGTTGAACATCATAAGATCATGTGCCAAAGCCGGAACTGTGAAGAAATTGATATTCACAACCTCAGCAGGGACACTGAATGTTGAACAACACCAAAAACCAGTTTATGATGAAACCAGTTGGAGTGACCTGGATTTCATTTACTCCAAGAAAATGACTGGATGGGTTCGTATTTCTCTCACTTGTTCATCGGTTTTTCTATATGTTCCAAGGCTGAGATTTTCTGGGATTTTCTTCTTTCTTACTGCAGATGTACTTTGTGTCTAAAATCTTGGCTGAGAAAGCAGCAATAGAAGCAACTAAAGAAAATAATATCAAATTAATTACTATCATACCACCTCTGGTGGTTGGTCCATTCATCATGCCCACCTTCCCACCCAGCTTAATCACTGCACTTTCCCCCATTACTGGTGATTTTCTTGTATATAATCACAGACTTAGACTTGTCGATCTTCAACTAATATTTTTGTGCATATGAACTAGGGAACGAAGCCCACTACTCTATCATAAAGCAAGGGCAATTCGTGCATGTAGATGATCTATGTGAGGCTCATATATTCTTGTCTGAGCAACCCACAACAGAGGGAAGATACATTTGCTCCTCTCATGATGCAACCATTTATGATATAGCTAGATTGATTAGAGAGAATTGGCCAGAATATCATATTCCGACTGAGTAAGTCTTATCTCTCTCAGGTCTAAAACAATCCAAGTTACAGATGCCCCACATGCTTTATCACTACCGCACTTAACATGGGGGTTTTACTATTAAAACGTGTTTCATGGACAGATTTGAAGGCATTGACAAGGAAATACCACTTGTACGATTCTCCTCAAAGAAGTTAATGGGGATGGGTTTTTCATTCAACTACACGCTAGAGGACATGTATAGAGGAGCCATCGAGACTTGCAGAGAGAAGGGATTGCTTCCATATTCCATTCAGATCCAGACCAATGCACAAAACCAGGAAACCATTTTGAATTCCCTGGAAAAACATTCTGAAAATCAAGAAACTGAGGTGCCTCCAACTTCAAAGATAAAACATGCCCAAGTACAAGAGTGTGGCAAGCTTATCGACATTACAGTAAACCACAGTGATGGCTAAATCTAGAAGACGAAGAACATCCTGAGGATTAGCTGGCTTACTGTTTTCAACTGTGTTGTTATATTAAAACTCAACTCCCCCATCCTAGAAGATAAAACCATGATGTTCCTATGAATTCATTTTTTAAGGCCAGTTTGCTTTTCAGTATCATCTAGAGTCAAAAGTAAGAAAACGAGGCCACGCTACTAAGGCACTATGGTCCCAAAACAAACAAACTGTGTTAAGAAATAAAAAGCACCCTTCAACAATATGTTGAGTGAATGCACCATTTTCATAGGCTATAATCCAGCAACTCTGCTGGGCTTCCCTAATTTCAGCCTAATATGGCTTCTTTTGTAATCCAAGAAAAATTCTCTGAAATAACAACTCAGGTTTCCAATGCCTTCCCGGAGATAGCTAAGGAAAGTGCATCAAATGAAGTTCAGACAGATACTCATAGAAAGAACATGCACGTCTAGATTTTTCATTAACAAAAGATTAAGAGGTGTGCTATAGAAACAGGGCACTGGGATTGATCGCTCGAATTCAATTCCGGCCCTGGAATTTATTGGAAGAAAAAATTCAGGCATTTTTTAGGAATCCATGGGAAACAACAAAAAAAACCTGGAATGTGTTGCATAGACACTGAAGTTTGTGAATGGATATTTGAAAAAAAAAAAAAAAAAATCAGCCATTCAGATATATAGAGGGACCTGGAAAGAACACACTTCAAGCAACTAGTAACATTTTGATGCATATTCACAGCATAAACTGCACATAATATGGGTGATTGACAGCACAACCATATATCTCACTAACCTCTCCAGAGGGTATTCTTGTGTTCTGTTTCATAAGAGTTCCAGCAGAAACCATTGCATGTTTCTCTACAACTACGCCATCAAGCAACGTAGCACCCATACTAACAAATCTCTCATTCTCTATAGCACACCCATGCAAGACAGTATGCAAATTATCCCTCAGGATCTGGAAAATAGCAGGATCAAATTTCTTAAAAGGTTGTCCAGTGCAACTAACCTACAGTGACATCGTCCCAATCTGCATAGGCAAGACCTTCCCACTCAGATTCGACTTGGCTACATGAACAAGAGAATTGTCATGTATGTTGGTTCCAGATCCGATACTTATGTTGTTGACATCACAATCATAAGAAAACCCATATATGATAATGCAAACCATGCCCAAATACCAAGAGGAAACCTGCAGAAATAACACAAAACAAGCAAAAGCATGTGCTGTTTGCATTTGCATTTACCTACACTGTAGATTTTGAACTTTGGTGGTGATAACATTCCTCATCCACTTAAAGGAAATATATTGGAAAAGCTATTTCTGAAAAAAGTTTAACTTATACATCATTTAAACTTGTCTTTTCTCATGAAGCTTGATTATATTTGTGTAAAAGATAAGAACATTCGACTCAGATGCTCTGGGGTTAGGCCAACAAAGTTAATAGGCAAAGACATCGCTTAACAAATCGAATGGAAATGCCTTCAAAGTGCAGAGGAAATCAGCATACAAGAACTGACAAAACATAAATTTTCTTGAGTAAAGAACGTACCTCGGAGAATCCATCCATTCCAAATAAAAGAAATATTTTCTTTAACAATTCGAAAATACAAAATGAAAGATATTCGTGATCAAAACCATCTCTTTTCATAGTAAATAGTCCGAAAAACTAATGAATTGTAAGTTGTGGCTAAGAAATTTTTATACTGGTTATAAATGAAACCACCCCTGTGATGGCTTTCTGCAATTCGCAAAGTTAAAACGTGCAGTGTTTATTATTTTCCCCAATTCAATTTCATCCAACTTTGTACTCATCCAAAGTGTTTTTCCCCAATTTGATTTCATCCAATCTCGAGCAGAGTTGAAAACGTGCAAGGTTTATTATTTTCCCCAATTCGATTCCTTCAAACTATGTACTCATCCAAACTGCAATGATTCGAGCAAAGTTGAAACTTGCAAGGTTTATAATTTGACTCGAATGGCACCGTTTTTTGCTGTGAATGTAAAAAAGTAAGAGTAAACAAGAGATAAATACTAAACCAAGTTTGTACAGAACTTAGAATTGGCACACTATTATCAAAACATATATTTCAAACTTGTTGTCAGTGAAAGAAGCCATCTTGATGGTGATTGGTAGGTAGGAAGGATTAGCATCAACAAGTCAATAAGGAAACATCAACTTGCAATATTCTTGTTTTCAGACTTGGGTTCTGGTTCTGGGTTTATAAAAATTTAATATTTTTGGGAAGCATAGAAGTGGTCTGTGGTCAAAATATAACAACCTGATACAAAAAATAGAAAGCCACCCACCGTGATGTAAAGACACATACATAGGTCTTGTCTTACCAAATCCTCCATATCTGTGTTTCCATCTTTGATCTGCTCAATGTTTAGAGGTCTTAGCACACGGCGGGGCTACGAGAAATTACTAGACGAATACGAGGCATCGAGCACACCGGAGCCCAAGTTGAGTCGAGCCAAAACCTTGCCTGCAAGAATCCTTAGCGGTTCCAAGAAGATGATCATGATCAATACCAATACCAATACAAATACAGCTACAACTGTACAAGTTAAGAAGGCAAGTAAAGTTCATCCCTTCTTTAGTATTTTCGAAACCAGACGAAAGAAGAAGGCCACTGCAAAACCAGAGTTCTCAAGGTACTTGGAGTATGTCAAGGAGGGAGGATTAAACATGTCTGTTCTTCACTAAAGAATCAGAATATATATATCTTCCATTTGTATTGTCAAATTTATAATTTGTATGTCATAAGAATACTACCTCGATTCAATTTTTTGTCTAGTCATGAAAACAGGTAGTTTTCAGTTTATTGAATTTTTTGATGCACCCCTTGTCTTTTTTCTTTTTGACATTTCAAAGTTGTGAAATGTTGGTTAATTATATTACATTATTCTTTTATATAATAATAACATTTAGAAAATATTATTCATTTTCATATGTAAGAATTTACATTGAATTGATTAATTAAGAATGATTATAATAGCCCATGTTGGAAATGATTTTTGGGCTATTGTAACTCAAAAAAGGCCCAAGGCAACAAATTTATTAGACTTTGCTGTTTTTAAGGCTCACCACTTCAAAAATAATTGTTTGGAGATAATATATTTCAAATGTAAGTTCAAATATTCGATTACTTCGTATTGAATAAACTCAAATTGAAGCTCAAGTGTAAGTTGCATTTTTATAAAAAATTTAGGTTTTAAGAGATAATTATTTATTTGATATCTTATGATTTCTAATTATTTAGTAATATTTTAAAACTAGTATCCTCAAAATATGATTGATTGAAGTCACATGCAAGAAAAAATACTACAAAAATAAAGAATTGTAATATAATAATAATGTGAAAATTGGGTATTTCAGTTGTATAACTTTTTCATTTTCCAAGTCCCGAATCAATGGTTTTACCTTTTTTGACGTTGAATTGATAATTAATTTATCTTTTAGAGTATTAAATCGATAAAACTCTCTTAAATAGATTAAAAACAGATCCAATTGTATAAAATCATTTATAGCTGTAAATTTAACCAAAATTTTGGGAAAAAAAATAAAAAAAAAAGATTTGGGTATACTTTATAACTCAAATCACATGGCAACGTTTGGAAGGATGATGAAGTGTGTGATACTTAACTAGAGTTTAGATATCATGTTGTTAATGTTGGCATGACAAATAAGTTGTAATTTGTGATGAATACATTATTATATGATCAACGAGAAGTTAACTAATGTTTCTAGTTGTACTTTTTATGTTCTTTTTGTCAAATTCTAAAAAATTATTAAATTTGCAAGTAGATTGAAGTTCGGAATTATGAGAAAATTAATAATATGGTCACCAAAATAAATACATAATTATTTACGAAAAAAAGAAAAGAGGCACGCAAAAAAATGGCACCCACATACTAAAATTCAGGAGGAGGAAAGAAGAAGAACGAAGAGAGACTGTTGTATTCATATAACAGACTGTCTCTTCTTTCTCCCATTGTCTAGGCTTACAGTTGGGAGGGAGAGAGAGAGAGGAGAGAGGAGCATAGATGATCAACATCTTGGATCCATTCTTCCCTTCTTACGCCATTGAAGCTGCGCACGTTATTTCGTATCTCTTTTAGCGAACGGCTTCTTCTGTTATCCACGCCTATTCTTGTTCCCTTTATCCTAGGTCTCTTATTATTTCTCCTCTTGCGGTGAGTTTTATTTCTCTCCATGTGGGCTCTCGTGCTGATTAATCGATCGTTTTGACGAACTAGGTTTTGTTGTGTTCATATAGAAATTGTCTGCTCACTGCGGATTTCTGTTTTTTTTTTTTTGGCGGCAGTTACTGCCTTCGATTTGGAATTACCTTTTTGGTGTGTTAAAGACCTTATTTTTTTATGCTTTGAATTTGTTATTCTGCCTTTTTATTGTTCCAAGATGTAATCCTTACGGTTCTTTGGATGTGAAAATGTTGTATGTACAGCGAAAACATGGGTCATATAAGGTGCAGAATCATGTCAACAGAAGAAACATCCCTTTAACCGAACTTCATTAAGTTAGGAGCTATAACTTTTCTTGTTAAGCTCTTTTTTTTTTTTTTTTTTTTCCTTTGCAGAAAATTGTGTGTGAATTTGGAGGTATGAAAGATTGGGTTTATGAAATTATTCTGTTTTGTTGCTGGAGCCTATTTGTGAATTTAAATTATGTTTTCTTCTGAAATGAACTACATCGGTTTTGATACTTTTGTGGCGGTCTTAATTTTTCCGAGCAGATTGTTTGATGCTGGAAAGTCATGCCGACATTTACAGCTATAGCTTTGGATAGACTCATAGAACCTGGAGCTGCCAAGTCCATGGTACCTGTGAGAAATTCTCCTGACTCAAAACTTGGGAGGAGTCGCAGCACTTCTGATTCTATAGAGGACAGAAGAATGGACGATCCTACTTTAAAGCTCGAAAGAGGAGTTAGCATTCCTCCAATCCCGAAGTTGGACAGGGGAGTCAGGGTTCCTCATGATGGGAAGCTGGAGAGGGGAGCTAGTGTTCCAGCTAGTTTGGTTAATGAGAAGGCTGTTAGTGTTCCTCCTGACGGGAAGCTACAGAGGGGAGTTAGTGATCCTTCTAACGGGAAGCTAGAGAAGAGACTTATACCTCTTCATTTGAAGCTTGATAATGGTGCACAGACTGCAACAGTTGTAGATAAAAAGCACCACTGGACTCAAATCTCACCAGCACTCTATGCCACTCCAAAGTCAACCCCGCTTCCTGATGCTCCCTCCTCATTTCCCCCATCACCTTACATCGTTAATCATAAGCGACGAGGTCCACGGCTCATGAAGAGTTTCTCTGAGGATGATGTTGCTGCTTGGAAAAAGGAAACTGATGAGATTAAGGTGGATGAAAATGCAAATGCTGCTGAAGAAGACTTACGGAGTGTATCTAAGGATGACATTTATATTCCTTTGAAGGCTCTGGATTCCGCCATTGATGAAATTATCACACCTTCTGTCTCTGGTTCTTGTAATGACAAGCATGGAAACAGTGATATGGAAAATGGTTTAGTGGGGCAAAATGATGTGACAAAATCTGGTGATTTCAGTTTCCATCCAGATAATGAGGTTGATGATGTTGTTAATCAACAGGCCCCAGTGAGTGTCAAGAGCAATGGGGAAAATGAGGATAATGGTGGAGCTGAACAGTCTTTCAATTCAACTACACCAATGGCTGAATTTTATGATGCTTGGGAAGGTGCCTTCATTTGCATTTTGCTTTTAACCTTTCTTCTTTTCCTTCTCCGAGGACATATTTTACATGATTTTAGAGCACAGCTTAACTGAGAGTGATATTTTTGATCTGTACGAATTATTTTCAGCACATGTTCCACATCTTTACATGGATATTTGTATTCGTATAGCCGGTCCTGCAAGTAACGAGAGTGGGCTTTATTATGAGAATGATTTATTCATGTGGGATGTTTATTTCCTTAACTCTCATAGTCTATGTTGGTATCTTAGTAATAAGAATTAGACTTCCACTTGGTAATGAGTTGCTCTGTGAATCAAATATCAAGAAATTCTCATAAATAGAGGTAATTTTTTTTCTTTTCTCCCCCTGCACTTGGTAGGGGGTTTTGGTTTGGTATTGGGAGACGGCTGAGTGAAATAGAACATCATTCTTGTTATTTTTGTTGGCTATTATCTACCTCAAACATCATGAAGTAATTGTTTTATTATCTTGTATTATGCTATTTATAACTTAGTTGCATTTCATGTTACAGAATTGTCATCAGAAAGTGGGCATCAGCAGCCATTGCCTGATATTGAAAGTGAATTGCGTGAAATAAGATTAAGTTTATTGATGGAGATTGAGAAGAGGAAACAAGCAGAAGAAGCCCTAAACTATCTGCGAAGCCAATGGCAAAGGATCTGTGAACAGTTATCTCTGGCAGGGCTTAACCTTCCTGCTGATCCAACTATTCTGGGAGAGGGTGCTGTTGATACAGCAGCTGAGTTATGCCAACAAGTCTATCTTGCCCGAGTTGTATCTAATTCACTTGGGAGGGGAGCTGCAAAGGCTGAAGTTGAGATGGAGATGGAAGCTCAGATAAAGATGAAGAACATTGAGATTGCTCGTTTATTGGATAGGCTGCGTTACTTCGAAGCTGTGAACCAGGAGATGTCTCAGAGGAACCAGGAAGCTGTAGGTGAGTTTCTAAAGCTTGCTCTGTAAATAAGCTAAGTTTTGAATTATGTTGGCTGTCTAGAGTAAAATGAAGAAAAACAGGTATCTGTTGCTTGCTTTTTAAATACTCTGACTTGGGTTGTCTGCATTTGCTGCATATAGAAGTCGCTTATGTATAAAAGATCACATGGCAACATTGGTTCTTGGTAATTTGTCTTGTGCAATGAAAAACAAAATTTCGCCTTTTGGGGGGGGGGGGGGGAGATAATAGAGAGAACATAGAATCTCAGATAACTTATATTGCATATTTTTTATTTATTTTGTTTTGGGTCTGGGAATATAATCAAAGGAGTTTCTTTAAGTTTTGCATTTTCTTTTAGAACTGCATATACCATTTTCCATATTCATTTTCTTTAAGTCTTCCGTATTGTTTATCTTTCTAGTTATGTCAGGCATGTTTGTGTAGAAGAGAGCAAAGAACTAAAAGTGTTTCCCTAGGATTGAACCCAAATATTTTACCAGTGTTCGAGTTGTTTTGGTCATAAAATACTGAAGAAACAGGTCGATATCTCATGCACTTACTTGGGGTGACCCAGCCAGCAGAGATATCTTACCTATAGAAGCTTGAACATATTATTTTCTCTGTATTTATTTAAGCATTCTACAAAGCATTAAATTAGAGAATCTATTAAGATGTCACTGCTAAAATACTAGCATAAGAAAATCTTAACAAGAATTACTTATGCAGTTCCCTTAGCATTGATATCAGCGATGATTTCATCTTACCTTTTTTAAATCTTGTGTAGAAACAGCGAGGCGACTTAGGCAAAGAAGGAATAGAAGACAGAAATGGATCTGGGGTTCCGTTGCAACTGCAGCTACACTTGGATCGGCTGCCTTACTGTATTCTTACCTCAAGAGTGGAAAAGGATCATCCTCCCCGAGCCCAATGCTTGCTCCTGAGGTTGACCATAGTACGAACAAGTGAAACTCCAATTGGTAGCATAGTGCAGGCTATTAGCATAGGAACAAAAAATAACAAACAAGGGGTTTAAAAAGACCCGTCTTGTGAATACAAACATTGTCTTCTTTCTGTTTGTTGCATATTTTCTGTTACTGCAGATTGTGTAAATCCAATAAAAGACACGGTACTACTAAGAGCTGTCCTAGCTAGGGATTTAGCCAACACGTATTTCTTTGCGACACCTTTTGTGAATCTAAAGTATATGCTTACATGTATGTGCAGCTTCATTTGACTCACTCATTATGGATAGTTGATTTAAGAGTTATTATGCTCTAATTTTTCATGTTTGCTGCAATCTGTTTGAATGCAGTAGAACAATTATTAGTCTTAGATCTCATTCGTTTCATGACCATTCCTGATCGTCATTTTGGTAGATTCTGTGACCTTTTACTGAAGATGAGAGCTGCAGACAGTTTGGATGCTGTGTTCACGAATCACAGGTTTTTCTTCCATGATGGATCAATACGCTAAACTTGATAAAAATAGACAAACATATATAGGATTAGGGTAACAGAGACTCTTTTGGACCAGTAATTGAACACACTAGGCAATTGGGCACGAGCAGAAAGGCTCCGATTCTTAGCTTTAACTGACTAACAGCTTCCTGAAGTGTCATCTTTTCTAGGACCAAGTAAGAACACATTAGACATTCAACCATAAGCACTTTCGTCTTCACAAGGAAAACAGCTTGAATTATTTCCCAAATTAACAATCATGCAAATGTTACCAGTTCATATGAGAGCATCATCATACTGGCAGAAACTTGAAGTACATTCAAGTCAAAAGTTCAGATATATCGTATAACAGTCAAGTGCTCAATGTGATGATGCATTCCATAAAAAAATTACACAGATTAGACTAACAACACAGAAGGAAATTGGCATCTTAATTGATAGAAATAAAATTGCTAAGCGGAAGAAGTTCTGCGCCACCATGTGACCCTCATGCCATTATCTTAGCAGACCTTGCATAAAGGCTGTCTACCACCTTTTCCATATTTGAAATAGTCTCCAAGGTTGCAGGGTAGATTGCATCGGTCTTGGGATCATCGAATATGATTAGACATCCAGCACCCTGGTCTAGAGTCCCTGCAAACTTCTTATCCAGAATCATCTGAGACAACTTCTTTTCGACATGGTGAGATGGCAACTCAATCAACTCAGCAATGTGGACGATCTCGACTCTTGAAAAGGGCTCGATCAATCTGCAAAGGTTCTGCTCCAGTAGAGTGTCATAGAGAGATGAAAGGTGCCTATGGACAATGGGGTCTTCATCCAGCTGGGTCTTGAAATTCTGTAGAGCAGTCTCAAAGAGCTTGAGAGACCGCTTTGAGTGAGCATCAGCAACAGCTTTCATTGCATCTAGTTCTGGTCCTTGATATTGCAAACCAACCTTTGGGGATGATATTATTCCTGCCACATCATCAGCTTGGCTCACCATAATTTTGCACAGCAACATGTACTTAAGGCTATAAATGGCCTGGGGATCTTCAAGAGCATTGAAAGCTTCAAACGCTTCAAAGAAGTAGCTGTAGCCAGTTTTGTAGTCCTTCTCTTCTGCATGAAGAATTCCACTTTGCAAATCTATGGTGCCCTGCTGTGCTGGAGGCACATATATAGCATTTGCTGCGGTTCTTGCAGCAGTAAGTGCAGCCTTGGCTTTGGGCAGGTTTCTCAGAGAGAAATGGAGCTTACTCTCAAGCAAGTCAATTTCCACAAGCAGTAGCTTATCATCTAATCTTCTAACCTCCTTGATAAGACCTGAAAGGAGATTCAGTGCTTCTGAATATTCCTTGTTTTCCATCAGTAGAGCTGCAAGCCGAGCTTCAATTCGTTGACGGAGAAAGGTTCGCTTTTCAGCACGTGTCCATTGCACAATCTCCTTGCAGAGAGAAATCTGGAGATCAGACGTTCCAGGAATTTTAGCAACTGCATCAACAATAACTCGGACAATTTTTGCAGTTTTTGCCTTTGGGATCAAGGAAAAGAAAGGTCGCAATTTAGTTAGGAGGTTTTGAAGGTCTTCTGCTCGACCCTCTTGCCTGAGAAGATCTGATAGATTGGAAATAGCTTGTTCTTTAATACGTAGAGCTTCTGAAGAAGATGCAGGGTTTTCAAGGATCCCGTAAAGGATAGAGATAGCCTCAGCAGGAGTTTTAGCTTCAGAAGCTTGAATAAGTGAATCGGTGGTGGCAGAAAGATGTGACGACGACATAGTAACAGCTTTCAGTTCAAAATATCTGCAGATTCAAACTCAGCATCACCATCACCATTACAGCATAAAACACGAACAAACAAATAAAGCAAACTGCTTCAGAGCATAATTATATGACAACGCTCCAATTACACAAATAACATCAGAAAAAAAAAAAAACGAAATCTAAGAAGCAACAACCAACTTATTTTAACAACAAATCAAATAAAAGAACCTTATTGCGAGATTTAGCCGCATTCTCACACGGTTCCTAAAACTTGTCCCCTAATGTTTGCACAAAATTTCAAAGTTAAAACCATCCATTGAAGCAGAAACATCAGACAGCATTGGGTGCTAGTTGGGAGCAATTATTATTTCGAATTTCACAAAAAATTCTCCTAGATTACAGGATTAATCATGCTTTTCAGTTTACTGATATACAATTCACAGAATGTAATTGAACTAACAGAATCAAAATTGCCAAAAAAAAAAAAATTGTTATCTTTACCCAACGAATCCTCATTTAGCCATCAACTAGGTAAGGATTTTCCATTTTCGCAACTAAAAAATAAAAATCTAACTATTAACGAATACAAGAATAAATTAGAGCAATCAATAACCATGAAACAAGAAACTCAGAAAACTGACCAGAAATTCTCAGAGTGAATCCACCGCAGATGCGAAGAGCGAAAAGACGAAGCTTCAACTGTGATTTTTCTCAGAAATAATTCCTAGAATTAAACCTTTTCTTGTTGAAAGGGGCAACCTCCGATTTTGGGCCGTGTGAGCCTTAAAATAATATTAGCCCATAATAATTGGGCCTGTCGAATGGTCCAGGAACAATGGAATACCAATAATGCCCTTTCTAACGACGACATCGTATTGGATGACGCCACTGTCTTTACCGCGAAGAAGATAACATTTGGTTTTGGATTTGGAGTGAGAGTACTTTCACATAGCAGTTAGCACTTAAATACAAACTGCTTACGCCGTCGAGACGACGGCGGAGCTGGAGGAAGAGACGGCGGAGATTTTTGTTTAGTTTCACCGGTAACTTCGAAACCTAAAATGAAGGAATTAGCTCTACAGTACAATATTCCCCTCCCCCCCACCACAAAACCCAAACTCTACCACAACAAAGCTCTCTGCCATTTTCAGCCCACCATCAGAAGTAGCAAAAGGGCAATAAATTACAGCTGCCCACCTCTCAAAGATGGAGAATTGGGAGGAAAACTGCATAGTAGTAGGCATTATATGAGAAGTAAAGATGAGGAAGAGTACGAGGATGATGCAACATCGTCTTCGATGTTGCTTTCTTTGAGCATCAAGCCTGATAGGAACATGGCTTTGCTAGACGATTACGAGATGGAAGAAATGGACTATGTGCCCGATGACCCCAACCACCGGAGCGGGTATGTGGCGGTGGTCGGAAAGCCCAATGTCGGAAAGAGTACCTTTTCCAATCAAATGGTTGGCCAGAAGCTGTCGATCGTCACCGACAAGCCCCAGACCACTAGACACCGGATTCTTGGTATTTGTTCTGGCCAAGATTATCAGGTTTGATTTTGTATGAATTTTTTAGTTCATTGAATATTTGAGAAGTTGATAGATAATTGGTTTGATTTACATTTGTGCTGTATTGAACTTTGTCTGAGTAGTGTTGATGAGTTAAATGTTGTGACAAGAATTAAGTATGTTTGCTTCGTTAATTTGCCTGTTGGTTTTGATTACTTGTAGATGATACTTTATGATACACCGGGTGTTATTGAGAAGAAAATGCACAAGTTGGATTCTATGATGATGAAGAATGTTCGAAGTGCTGCGATTAATGCAGACTGTGTGCTTGTTGTTGTTGATGCTAGTAGGGCGCCTCAAAAGGTAATCTTTTCAAGTTTTTAAGAAGACATTTTTGATTTTGTCTTCTTTAACTAGTAGTAGTTAATACTTATGTGGTGTCAGATTGATGAAGTGTTGGACGGAGTGGGAGAGCTTAAAAGTAAGTTGCCCACCCTGTTGGTTTTGAACAAGAAGGACCTTATCAAGCCCGGTGAAATCGCAAAGAAAATTGAGGTACGAAATCTGTTTTCTGTTACATATTGTGTTGTAGACATTATGATTGGTTTAATTATATGGGAAATCTAATAGATTCTAGTTGGTCCATTTTTTGTCTGAAATGCCTATTTAGTACATATCATGAGATGAAACAGTTAAATTCTGTTATGAGTATGCTAGTAACATACTAACATGCAATGTACTCTCTGAGAGATTTATTATATAACACCGTCTGAGAACTCACACTCAGTTTTATTGTCTTTCATAATATTTTTGTGCTTTAATGTACCAGACGAAATTTCCTCGCAAATCCATACTTGGAGTGAGTTCTTGTAACTTCAGACATGGTTTGCTAATACTATGATGCATACCACGTTTCTTGCAGTGGTATGAGAAATTTACGGAAGTTGATGAAGTCATACCTGTGAGTGCCAAGTATGGTCATGGAGTAGATGATGTCAAGGAATGGATTCTATCGAAACTTCCTCATGGACCAGCTTATTATCCTAAGGTGTATTTCATATTTTTCCATCACTTAAGTTCAGGAAAACTCCTTATATGAAAGATTTCTAAAAAAAAAGGGTGGAACAGAAGCTGAGAACTTTTTTGAAATTTTGGCTTATTTCTCATCAATCAATATACCAATGGCTGAATCCGTCATCACTTGTTTGGTGATAATCTTATTATCCTCCTTTGAGAATGTAAAGCTGTACATCTGAAATAAAAAAACTTATTTGTCTTCAGGATATTTCTAGTGAGCACCCTGAAAGATTTTTCGTGGCTGAAATTGTACGAGAAAAAATATTTCTGCAGTACCGCAATGAAGTCCCTTATGCATGCCAGGTAAACAAATGTTAATAACTTCAATAGAAAATCAAGATTTTTGTATATGCTTGGGCACGTTATCTTATAAGTTCGCTACAACATTTTGTCTAACCGAACAGGTTAATGTGGTTGGTTATAAAAGCAGACCAAATGCAAAAGATTTCATCCAAGTTGAGATTGTTGTAGAGAAGAACTCACAGAAGATTATACTTATAGGAAAGGTGATAATCTTCTCAATACATAAATATGGACCGCCTTTTTCTGTACTTTTTTGACCTTCAACAAGTAATTAGCTATGCTGCACTGAATTTATATGAACACTTGAGTAACTTAATCTGTTTTGAATTATGATTAGGATGGAAAAGCTCTAAAGCTACTAGCAACAGCAGCTCGGCTAGATATAGAAGATTTCTTGCAGAAGAAAGTTTTCCTCGAGGTATGAATCATTCTAGTCCATTGATTTTCATTGCATATGCCAGAATGCAAAAATGATTATAGGAATATTAGCGCAGATAGAAGTGAAGGTAAAAGAGAACTGGCGACAAAATGAAGGACTCCTCAAATACTATGGGTATGGGGGTCAGATTCAAGCTCTATGACATACATATGTTTCAGTTGCTGCAATAGGGGTGTAGCCGTGCAGGTGAGTTGAGCTGCCTCACGAGTAGTCGCTCAGAGAAAAACTCGAAGTTAGTTGAGTCAATAACCAATTCGCTTAATTGAGCTTCGGTTTACTTTTTGATATATCTAGTTATTTCCTCATGGAACTTCGATTTACTTTTTAATGTATATGTGTTTATGGATTTGCATTACTACTATACTATAGTAGGATTGCTGGATGTTGGCTGCTGAAAATAGTAAAAGGGCAAAGAATTGTGGAATTAGGGCATCAAAGGTGTTTGTTTCTTTTGAAGTCAAAAGGATGGTTCAATTGAATGTTTGTTTGATGTTAGGTTTTGAAATAAAACTGTACTAACTACTGTTGGTGTGGTGAAGTGAGCAATAAGAGGTGGCCACGTGTCTTTACATATGAGGTGCCACCCATCACGCCAATTAATACACCTTGCCCCTAACTCCTTTATTACAGACTCTTACATTGTGTTGGTAATACACAAAATGCAATATTTATCATATATACAATATTGCAACCACATCTAAATATATTTAGCTGGTGAATTGGATGAGAGACCATCCTTATCAAAGTAAATGCTATTTGCAGAATCCGAATATCTGAATTATACAAAGAAAAAAAAAAGCAAAAAGGGAAAAAGGGAAAAGCAACAAAGAAAATTGTCTTGGTTGGTTGGTTCTATAATTCTATTGCTTTACTACTTTTTACTAAAACACAAAAAGTTCAAGAAATGGTCACCACATTCCCACTGCTATTCCAACAATCCACCATTTCTTTTTATCGTATTTTTCTATAATATTTTTTTAAATGTCGGTGCACATTATTTTGGTAGGAGGCACAGTAGTTCAGCATTCATTTATATTTACTTCTCATTAAAAGAAAAAAAAACTTGTGAAAAAAAAAAAGTTTGAGTTTTTTATTTTTAATAATTGCTTTTTGCTATTTATAATTCTAGAGACAATGCATATAGTTTATTTGTGATTGTTGAGGAAATTATTATTTATTTTGCTGAAGTTGATTGGCAACCTTTTGCATGCAATCTTTCTTTCTTAAGATGAATGTTAAAATTCTAATCTTCTATATTATTCATCGAATATTTTATCATATTGTCATGCTTGTATGAATGAACATATCAAACATTTCCTTAATTAAAATCTAAGATTATGTCAATGTCATGATTCTTGAATTTGTGACATTGCATATGTTAGTGGAAGCAAATACATTAATGATAGAATATAAGATGCCTAAAAGGAGTACGACCCACATTATAAACCAAGGACTTTGATTCAACTAAGATATAATAAAATTTACAAAAACCAAATAATATATTAATGCATATTAATAATTATTTCCTAGAATAGATATAACTTCCCTATGTACCTTCTTCCTTCATTTCCTTGATTATTATCTTAATCTATTCAGCTCATAATAACACTTGAAGAATCACTGTAACACTCTTCTTCTAAGCTTCAAGCCATTTTCTACTCCAAAATCTTCCACAGAGAGAGAGACAGAGAGAATGAAGCAGCATTTAGCTGTGATTCTGTTGTTCCTTTTCCTGCATCGAAAATGTCTTCCTGCAAATGGAGATATGTTCATCAGAAGCAGAGGAATCCGCTTGATGCTGAATGGAAGCCCTTTCTACGCCAATGGCTTCAACGCCTACTGGCTCATGTACCAGGCTTCTGACCCTTCTCAGCGGCCCAAAGTCTCCGCCGCATTCCGCCAGGCCGCCGCCCATGGCCTCACCGTTGCAAGAACTTGGGCTTTCAGTGATGCTGGCTACAGGCCTCTACAATATTTTCCTGGCTCTTACAATGAGCATATGTTCAAGGTTTTTGGCTTTATAAAACAAGTTTCATTTTTCAAGTTTGCAACTTTTTTTTATTTTCTTTATTATTTTTTATTTTTATTTTTTTGTGAAGGCACTGGATTTTGTGGTAGCCGAAGCAAGAAGATATGGGATCAAGCTGATATTAAGCTTGGCTAATAACTATGAGAGCTTTGGGGGGAAGAAGCAGTATGTGAATTGGGCTAGAAATAGAGGGCAGTACCTCACTTCTGATGATGATTTCTTCAGAAACTCTCTTGTTAAAGGGTTTTACAAGAATCATATAAGGGTAATCATTTTCGAGTAGTGAAGTTTAAATCAAGATTTATCTGTTTTGTTTTTCATGATCTGATGTGTGTGTGTGTAGACTGTTCTTCACAGACACAACACAATCACTGGAGTTGTTTACAAGAATGATCCCACAATCATGGCTTGGGAACTTATGAATGAGCCCAGATGCACCTCTGATACTTCAGGCACAACTATTCAGGTTCTTATACATCCAATCTGTGGTATATACATCTTTCTGTTACTTCAATGCTGTCCTAATTACTTTGTGATAGGCCTGGATAATGGAGATGGCTTCTTATGTGAAGTCTATAGACAGAAATCATCTTCTTGAAGCCGGCTTAGAAGGATTCTACGGTCAATCTTCCCCTTGGAGACGCAACCTTAATCCCGGCTTTAACATAGGAACCGATTTCATTGCAAACAACAGAATCCCTGGCATTGATTTTGCCACTGTGCATGCCTATCCTGATCAATGGTAACTGACCTCTAGTTTACACTACTTTTGGTGTTTCAAGTTATTGATCTTATCTCCTATGGTTGCATGATCAGGTTATCAAGCTCAGATGATCGAGACCAACTTGCTTTCATGAGCAGGTGGCTCGATGCACACATTCAAGATGCCCAGTACATTCTGCATAAGCCCATACTAATCACAGAATTCGGAAAATCTTGGAATGATCCAGGTTTCAGCCCTTACCAGAGAGACGTGCTGTTCAATGCCGTGTATTTGAAGATATACACATCCGCCAGACGTGGTGGAGCTGCTGGCGGAGGCCTCTTCTGGCAGCTTTTAGGGCAGGGCATGGATTATTTCAGAGATGGCTATGAGATAATCCTTGAGGATAATTCCTCGACTGCAAATGTCATAGCTCAACAGGCTCATAGATTATACCAAATCCGAAAAATATTTTCCAAGAGGGCTCATAGATTAGAGATTGGGAACTAGTTGAGTGTTCTTTATCGTCTCTCTTAGCGATGGACATGGACAGCGTTTATCCAGGAGGGTATGGATGGAAAGAAACAGAAACTAGATATATCTATAAGTGTCATATTTTCACTACTTTTCTTGCAAGTAGTGACAAACTCAATTAGTAGCATCTAGTTGTAGCAACCAATCTTGTCAATATAATACCATGTTTCATCTCAAAATATCCATGAAGATGATCCAGAGAGAGAGAGAGAGAGAGGACAATGGATTTCATTCATAATGATCAACCAGTATCCTGATCAGTAAGAATTAAAAGTAAAAATAATTCCAGTGATTTTATCTGGAAAAAATAGGGAAAGTCATCATTCTTCCATAATCCAGGAACGGTAACTATGATTAATAAAACCCAGAATAAATGCAGAAGCACCCAGAATAACAAGAATTCTAACCCACAAGGTGGATACAAACAAGTTCAATACATAAGCATGCCATGACCAGAACCAAAGAATGGAGAACATGGATCCGATTATAGCTCCCACGATCACCTGGCTAACTGTATGAAGATTCTGGGAAACCCGAAGCCATGTCTGCACACACATATTTACAAATTAACAAACTTAAAACTTCCATTCCAGGATAATATTATTATGTCTGAAAAGTGCATTAAAAGATCACAAAACTCAAGCAACAGTTGTATACTTACAAAATAAGTACCAAGCACTATGAAAACTCCACTCAGAGTGGTCGTCAGTGCGTTTATTCCATACCACTCTACAACTGCAGAGAAGGATACACATCAAATATACATCTACACAAAGAACAACTAATAAATATCAAAGGTGTCAAGGTGATACTTAAAATATAGCCACAATAAAAGTGTGTGTACTGAAGCTTTCGCAATATTTGCTACAGCAAGAACCTCATCATAACTTGACTGACCGGCTGACAATTTACAAGAAATATGTCAAAAAATTTATCTCAGGAGTTAGCCAGCTTACTTGAGAGAATGAGAAATGTTGTTGTATAAGTGATGGATTGTGCATGAGAAGAAGGCATTCCTGGGTCCGATCTTAACGTAGCATTAGGCCTTTCTTGGTTTAGTATTTGTTTGAGTGTGATTGAGAGCATAGCATTGATCGCAGAACCCATGGCAGCCCATAATGCTTCAGCATCATGCCTCCAGATGAGGATTGCAGTGAAAATCGATGCCACAAGCCACTTGCTCTGAATCAAGACAAGAAATTTTAAACTTCTTACGATATACTGCATTATATTTATACCAGACCAAAAATATTTTCGCAGATAAATGGATATTTTGAATAAGCACACATTATGCTCCAAAAGTTGGTTAGACAATCAAAAATGCGGAATTTCAGTAAAAAGCTAGACTGAAACTGCAGGAAGATGCATCAGAATATAGGTTTTGAAGCAAAGAGACATACTAAACATACTATGCCTCTCCTACTTAAACATAACCGATTATGATATGGAATTTGTTGAGTCAAAATTTGTATGCCACATATTTTCAGATCAAATATGTTATGTTGGGCACAAATTTGTCTCACATCATTGAAGATATCATCAACGAAATCAATCTCAGTACAGAAATGATTTTTACTCAACATCAGAACCAAATATCGAAAAGGGTCATCACATTATTTCAATAAAATTTAAGCAGTGGAAGAGCATTACGGAGTTATTTCAAGGCTTACCAATAAAAATCTCAAAATTTCCATTCCACACACACGAAATCATGTAACTAAATCAACACTTAGGTTGTGTTTGGATAGAGTGATTTGAAATCCAGGATTTGAAATGAATGGATTTCAAATCCACTTAAGTTTAAGTGGATTTGAAATCCATCAAAATGACTCCAAAATTAATTGAAAATAAAAGTAGTGGATTTGAAATCCACATCCATCCAAACACCATCGATGGATTTGCTATCATGGATTTCAAATCTCTTCTCAAATCCACCAATCCAAATGGACTCTTAGATCATTATGAAGAAACAAATCAATTTCAAGATGATAACTTTTAAATAAACACAAACAAATAGAAACTCTTAAGTTCTTAATTAAAAATACGAATCTCCACTTCTTACATTCATCCTTCCCCTCACTATTACCTCCATTAGAATTCATGTGTTTACACCTATCAGTCAAAACACTGAGACACTTGGAACCCCAATTTTCAATTCCCTCATCTTCATACCATACATTTTCCTCAACTTCTAATGTCACACATTTATTTTCAAAAGAATGCATCATTAATCATAATTCATGTGACAAAAAAAAAAAAAACACAACCATATTATTAATAGTAGCTTACATAAACATAAGCATAACCATATAGCCCAATTTACACCACCCACAGCATTAACGCAAACAGATATATTCAAAATGAATCAACAAAAATTATAAAAAAATCACCAACCAAATTATTAAGAGTAGCTTCGAGCCCACCATCTCTAAAACTCAAAGACTCATCCACCAAAGCCTCCTGCTCAAAAGCTGGAATACCCTCTTCGCTTGCACTTGCTCTATCCCTCTTAGAACCCTTCATAATTCTCTGCTTTCTTCTCCCAAAATCCCAAGAAACTGACTTTCTGCAATGAAATTCCCCCAAAAAATCCAATCTTTTGGCAAAAATTTTAGCGGGCTCTCGAAATTCTTTCGATTTTGATACTTTAAACGTAGGAACTGTAATGGGGCTGGTTAAAATTGCAGCCATTTTCAACCTTTTGACAGTTGACGCTTATTGGTAGAGCAGAGTAGCCGAGAAGGCCATATATTATCAAGAAATCCATTATAAAATCGCATTTAATTTGGTTAGGCAAATCAAATGGGAAGGTCAAAAAACAACACCTGGGCTATATATTAATTTAATGCGTTGGAGAAAGTAATAATGTCAAAAATATGGCCAATGAAGAGCCCAAGACGAGAATATGCACTGCTGAAATTAGAAACGTACAAAAATGGAATCTATTTTTTTGTGTTTGCAATTCCATAATTGCCAAGAATGAGATCTCATTTAATCTACCCTGAATGTTATTTATTTATTTTCAGAAAACTTTTGGACTAAATTTGTGACAACTTTTGATTGTGTTCATTGATAATTAAAAATTAATATGTGAGATATTATTATATATTATTTATTGTATTTATATAGTTACAATTGAAGGAGGTGATTTTTTTTTTTTAAAAATGGAAAACAGTATCCAGACTTTCTTTCTTATCAACCAAAACTTTTATTAGTATAATTAATCAATAAATGGGTGTAGGACTTAAACTATATTTTTATGATTTAATATTTGTTTACGCGAAGAGTGTAGTAGCTATCACTTATTAAAGAGTGAAACTTTGTCTTTGACTTTTGATGTGTACGCCTCAACACAACTCTATTTTCTAGTTTTTTTAATACTTGATTCATTTATAATCATAGAAATTATATATTTGACTTAAGATATTCAAAACGTTTGAATTTAAGAAAAAATAATAATTTTCAAGCGGGTTATTTATATTTATTTTGATAAAATACTAAAAGTAAGTCTATTTTAGATTAATATCGAGTTCTGATCTTTAGTGACCCATATTTTTAAATTACACTGCATTTCATTTTTTATAAGGTTTATTACTAAGAGGTGAAAATAGTACATTTAGAAATTAGAGGCGTCAGTGGATGGACCGCAACCCACTACAACCTTTTAAAACTTCTGATTTTTTTTTTTTTTTTTGGTTTTTAAAAGAAAAAAAAAGTGATATATGTATTATTGTGTACATTATACTAAACCGTACATGTATTCAAATATTCATACAAGTAAAAGTAACTCATTCATTAAAATTCCTTCATCCCGTAAAAAAACAACTCATCTCAACATCTTTTACATTGTATATGATTTTCCTCAGCTATTACTCGTATTACATTGACATATCTATATTTATAAAAGTAAAGTTTGACTTTCTCAAAGTTCGCCACCTAAGTTTTTAGAAGAAATTTGAAGTCGTCATCTCAGCATTTTGAAGAAATTTAGAGATGTTATATGTCCCTCTTAAACAACCTTTACAATTTCTCTCTTTTCACCTCCCTTCTTCCTCTTCCTATTCCTAAATAATTTCTAAATCTAAATATCGAAAAATTAATAATATATAAATATTAAAAAATAAAAAAAAACCAACTCGTAGAATATGCTATCAAATACTTAATTATAATTTAAAAATTATTGACACATCTCAAACAAAAATTTTAGAATTATTTGAATAAATTATATAATACATTAATTTTAATTTGGCTTCCAATATTTTCAAATTTTTTTTGCGTCATGCACTATATTTTATGATTACTTATAAAATATACTTTTATTTTTGTTAAATTTAATAAAAAAATATGAGGATTAAAAATAATAGATGTGGAGGCAAAAACCAAAGAAATTGAAAGTGCAAAGAGCAAATTTAAATTTTACCAAGTTTGAAAGTAAACACGACGTTAACTTTTTTCATAATGGAGATGAATTTATAAATTTGAAAATAAATACATGAATTTATTCGAAAAATCCAAATTTTGATTAATGTCATAATCACCAACAACATATGTGGAAGAAAAAAAAAACCTAACACAACACTTAAAACAACAAAGCTCCACCAACAAACTATTAACCTTGATATTTTTAGTAAAAGAAATGAAAATAAAATATATCAGAAATAATGTTTTACGGAGTAAGAGAGAAATATCATATATATGTATAAAATAACAAATATCGAAAATGATAAAATGTCAACTGTTGACAATTCTTCCCACCAATGACTATCATGATCTATTCTCTTATTATATGGAAAATATAATTATTATAATAAATATATAATTAATAACAAATGTTAATTATATGAGTTATGAAGCTCATACAAAAGATCCAATACTAGTTGAAGAAAAAGATAGGCCAACTAATATTTTTGACCCATTTATAACGAAACAGCCCATCTAACCAGTCTGACCCATTTCGACAAGTGTATGAGTTTGATATATATTAATACTAGATCATAGAATGAATGGGCTAATAGTCTTTGGACTTTCAAGATACATACATTCATTAAACCTTATAAGTTGCAAGAATAAAGTTGGGCCTTTAACAAACTCTAGGCCGCAAAAAGTATATATACGTAACAAAGTTTAGTAGATTGATTTTATTAATTTTCAATTTTTAGTTTTTGTCAATATAAATATTGAAATTTGTATGTCAGCAAAATGGCATCCAAGTATCTAGAATTTAGGAACACGATCCTCTGATGTTCGATTCTTTCATTTGATGTCCACAAAAATGATGAGAATAATTTTTTTTTTTTGGAATTATTGCATCATGTTACTATTGTGGAAGAACAGATTTTTGACTCTGATCAGTAAATAAAGATTCTTCCATCACCTGATTCCCAAATAGTTGTTCTTCTAAATTTAATTTTTTCTCAAAGTTAGCATTTAATTATCTGCAAATACTTATTGATTAAAGTTTTTGCAAATCTAACCAGTGAAGGATGTGATTTGGAACCACTGGAGCCCATAAAACCAATGTACAACCAATCATCTATAATTGATAATTTGGAACTAAATTATGCATTTTCTTCAAAGGTAATATATATGTAAGTTCTAGACATACTCATTGATCCACTTAAATAATCAAGGAGTCTTTTATATGACTCATTTGAAGTTAATAACATGGTAAAATGGATTGAGTTGATTTCATCATATAAAATGGAATTAGTGATACCATCTCACTTAATTTTTTACTATAATTCATTCTAATCAGACGTCAATCTCAAAAACTGAATTCATCTTTCACTAAAAATTTAAGTAAAAAAAAGTGATGTAACAATCAGACGTCAATCTCAAATGAAAAACTCAATTATTATTCTCCACGCGTGACAAATTGTACTAATTTTGCCACTTCTGTGATTAAAATACAAATTTCAGTGCCCCTCAAATTGTGCAAAATTTTCTTGTCTACTATACTTTAATTAATTAATATAACTCAATCAAATAAAATAAGAATATTGCAGGCACACTGGTGGTTGTGATTAAAAGATGAGAGACTGTAAATGCAGAATTCACAGTCAAAGCTAAAATAAATAGTTGGCAGAAGTGAAGATGAAGATATTTTCACTTTCATGCAGGCCTATACCTACTCACTACATTACTAGCCATTTTGACTCTTTTTCAATTTAATATACTCATCAATATCTTATACCATAATGTTTTACAATTTTCAACACATTATCTCATCATTTTTTAACAACTTGTCCTAAATTTCTAGGATTAGTAACTGTCGGTTAACCTGTTTTATAAAATTAGATTTTTAACACGATTTTTATACAAACATTGCTATAAGCCTAATGCCTACATCAAACACTATGAAAAAAACTATGCATGGATAAGTGGGGGTCCTTATTGCTGAATTATTGTGCAATTGACAAGTTTCAGATGTCATGTACAATTTACTATTGCTGTCTTAAATTTAGGAAATGTAGTTTTTCATCTTTTATATTAAAGAATAATGACTACATGTATTTGCCCATGGTGTTCTGTCAGAAAGGATAACCTAGAAAGATAGTGTGACATGAAAGTACAAAGGGATACACCATTTTCAAAAGTAATATCCATCTATGTCATGACAATTATCATTTGAGTACGAAATCTTGTAAGATTATCTAACGCATATGCCTAATGTTGTCAGATAAATCAAGTTAAAAATTTATAATACACAAAATAAAAATTAACTATTGAAAATTAATTCGAGATTTGAAAAGTAGGTTCAGACGGATTATGAGAAAACTGATTGATAGTAAACTAACTAATTTATATTATATATGGAGTTTTTTTGTCCGTGCAAAGCCATAGAGATATCATTTATAATTCATCTCAGCTTTGCACACAAAAAACGTAATCATTAGCCCTTTAATCATATCAATTATCATGGGAACATGGATATATTCCTCCCAATTAATTTATTTTAATTCATTATTTATTCAATTGGATTGTTGTAAAATTATCTTAAGAATGTAATTTGGTAAGACGGATCACTTCATATCTCGAAACTTACAAAATAAAGATTAACTTATCAAAAATGAGCTTCAATCACGATTAAAGGAATTATATACATGTAATGAACTTATACAGTAAAATCTCTATAAATTAATAACATTGGGACCATGAAATTATATTAATTTAGAAAAATATTAATATGTCTATAAATTAATATTTTATTAATTAAAAGAGAGACTTTTTAAATTCAACAAATTTAGTAAATATGTATTTAAAAAAAAAAGAATTCATATACATGTTTCATTGATTATATTCATACATCAACCAATTTTTTGTAACTAATTAAATATATTCATATACAATACCAATTCATTGTATACAATTAACTATTATATTCATGGACGCATGTATCAATTTATTGAAATTACTTAAATATACATGTTTACATTAATTCGTTGCACTTAAATTTTAAGAAAAGTCAAGTAACAATATATTCATATTTTAGCAAATTACCATAATATTTATAATTGTAATATTTATAAATTATTAATTTAGAGTTTTAATGGGACCTAATATTTATAAAGAGATTTTTCGAAAAATTATTATTTTATTATCTTATCGAATTTGATAATTTTTTATAAAGGCTTAAGTTGGGACCGAAAAATTTTATTATTTCAGAGAATTTATTAATTTATAAAATATTAATTTATAGAGGTTTTACTGTATATAAAAATTTATATTATTTATTTGTCTCACACACTTTGAAAATCTCTATAAAAAGGATAAATAACCCTTTCCATAAGATGATTCATTGAAGCCAAAAATTCATTCCCCCCCAACACACATCTCAAAAAATTTAAGCACACTATACTAATCCAAACACATACACAAATATATATAAATTAAATACATATATAAGAGGTTGGTAATAGCTATAATGGAGAGCTTTGATTTAGACAATAATGTGATGATGAAAGGTGATGAGAACTGGAGTTTGATGCAAAGATTTGGTGGGCTCGGAGAAATCAAAAAGCTGTTTCGTATTACAGAAATCTTCCTGGGCCTGCTTCTCCTGAGCTGGGCATGGAGCCGCCTGCCTTTCGCCGTCAGGATCTCCGGCGAGTACCTCCGGCAGCTCCTAAACGTCGTCGTCAGCAACCTCTTCGTCTTCTTCCTCGGCAACATCATAGTCCTAATCCTCTTCTTCAAGTCGCGCAGTCTCTTTCTGCACCATAGAGAAACCAGCTCCGAATTCTGCGATGAACTCATCGGAAACAGCTACGGAGAAGCGGAGGAGATTGTGTACCAAGACAAGCAAACCATTCTGGAAGTGACCAAAGTGAAAGTTCACCGGAGAAGTCTGTCGGCGAATTTCAGGAGAGAGAAGGATCATGATTCCGGGAAGCAGCTGCGGCGGTCGGAGACGGAGAGGCCGCGGAGAGTGGCGGAGGAGATGGTGGACGAACTGAGTAATGAGGAGTTTCAGAGAGCCATTGATGCTTTTATAGCTAAGCAAATTAAGTTTCATCAAGAAGAAAAACTCGCCATTGTGCTCCATGGATGTAATTAGTTTCAGAGTTATTAGTGAAAATAATAATTTATTATTTCATATCAGATAGAATTTGTTCCATTGCAGTTTTTCATATGAGGATTCTTTTGAAACGGTTATGTATGTCTAATTTTGTAAAACTATTCATAATTCAAGTAGTTAATGAAAATGCTTGTGGACAGTGATTTTCTCTTTCACCGATTTATATCCGTCAAATTGTTCGTATATATATATATATATATATATATATAACAGTTAAAATTTGTAAATGCATGCTAATATATTTTTCACGATAGTTTCCAATATTTAAAATTTTAATTGTTGTCGATATAAATCGTATATCTGTTAAAAGTACATTTTTTATTTTTTATTCTATGATCTTTAATATGCCATCAATTTTCATTTGTATTTTTCTATTCTCATTTTGACTTTAGAAACTAATAACTTTGATTTTATTTTATTTTAGCATGGCTTATAGTCTTTAAATGGAGAGTATATTACAAAACGAAATTCGATCCCTTCAAACTCAAATGTTTTCTTGCAAGATAGATATAAGTCTTCTTGCACTGCTAAAGATTAATAAAATGGAGAATCATCGATCATTAATTCCAAATAAGACATTTCTGCCCTACATGCTGCTGCCATCAATTTCAGTAATTACAGACTGAAAAAGGTTAATCATTGTTATAGTAATTACAGTATAGATTAAATCGACTTGGATATAATATTAATTAAATTACGAATTTTAAATATTACATAGCTATTTAATCGATTTGAAATTAACAAGCTTTAATATATCGATCTAAATGACTGAACTAGTATCATGTCGAGTGCCGTCCTTAAATCCTATCAAATATATTCAGGTTAATTTATTGTGTTTTTCGAACTAAACTCAAATAAATTTATAGTGAAAATAGATCTCAAGTACTAGAATATTGAAAATTAATCTATTGATTGAGCCTTAATTAGTACAATTTCATTAGATATCATTTCAAAATGAATTAATGTTAATGTATTAGTAATGAATTAAGGTTTAACCAATATCACATAATTAGTACATTATATATATAAATATAAATAAATGTGAGACAGTCTCACAACATATTTATTCTAATATATTATATAAGTGGAAACTTAATTTTTTGAAATTTAAGATAGTTAAAAATAATAGAAGGTATAATTACCAAATCACCTTGTGATCTTTTAGCAAAAGTGACTTTAACTTTTGGAAATAAGAGATTAGATTCTTCACGAAATATTCAACTATTGCCCCCTTTTATGCTGGTTTTTTCCCTTTTCATATTTAATTTTGTGAAAGCATAATCATTACCATTTCCACCATGATAAGCAATAAGGATTTTAAAAATAATTTCGCTTATCATTAAATACTACAAGGGGTTTATTAAACATATTATAAATTGAAACACCCAGAGACATGTCAAGCTTTTGGCCCCAAGAAAAAAAAAAGTGAGTCGTTTTGAAAATGAGGACCCATCTAATACTAATCTAATTCTCATTTTTCTTTTCTCTTTTTCCTTTTTAATTATGCAAATTACTAGTATCTCTATCTTCTTTTGAAAGAGAGGAAAACAAAAATAAAATGGTGTGTTTAGAATGTTGGATCAATCCTTTATTATATTAAAATATTAGTTTTTTATATTTATTTTAATAATATACATGGAATTTGGAATAGTGTATATAATGCACAAACGAAATACATGGAACTGAACTAATATTTTAGCTCAATGGTGCCAAAGTTCCTTACATTTGGATTTTCCCTTTTCTTTTCTTCGTTTTTCTTCAATAATGTAAATTAAATTGTTTATAAAAACATGATTCATTTTTAGATACAAATAGTTTTATCATACACAAAATTTTGCACTTGATAAATGGGAATATTAGTTACACTATACTACTTGTGCAATTAAGTAAATATTGTTGGATAAATAATTTAAATATCTACATCAAATATGAAGGTTAAGAGCTCAATCTAGGTTGGATGGAATAAAGCTAGCTTCAATTTGTTTTGTTTTAATTATAGTTTTGTAAGAAGAAGAATAATGTTAATAGAGCAAATGTCTTCGTTAGCCATTTGTTGATCCACCAAAGTCCCATATAATAGGAACAAATTGTCCAAGATTTGGTGTCCAAAATGGTGTGCAATCATTGGTTCTTGTATTGACCTAACTGCTTTAGCCACAGCGACTCCATAGCTTGGATGGTTGCCACCATAATCCTTGTGGTCTATTTCAACCTTCTCAATCACCTCTATTCTGAATGATCCCTCCATTCTTACTTGTTCTTCCAACTCTTCTTTTGATGCTGCATAAAAGTTCACCTCATACATATCCAATTTTTCCTCCGCCACTTCTCCCTACAATAAATGCATGTGTGAAGCAATTAACCCTAGCCTCATATTATATAATTGGAGTTGTTTTTTTTACCTGAGTAACAAGAGTGGCTAGAGCCTGGTAGAGAATTTCCCACAATAAAGAAATACCTCTATCAACATGGAGTGGGCCACTTCTTCCCAATAACATGAGCACCATTTGGCCCCCACTTATAATCTCTTCAGACCTTGATTTAAGGAACAATGAAAAGTCTTGTTCAAACTGTTTCAAGTATGCCTCTGATACCCTTGATGGGCTCCTCTCTGATATGTATATACTCTTTTTATTTATTGACTGCTTTTGCTCATTGTATATACTTGGAGGAACCTGCACCAAATTGCAATAACGTACAAGTTTTGCTCAAAATAAGAAATAAATCCAGGATATATAGAAAGATGATCACAAACTAACCCTAGATAGCCAGTGCAAACTGTTGGAAGAATAAACAAAGTGCAAGCACTTGTATGGAAAGAGCCTTCCATAGAAAGTGCCTGGACAAGCAGCAATATAAACTGAAGGTCCACTCTCTTCACCATCTTTCCCCTTCTTCAGTTCCCTGTAAAAATCCGGCAAGGCTTGAAAGACAGTGTTGAAATCATTGGCGGGCAGATCATTCAAATACACCCGGATTTCCGGATCGGGTTCCAGGATTTCCCGACAGGTTTTCGCAATAACATCGAGCAGGTCTTTAATGTTGGACAGTGTGTTGGGCCCTGATGAGCAGCCCATGTCAGCTATCCCAATGCTCTTCGGCTTTATTTCCATTAACATTTTCTCCATGGCTTCCAGGGTTATGTGCTTCACCTTATCTGAAGCCCTTTTCTGTGTCAACATCCATCATTTTCATACATAATTAATTAAACGCACATTATTTTCACAGAGAGAGAGAGAGAGAGAGAGAGAGCTACCTGGAGAAAAGAGTTATGGGGGTAGGCAGTGTCTCCAAGCCCGCCTTTCATGTGGAAATTTTTTGAAAGATCCATGCTGATAAAATTATGTTGCAGGGTTTCTGATGAGGAAGGTGGCTCCTTTTAAAGACTATATATGGCCACTACTACTGCAAATTAATCATGCTAGTATTAATAATCTGTTGAAATTTGAATTTAAAGAAGATTTCGACGTCATGGATTCGACAAGCTGGAACCAAGTACAGTGAACATTTCTTCGAGACTAGATTGTAATGATTCCATTTTTGATTGAGAATTGCAATAACTGTTTTGTAATCATCACTCTTCTTAATATTATTCCCTATCTTCATTAGATATGGCCCACCTTTTTTTTTTTCCCACAGAAAATGTAGAAAAATAAATAAAAAAAGTATGCATGATATGAAAATGACTTGAGACAATTGTTTTTTACTTCTCTATATACTTCAAGATTTTTTGATCTCAATTAGTGTAAAAAACATGTGTTAACTAGACATAGGTTGAGTTTCATGGGAGTAGGAGTGAAATATTTTAATCCTCCTTAGCAAAAAAATAATAATAATAATTTGGAAAATACTTTACACCTACTATACTTGTAAAACGAAATTTGTTTACTTTTGGTCTTATGACCAAATAATAATAATACAATATATTATTGTTATTATAAGATATTATAATTATTAGTGTTATTATTATACAGTGACACTCTTATTCAACATTTTTCTTGTGTTTTAATTTTGTATTTCGTTTTATTAATCAATTCATATCTGTGTATATAATATAACAATGCTGAAAGAATCTTTGACTAATAAGAATAAAGCATATTTCTATGACGATTAAGGAACTGTACACTCCTGATTAAGATAGATCAAAATAAGCTTCCATAATTGGCATTTGGCACTACCTTTATACTCCAAATCTCCGAAATTAAATATTCCAAAGAATATTGCAGCCAGCATTTAAAATTAATTTTCATTTGAGAGTAATTAATATGTAACTGGTGCACACCATTCGAATTGTATGAATCAAGGATTCAAATACTAATTTCACAAGAGTTATTGTGATTTTAATTTGGATAATTGTGCCAAATCCCTTTGTGTTTAATTTCACAAGAGTTTTTGTGATTTTAATTTGGATAATTGTGCGAAATCCCTTTATGTTTTGAAAATTAACGTGAAATTCCTTTGTATTTTAAAAATTGCCCTTCTTAAACTATATTAAAAGACACATTTTTTTATGGAGGATTTCTTGTAATTGCAAATTCTACATTCAAACTTATTTTCTATACCAACACATATTTTTTTATTTACTTTTTTTTTAAATGTAATCATTTTTTTAAATGTTAATTTTTATTAAGTTCTTTAGTGGCTAATATCAATGGTTGGTACATATTTTTATTTTTACTCTTGTTTATTTCAATTTTTTTATAATTTTTATTTAGGTACTTATAACATTAATGATGTTTCTTTATTTATTTTTAATTTTGTTTTTGCGTAGTTCTTTTTTTTTATAATATTAATTTTTTATTTTATTACTATTAATGCATACGGTTGATACGTGGGGAAATTGGAAACTTAGAACACTATTTTTAAGTTATTTACCAATAAATGACACTAACTTTTAAGACCTCGACGTTGAGCATTAACTTTTTAATTTGAGTGATTTTAGGATAGAAAACCCAAAATCACGAATTTCGGGCCAAATCACAGGAATTTTGGTGCGAATCACTTCAGCAAAAAACCCAAATCTCAAACGATTGGACCCGAAATTCATGATTACAGGTTTTTTTATTCTAAAATCACCCAAATTGAAAAATTAGAGTCTCAATGACAGGGCCCTAAAAGTTAGTGTCCTTCATTGATAAATTACTTAAAATAATGTTCTAAATTTACAATTTTGTCGTCGATACATATATTTCTTTCATTAGTTTTTTTTTTCAGTTCACTTTTTTCAATGTTAATTTTTTATTTTATTATTTATTTTATTTTTATTAATATCAACTATTGATCATGAAGATAAGATTAAAAAAATAAACTTAATATTAAAAAATATAAATTATATAAAATTTAAATGACTTAATACTTAAGAATTGTTAGGTATAACAAACAAAAATTAGCCATTCAAAAAATAATTAACATACCAATTTGTCAACAATAAACAATAAATAATAAAATTTATACAAGAAAATTTGAAATATACCAATTTGTAAGAGACATGCAAAAAAAAAAAAAAAAAATATATATATATATATATATATAGAGAGAGAAAAAAAAACTTGAAACATACCTTGTACTCACTTTAAGTTCTCCTTCTAAAATAAAATATACCTCAATAACAAATTTTCTCATTGTTCATGTTTTTAATCATCTTAATTTCTCCAATAAATTCAATAGATTTTTCATTTTTTTTGTATGGATATTGATTTTTTTTTTGAAGAAAATAGTATACTAGTTATATTTAGAGTCTCGTTAATTACACTTTGAGGTTAATTTGAGGTGAAACTAGTATACTATCGAATATTTCCACATCTCACTCACTAATCATCAACATTAATGGCAATAAAATAATAAAACTGTATAAATAAAAAATAAAAAATTAACATTGTAAAAAAAATGAAAAAACCTAAAATAAATAAAGAAGCATAAATAGCAATTATTGTTATTTATAACAATAAAATAAATAATTAAATAACAAATTAACATTGAAAAAAAAATGAACAGAAAAATACGAAAGTAAAAGAGAAACATATGTATCAACTGTTGACATTAATAACAATAAAATAAATAACTAAGTAAAAAATTAACATTATAAAAAAATGAAAAAAAAAAGCAAATAAAGAAATGGTTGTTAATGTAGAAAATTAGCTTGAAGGAAGTATTTTTAATTGTAAAAAACCCCCCCACAACATAATGAGTTTTTTTAATATAGTTAAAGAAGGATAAATATGTCATATAGCAAAAAAATTGAAAAAAACACAAAAAACGCATGACGTGTATAGCACTTCCATTAACATTAACGGAGTTGAGGATTTTGAGTTGTATCTAGCCACAAATTGATTTCATGCAATTTTTAAAGTATATGGGAGTTTCACGCTGATTTTTCAAACCACAAGGATTTTTCGTACAATTATCCCGATTTTAATTCCATCTTGAAAAATTAAATTTGATTTTATAGTATTTTTCAAGAATTTTGGACTTAAATTTGAAAGCCCAAGATAAGGCCCAGTCTCATTTGCAAATTTTAGAGAAATTGATTTTTTACTCCTCTAGTTTTGACTTTTTAGATTTGTAGTCCTCAAACTAAATGACAAATAATGAAGATACTCAATTCCGATTCACCTTGTCCCGCCATTTGGATGTTTCACTTCACTGAATCACATTTTCATGTCTTACGCTACTGCGTAATTGAAATATGCCATCAGGTTTGGTGGTTGAACATTGAATTACGGAAAAGTGGATACATTTTTTGAATAATTTATGATTTTATTTCTCAACTTCTACCTACCACTGCTAACTGATGACCAGGTAAATAGACACACAAACAAACACAATACATATATGATTGCATATGAACAACTGTGAAGAGTGAGATAATAACTGGATACTTGAGAGAATGATGAATCTGGAGAACAATACTGTGCAAGTATTCTGCATTGGAACTGCTGATACAAAGCTTCAAGAGCTTCGATTCGTCGCCCAGTCCGTTCGATCCAGTCTCCAGCTTTTTTCCGCCAATTCTTCCTCAAAGGTGGTGAAGTTTCTCCTTTTTGCTCGATTGATTTTTGGATTTTCTGTTTCTGTTAATTTGTTGCTGTAAAATTGTGTTCTAATTGGAGAATTTTCCTTTTTCTGCATTGTTGTAGTTAATTCTTCCAAGTATGTAGGAATTTTTTTGTTTACTTCGATTGTTGGTAACGAACATTTGAGCAGATGCAGTTCTGGAGTTGACTTTTTCCTCTACCACTGTTTTTGTTTCGATTATTGGATTTAACATATCAATCAAGCTTGTAATGTTTCGTCTTTCCTTGATTGTCACTATGGTTTCCACCTGTTAGTGAAAAATATAATATTGGATGTATAGAGACCTGACTTTTAGGTAGAATTCAATGTCTAATTGCTATGATAAGACTTCTAATGGTTGCTGATTTATGTGTGAATTTTTCCATATGGTTGTGTATATGTGCAGTTTCTGGTGACAGTAGTAGATGTCTCTGCTAGTCAGAAAGATGTCGAGAGTTGTGAGGATTTCAGATTTGTGTCGAAGAAAGATGTCCTCTCATGCTGTTCCAAAGCAGCGGAACAGCATGATACCTTGCCTGATGATAGAGGCAAAGCTATTGCAGCCATGAACAAAGCGCTTCAGGTTTTCCTCAGTAAAGCTCATGGAGATCGGAAGCTTGCTGGTGTTATCGGGATTGGGGGAAGTGGAGGGACATCGTTAATGTCTTCTGCCTTTAGGTCCCTTCCTCTTGGAATTCCGAAGATGATTGTGTCCACTGTGGCTAGTGGTCAAACTGAACCTTATGTTGGAACTTCTGATTTGGTGTTGTTTCCATCAGTGGTTGATATTTGTGGCATTAATAATGTAAGTAGAGTAGTATTATCTAATGCTGCTGCTGCTTTTGCTGGAATGGTGATTGGACATCTTGATTCAAAAGCATCTGCTGCTACTGCCAGTGAGAAGGGTACAGTTGGTATAACCATGTTTGGGGTTACTACTCCATGTGTCAGTGCCGTAAAAGATAGATTGGCTCGAGAAGGGTATGAGACCTTGGTCTTCCATGCTACTGGGGTTGGAGGGAGGGCTATGGAAGATCTTGTTAAAGGAGGGTTTATACAGGTACTTTCCCCGTGATCCATTTCCTCTGTTTTGAATCTAAAGTTGATGTTCGCATCTAATGTTTGTGCAAGATTTGGATTTTGTAGCCTTAGCTATTCGAAAAAAAGAAAAAAAAATTGATGTTATAATTGTAACTATTGTTGCCACTGTAAAAGTAGAATATGTAGCTCAAGATATATTAGAATGGCGTCCAGCGTCCCTGTAATTTCTGGTAAAAAAACTGAGATGAAATATGAAAAAATATTTGGTCATTTGGATGTGTTAAACTGTTATTTTGATGTGTGATGGACACAACTTCAAACAAGTTACCAGAGAACTTATGGCAGGAGAGCTTTCATCAAATGACTTATAGAAACATACATTTCTTGTTGATTATTTATCAAATTTTCCCATTATCCTATATTTGCATCTTTCTGTCACATAGGGTGTTTTGGATATTACAACAACTGAGGTGGCTGATTACTTAGTTGGGGGAATCATGGCATGTGATAGTTCCCGCTTTGACGCCGTATTAGAGAAGAAGATACCTTTAGTTCTCAGTATCGGAGCGCTGGATATGGTAAACTTTGGACCTAAAGACACCATACCTTCTAAGTTTCAGCAAAGAAATATTTATGAGCACAATGAACAGGTTATTCTTCTCTCACAGCCTGTTTGTCTGTTCTCTCTTTAACCGATGAGATGCCATTAACTTATTTAAGAAAATATTGATAATCTATTTAAACTTGGTTTGTCAGATATTTGTTTTGGACAATGAACATGGTGAAGTTAGATATTATTTTTCATTTTGATAACCAGAATGCTTCATCATTTATATTTGCCATTCCAAAAGCAGAGCTGTCTGGTCAGGTCAAGGAAATTGTACAAAATTATATTTTGTTGAGTTACACCGTTATTGCTTTTATTTGGATGAGTTTTAGATCACGTGAGTTGCACGTGGATATCAATTCAAATTAAGGAAAGAAATAATACAAATACTTTATATATAACACTTTTATATTAGAGTTCTAATTATAATGGGATTCTATAAGATTTGAATTAGGTAGGATTCTAATATAAAATTATTTACGTATGAAAATACTTAATTACTATTATAACCTTAAATAATAATTTTTAATAGGGATATATTAGGCAATCCATATTTTATAAGAAACATCCACACTTTTATATAAGTAATAAATATTTAGTTTCCAATTCCATAAAATATATATAATACATGAGTTAATCTTGACAACCCTTTTCTCAGGTTACTCTAATGCGAACAACAGTGGATGAGAATTTGAAATTTGCTGCATTCATTGCGGACAAGTTGAACAAGTCATCATCTAAGGTTTGTGTTTGCCTGCCAAAGGTGGGTGTCTCTGCGTTGGATGCACCAGGCAAGTCCTTTTATGATCCTGATGCTACTGGTGCCCTTATAGTGGAAATGCAGAGGCTCATAGAAACAAATGAATATCGTCAGGTTGATAATATAAAGTGTTTACAAAGTGTTGATGATTCCTGCATTCCCTTTTTGCTTTGATATCATTTCAGTGCATTTCATGTTCATTTCTGTTTATTAACAGGTTAAAGTTTTCCCACATCATATTAATGACATCGAGTTTGCAAATGCTCTAGTTGACTCATTCTTGGAGATCTCTACACACTTAAAGGATGTCAGTAAACAAGCTGTTTGTGAATCCACCCAAGACAGTCATATTAAAACTTCTGTCTCCAAGATAAGTTCCCAGAACATAGTACCCATTTCATATAGCCTGAGCAACTTCCCAAATGCAAAACCAGGTAATTGCTCTCCCTCCCTTCTGCTATAATTAGTATTCATTTAATTCTCTTACCATTTTGTCACACTGGGAAGTGTATACATTGCTTCATGCATTTATTTCTGAAAAAGATAATACAAAATTGGCTCGACTTTGGGACATATTGCGTTTTAACAAATAATGTGGGACAACTAAGTGGGGTTCTTTCTCATTGGTAGAAAACACATTTTCATTTTATGTTTCTACGTTTAGATTGTGTATGAAATTATGGTTTACTGGAGCAGAAACACTGCAACGAACACAGACAATATTAGAGCAATTGAAATATCAAATACATGAGGGCAAACCCATTATTGGTGCTGGTGCGGGGACAGGCATATCAGCCAAATTTGAGGAAGTTGGTGGAGTGGATCTGATTGTCTTGTACAACTCAGGGCGTTTTAGGATGGCAGGAAGGGGGTCCTTGGCAGGTCTATTGCCGTTTGCTGATGCAAATGCTATCGTACTTGAAATGGCCAACGAGGTGTTGCCTGTAAGTCTTTCATTTGCATACTTAAGAGTTTTTTCAGGCACATGACAAAGGGTACGACCCCCCCCCCCCCCTTTTTCTTTTCTGAAAATCTATGTATAAGTTGTCATTCAAATTCTTTAAGTTTGCAGTTTTGAAAGAGATAACAGTTATCTGCATGTTTTTAATTATACAATGAATTTTCAAAATGATCCAGTTATTACCTTGCATAAGATTATAGGGAGTTCTTGTGAGCTTGGTATAAAGGAAAAGCTACCTGATTTAGTTAATCTGTTTCCATTGAGCAAGTATAGGTAGTGAGAGAAGTTCCGGTTCTCGCTGGAGTCTGTGCAACAGACCCATTTCGAAGGATGGATTTCTTCCTGAAGCAATTGGAGTCTATTGGATTTTCGGGGGTGCAGAACTTTCCAACTGTTGGTCTATTTGATGGTAATTTTAGACAAAACCTAGAAGAGACCGGGATGGGATATAGGTAATCTATAAAAGTTTAATTAGTTTATTTCTTTTTATCCATAATTTCAGCATATTTCATCTACACCTTTGAATATACTGTAAGCTGTTGATCTCCTTTGTCTCTTATTTTCAGTCTGGAAGTTGAGATGATTGCAAAAGCTCACAAAATGGGCCTCTTAACAACTCCTTATGCTTTTAACCCAGAGGAAGCAATAGCAATGGCAAAAGCTGGTGCTGACATCATCGTGGCGCATATGGGGCTTACCACATCTGGTTCAATTGGTGCAAAAACAGCTGTCTCAGTTGCGGAAAGTGTATTTCTAGTACAAGCTATTGCAGATGCTGCTCACAGAATCAATCCTGACACTATCGTTCTGTGCCATGGAGGTAAAAGGATTTGAAATTTATGCAGCAAAAGTAAATTGTGATCCTGTTAAGAAGTATATGTAAATGTCTCTGTTACATACCCGATCTTTTAATCCTAATCAATTACCATCTATATTGGTAATTTTTTATTTTATTTTATTTATATATATTTTTTGCTCTGTTCCAAAAATTCATTAAATGAATGATCCTTCCATGCAATTCCAGGCCCTATATCCGAACCCAGTGAAGCAGAATATGTATTGAAGAGAACCACTGGTGTTCATGGATTCTATGGTGCATCCAGTTTGGAGAGGCTGCCAGTTGAACAAGCAATAACAGCTACAGTAAAGCAGTACAAATCTCTATCTATTACTTAACTCATCATCAGCTGTATATTCATTGTTCATTACGAGCTAGCTGCTCAACTCATTTTCCTATCAGTTTCACTATTTTCAGTTTTTCCTGTCCATCTCATAATTGCCATCTCTAATGATATTGGAATTGTTATATGAGGGTAATTCTATGCCTTTTATAGTATTCATGTATCTGCATGCATCCAGAATTCCAGAAACACTAAATCCATAAATGTTCATAATAACATAATGAAGAAACAAGGGCACAGTGTTTAAGTATACCTATAAATTCACATATTTGGATCATCTAAACACTTTAATGTTATAGGACATCCGCTTTGTAATCTAGGAATATGTGCTTTCCTTTCCAAGCTAAGATCATGGTCATCAACCGTCCACCTACAAGAGAAAAGATAAGGCCAAACTTAGTCACACTACAACTTTCACTCAGACAATATTATGTTCATATGCGTGATACAAAGAGACTTACGTGTATCCACTAGTTAATCGGTGTAAGAACACCAGCATTGTAACTTTTGCCATATTGATACCCAGGCATGTTCTAGGCCCTGATCCGAAAGGTATGTAGCTGTATGGCTTTTGCATTTCCTGGAATCATGATAACAATTTTATCAACATCAATATTACTAGTGTTGATATATATTCTAACAAAATCTTTGAAAAGAGATTTTATTACATCAAATCTGGAAGGGTTAAAGCTCATGGGATCCTTGTGTATTGCCGGGTCGTAATGTATCTGAGTTGCATCGATGTTTACCTTCCACCCTTTCTTTATTGTATAACCTGCAACCACAAGCATTTCGAATGCAGCTTGTTTGTATCACATAACTATAAGCAAGAAATCTATTTTTCATTGTTCTGTGTGTTCTTTTGTACAAGATTCTGAAATCTGAACTTGCCTTCAATTTTACAATCATCTAGTGCAACTCGTGGGTACCACAACAAGACGTTTGACATCCTCAACGTCTCTTTGACGACCTTAAAAGTGTTGTAAATATGACAGGTAAATTTCTCAGAGAGAGAGAAAGAGAAAGAGATGGTTTGGTATAGTTTCTCTAACCTTTGAACCATAAGACATGCTCATCAAATCTTCATATTTCAGTAGGGATCCAGAGGGTTTCTTTCTTAGTATTGATAATTGTTCCTCCTGCATGAAAATTCGAATTCTAACAATCTCTACACTTTAGAATCATGTAAGACAATTAGGATCGATACTCAGTTCTTACCCTCAGCTTATCTTGAGCTTCTCTACTATCATCCAAGAATTTGACACACCACATTATTGCAGCTGCAGTGGTGCTCTGCCCAGCAACTATAAGTGTCAATAGATTATCTAAAATCTCTTCATCTTCAAGCTTTTCATCAGGTGGATAAGAATCCCTTTGCAGCATCGATTGCAGGAAGTCATCCGGAGCTTCTTCTCCATTTCTTCGCCTGCTAATCATTGCCTTGAATGTTTCCATTATCCTTTTTCGTGCCTGCAGGAATTATCGTTCTAGTTAACTACCAAAGAATTCAAGCAGTCTTATAATTGAAGTTTGTCCTAATACCTTCATTCCTTCGTAGTATCTCGTTCCAGGTATCATTATAGGAAATGAAAGCATTGCATCAGCAACAGCTCTAATGTCGCTCTCGAGTTTTTCAAGTGTGGAAGTGTCTGTAACACTCACCAACATTTCACATATTCCATCAAATGCAACCTGGATCACGCAATCTTTTGAGGTTAGAATCCTATTCAGAAACACTATTCTTTAATTTAATTTATCTTATGAAACGTTGTTGAGTCCCCTTGCTTACATGTCTTAATTTCTCAGAATGCATTCCCTGTATTAAAATGATGGTTTTTGATCCTTTAACATATAAAAAGAAGCTGTCTTTTCTAGACATATGCATACCATGTTTAGTCTTTTTATATTCAAAATGGTTATAGTTATCTATCTATCTACCATTTTGTCATACCTTCATAGTGAACTCCAGTACTCTGAAACTCTTTCCCTCTTTCTCTAATCTTCTGAGTCTTTCAGACAACTCCTTGTCAAATGTCGAGACGAACTTTGACATGGAATTCATCGAGAAAGGATCCGATAGAAGACACCTAATTCTTCTGTGGATCTCTTGCGGAACAGATAGTAAGCTTTTCTTTCCCACTGCATCTGCCATTGATTTCAAGTACCCTTTGTTGAACAACACGAAATCATTTGAGAATACCGTTTTTGCCCCCACCACACTTGGAACAAACAAGTGAACCTGACCAAACATCCTCGTTTTGAACCAACTCCCATACCTGATCTCACAATTCACATCTAAATCAGTGTCATAACATAACATCATGTTGCACGATTCCAAGCATTGCCATAAAATAAAACAAGTTTACCTTAATCTTCGTTGCCTCACGAATTCATAGCAACCCTTAGTGCTGTTTGTGGCTGCAAGGAAAGAAAACGTCTCTCCCACAAAAGGGATCCCAAGTTTCCCAGGTATGTCGTTTCTTCTCTCGTCGCCTTTCGAAAACCATTGGATTAATACTACGACACCCACAACGATCACCAGAGTTAAGACGACGAGAATCTGAACATCTTCTCTTAAGAAAACATACATCATTACAACATAAAGAAAATGTCGAACTAGCTTTACATCAATGAGTTTCCATGTCTTATGTGATGATGAACAGAAAGACAACGGTGTCAAAAATCAGTATTAAATTCATCGAAAGCATCATATAGGGTCAGACATTATAAGATCCATTTTAGTAAAAGACAAAGTGATTCTAGTTCATGTAGTTGTCTCACTTGGTCTTGTCTCTTCTATGCTTTTGTCCAAAATCACCTGTTCTACCTGTTCCATTATGCTATATTCAATAATCAAGAAGATTTTCATTTTTTTTTTTGGCCTTTAAGTATTTAAGACAATACCTTGGCTAGTGATCGAGTTTGATGTCACATAAGCAGATAAAAGGAAACTTTTAACTCCAAGAGAGTGTATCATATTATTAATGAAGTTATGAGCTAGTTGATAAAATAAATACAAACAATTACTGGAGATTAGAGATATGTGGGCTCAATTCGCAAGCAATGATATGCCCAATTCAGCCCATATCAGTCAAATCACATTTCCTAAACATAAATACCTTTTTTTTTTAGTTACAATGTGTGAGGAATTCGAACTTAAGAATTATTATTTAGCCTGTACGTGCTTTAAACATAAAATATTTTTTAAACCCTTGAGTCGGCATGAATTCTTCTTTCCTTCAAAAGAATTCTAAGAAACATATACAAAATTAACATGGTGGAGATTAAAGAAAATTCTTCTTTCCTTCAAAAGGATTCTGAGAAACATATGAAAAATTAAACATAGTGGAGATTAAAGAAAATGACTATACGAATATAATTCCCTTGTGATAGCAATGGCCTTATAAATCTATATAGTTAATTAAATATAAACAATTAATTACTATACTTGAGCTTTAGTAGTATGCTTTAGTGAACATGTTTTCTACCTCCAAACTTTCGATTATATTTAATGTTGCAAGTCGTATCCCTGTCCCAAAACAAAACTTCCAAGAAACTTGTTAGAAATTCACGTAAACATAAAAGTTAGATTCCATCGATCCCACACCAATCTGAACTCCCCTTCTTCCTTGAACAAGTCTACTTCTGACTTATTCCACCATTAACTAAAGAAACTTGTCAAAGAACTGCTTCAGATTCCTCTCAATAAAGAGGAGAGAGAGAGAGCTTACGTTCACACCAACTCCATCAAACAAATCACTATAAATATTTCAAGAATCCATTTGCAATATTACATCAAGGATAATTAAACGAAGAGGATAAGAAAAATGGCAACTTCGGAATCCAACTTAGCCACAGCGAAGACCATTCTCTCCACCATCGGCACCATCGCCGCCACCGCGGTGGTGGTGCGCGGTGTCGCTCATGATCTCCTCCCACCTGAATTCCAGGACTACATTTTCTCCGGCGTCAGAAGCTTCTTCAGCACCTTCTCCAACCATCTAACATTGGTGATCGACGAGTTCGACGGCTTAGTCAACAACGAAATCTACGAGGCTGCAGAAACCTATCTCGGCCCGAAGGTCAGCCCGACCATCCGCCGCCTGAAGATCAGCAAGCCCGAAAAGGAGAAATACTTCAATCTCTCCATGGAACGCGACGAGCAAGTCGTGGACACCTTCAATGGCGAGATATTCAAGTGGGTTTGGATTTGCAAAACCATTGAAACCAAAAGTGGTTTTTACAATCCAAGAGACATAAACTCCACTATGAAATCGGAGGTGAGATCATTCGAGCTCACTTTCCATAAGAGAAACAGGGATTTGGTGATCAATTCATACCTGCCCTACATCACAAATGAGGCCATAATCAAGAAACAGGAGAAGAAAACAATCAAGATTTTCACAGTGGACTACGAAAACCTGTACAATCTAAGCGACATGTGGACTCCCGTGACGTTCGATCACCCTGCCACATTCGAAACTCTGGCCATGGAAGCTGGTCAAAAGGAGATGATCTTGAAGGATCTTGAGAGGTTCGTGAATAGGAGAGAGTATTACAAGAAAATTGGAAAGGCCTGGAAAAGAGGGTATTTGCTGTATGGCCCTCCAGGGACTGGCAAATCCAGCCTCATTGCTGCAATGGCCAATTTTTTGAATTTCGATGTCTATGATTTGGAGCTGACTGAGCTGAAAAAAAACTCCGAGTTGAGACTGTTGCTCGTCGGAACTGCCAATAAATCCATCCTAGTCGTAGAGGATATCGATTGCACCATTGATTTGCAAAAGAAGCTGGCTAACAGGGCCACTTCTCCAGACCCGGAATCTCATCACCGTGAAGAGAGGCAGGTTTGATCATTTACCTATATATCTTTTACGGGTTCAAGTCATTTTTCGTCTCATAAATATAACATTATGGTCCCATAATTATATTACATTGTTGTAACAGGTGACTCTGTCTGGTCTGCTGAACTTTGTGGATGGCCTATGGTCAAGCTGTGGCGATGAGAGAATCATAATATTCACAACGAATCACATTGAAAAGCTCGATCCAGCATTACTCCGTCCAGGTCGCATGGACGTCCACATACATTTGTCATACTGCACACCTTGTGGATTCAGACTCTTGGCTTCCAACTATCTTGGGATTAAGGATCATGTCCTGTTTGAAGAAATCGATGATTTGATCCAAAATGCCAAAGTATCGCCAGCTGAAGTGGCGGAGCAGCTTCTCAAGGATGATGATCCTCGTGTTTCTCTTCAAGGGCTGATCGATTTTATCCTTAATAAGATGGAAGAAAATGACAAGGCTGAAAAAGGAGAGGCAGAATCAGCTAATATTGATCAAGACGAGAGTAAGGAAGTTGATGTAGAAGATATAGTTTCATCGTTTAACCGAGAAAATTTGTAATGTATAAGAGCTACACGCGATATAGTGTTGTAAATTTCGTATATTCATGTGTTTTCCTTTGCTCGATTTTGTAGTCTTTGCATAGGAATTTGATTTCATTACATATAGTTGTTGTGTGTTGACACGATATTTTGTTTGCCCAAAACTCACACTATTCATATTTTTAGAATCTTGGGCAACCCACTGTCATACAGAAATTCTATGTATAGCAATCCATATTTTCTTTTTGTAATGCACTTCATTTAGTTATAATTAAATTTGAATAAATCTAGATTTTTATTAAGATTGGTTGACACAAACATATAAGTCATGTTATACTGTTGAATAACAAGCTCTTCATTTTCTATTTCTATTTATAGTGTAGAAAACCCGCATGGTTTAGGCCATGGGGTCTTATTTTAATTACAAAAGTATGGACCATGAAGCTATGTATGGCTGGGCCCCAATTGTACTTGTATTGGTTTTGGTTGTTGTGATCATTCCTTTTTAGGTTCTGGTGTTGCAGGGTGGTAAAAGGTAAATGCAGAAGGGCCCCTTTGGCTTTGGGGCAAGGACAGAATTACTAGTGAATTATTGCCTTGCCTTTCTCACCTTTTAGTTTAATATTTTCTAAATACAGCTACCTAATGTAATGAAAGGGGTTTATGGTAGAACCAAGAATTCATTAAAAATGAAATAAACTCCAAAATCATTGATTACTGATTCGGTCAGGCCCATTACCACATATATCACAATTGGACCACTTCAGTACTTGACTAGGTTTTTAGAGCAGGTGTCACTCTTGGATTGCACATCTTCCCTCCCATCAAAATCCAACGTTCCAGAATTTGCCTCTAAAATCAAATTGTCATAAAGCGTCCTTCCTTGTACCCTAGGTCTCTTCATATGTAATGTTTGTCGACGTCAAAAGGTTCAGCAAAAGATGGAAAGTGGTGCCATGCAGTACTACTTCTTTAAATAATAATCAGACATTGAAAGAAAGAAAGAAAAGAAAGAAAGAAAGAAAGAAAGAAAGAAAGAAAGAAATATATCCTATCCTCACTCTCTCTCTCTCTCTCTCTCTCTCTCTCTCTCTCAACATCAACAATGGTGGTCTCATCGATCTTCGCGGTGTACGCCTCCATCTCGGCATCCATCATGCTGATTCGGACGATGCTTAACCAGGTTGTACCTCGGCAGGTACAACACTACGTGCTGAACATCCTCCGGCGCTACTTGTCTCCGCGGGCTAACAACGCGACCATCGTGATCGAAGAGAGAGACGGAATGTCGAGCAACGAAGTCTACGCCGCCGCGGAGGTGTATCTCTGCACCAAAATCAGGCCCGGCATCGACCGCCTCAAGATCAGCAAACGCCACAAGGAACCCAATCTCTGCATCAGGTTCGCCCAGTGCGAGAACATTCTGGACTTCCACGACGGAATGGACCTCCAATGGCGCTTCATCAACGAGGAGAGAGACAAGTACTCCAAGGTCATCGATGATGACACCGACACCGACTACCTTCTCCACGAATCCGAGAAACGATACTTCGAGCTCCGATTCGAGAAGCGCCACAAGGACAGAGTCCTCGATTCCTATTTCCCCTTCCTGCTCGAACGGGCTAACATCATCAGGGCTGAGAAGAAGCTGGTGAGGCTCCATACCCTAGCCCATGCTGCTTCTTACACCTCATCATTCGTCTGGGATTCCATCAATCTCGAGCATCCTTCCACCTTCGACACTCTCGCCATGGAGCCCGCGCTCAAGAGGTCGATCATGGAGGACCTGGACAGGTTTGTGAGGAGGAAGGACTTTTACAGGAAAGTTGGGAGGGCCTGGAAAAGGGGATATTTGCTCTATGGCCCTCCAGGGACCGGGAAGTCCAGCCTCATTGCAGCCATGGCTAATTATCTCAAGTTTGATATCTATGACTTGGAGCTCACTAATGTCAGGCGTGATTCCGATTTGAGGAGACTGCTTCTCAGGACTGCCAATAGATCCATACTGGTGATCGAGGACATCGATTGCACTGTCGACCTGCCCGATCGCAAGGGCCTCATTAATGGCCACGACCCCTTTGGACATTTTCCTCGTCCTCGCGATCACCAGGTAAAACCCAATTCAACCCTTGACAGCTTTTCAATTTCATTTACACCTGCTTATTTGTTTGATTGTGAGATTAGCAAAACACAAGTAAAAGATAATGTAAGAGCAGAGTATTATTTCCAGGGGACTTGAAGGGTCCAAGGTTGTAAGAATCTCACGTTTGGAGTATGATTCAATGAAGCTGGATTGAACCTGGTTAATGAAGTGTTTTTTTTCTTTTTTGTTCTAGTTTACACTTTCAGGACTATTGAACTTCATAGACGGGCTTTGGTCGAGCTGTGGCGATGAGCGAATCATAATATTCACGACCAACAACAAGGACAAGCTTGACCCGGCATTGCTCCGACCGGGTCGTATGGACATGCACATACACATGTCCTACCTCACCCCAGACGGGTTCAAGCTCCTAGCTTCCACTTATCTCAACGTGCACGATAAGCATCCACGTCTCTCAGAAATCGAAGATTTGATCAGGACTAATAACGTCACGCCAGCTGAGGTGGCCGAGGAACTAATGAAGAGCGACGATGTTGATGCTTCGCTTGATGGGGTCTTGAAATTCGTTAGGAGCAAGAATGCGGATAAAGAAATTGATCGTGATGAAGATGGAGACGAAGATAAGAAAGGGAGCGAGGTGATCGGGGATGATAGTTATATCGAACTTGGGTCGGATTAGGTCAGGTAGCTACGGTGACATTGTGGGATTGACTATGGCCTCTTGATATTGGATAATGGTTTACCACTCTCATCATTATTCATTCATCAAACCGTTGATTTATGAAAATTGAAATCGAATGTCTTTAGTAAGATCATGTCTCAATGTGCTCTATTATGTGTTAGTTATGAAAAAAACATAACAACGTACTTGTTAGAATCAAAATATTATTGATATTTCGATTATAGAGTTTTAGTCGGGGTCACTGTAACTTGTCCACTTTGATACTCTTTTTGAATATTTGTAATAATAGAGATGGGCCAAACATAATAGGCCGACAAAGCAAAGCAAGTGTGCTATGTAACTGTCAAATATATAATAATGCCCATTTAAGACTAAATTCATATGATAAATAAACAAAATGTGGACCCAGTCCACTAACAACATCACTAAAAAAGAGTGTTTTTTATGAGTAATATCCAATTTCAGCTTGCAATTCTCATTTGATTCGAGACAACAAGAAAATATGTATTTAGAATTTCAATAGTCCAACCCTATCTTATCCGGAAAATCATTATTCTACAATTCTAAATCCAATACACTAATTTATCATAATATAATAATGTATTTGGTAAAGTCATATCATATATATATATATAATTACTTAACAAACATACTTTCTTTTAGGATTTCAAAATCCCAAAATTTCCAAATCAAGAAATTTTGAATCCTATAAATCTCACATTAAAAGTTGGGAGATTGCATCCAATGCTAACTTCATCTAGTTAATTACTTTTTGAGCAGCTAAATCTACTATAATATTATCTGAAATTCCCCTAAAAAGTTATTTTTGAAATCTTGCAGCTTTCTTTTTTATATGCTCTTGAGTCTTGTAACATTACATTTGATAATGACGTTTATTTGGTACATAATTCAATTTTTATCTTACCTTCTCTGTAGAGCATTAACTTTATAGATGTAATATAATATGCTTGACAAATGACTTGTTTATGTCAACCACAATTTTCCACGTGTCTCACAATATACAATTGTTGTAGACTTAGTGGGATGAACACCCTCATTAAAATATTTATCTTACCAAAACTATTAAAAATTAACTAACATTTTGTTTCGATTTACTTTTTTCGCGATTCAAATTAAAATATTAGAATTTAATGCATGAATTAATTATTTTTACTGTTAGATGCGTTGAATGAGATTTTAACGGTGTGATTTTCGGAGCTCGATATCTATTATCATGATGGACACAATATGAAAGAAAACTTGACTCAGATTTTCAGGTTCAATCAGATCATCAAATCAACAATAAATCTAATATGTCATAAAAATCGTATTTTTAGAATTTACAATAAGATCGAGAATCACATTATCATCACTTCATTGGAAAATTATCACATTTTGAATTGCAAAAGTTAGAAAATTTATACATCAAATCGTAATTATTTTAATGAAGTTGTAAAGCTGATCAAAATCATGAGTTTTTTTTTTTCTTTTTCCAGAAAAATTATTTTTCAAATTATATGTGTATATCTTAATAAAGAACAACTAGATGACACATGTCATACTCTCAACAACTCAAAGATATTATTAATAAGTACTAAGTATATTGATTATTTTTCATTGTAAACACATTTTTTTTTAATTTCATGTCAATTTATTACCATATATGTGAAGATAATATAATACTAGGCTTTCAATAAAAAAAATTAAAATCTTTGATAAATTTTGAAAAAATATACAAAAAAAATAAAATTAAATATATGATGAAATGTATAAGAAAATTTAAAGTTATTTTTCAATAAAAAATATAATATACGTCTATTTAACAATAGTATTATTATTATATTATTATTAAGGTTACAATATTAAATATAAAATTTTAATCAACAAAATTTTTTTAAAGCTATTTTAATATGTATAAAAATATTATTTATTAACACATATTATAATTTTTTTTATTTCAATAGTTAAATAATATATTAATCAAAATTACATTATATTTAATATTAACTTAGATGAAAGACATTACATAAAACAGTAAATATTTTTTCAATATAATAATATTAAGTTTTTTAATTTTTATTAAATTCCATTATTTAAACCTGTGTAATACAGGGTCTTGTGCTTATATATAAATAAATGTTTCCATTATACTTTCCCTATTTTAAAATAACAATCGTTCAAATATGTTTCACAAAGATTAAAAATGCACATCTATATTTAAAATATTTTATTCAATATTTAAGATGTTTAATTAATACATGATGCTATGTAATAGTCTAGTAAAAAACACAACACATAAAGAAAATTGGGATAAATAAATTGAAATAAACTTTATTTTGTAGAACCACACTGATGGAATATGGAAACTTTCTTGGAAATTATCTTGAAAATTAAAACAGAACCAAACACGACTCAAGAAGGGGTTTTGGAAAGATTCCTTTTTATTTATTACGATTTGCGCGTGGTATTCTTATTCTTAGAGCGTGGTGGCCAAGCCGTGTTCCCATCCTCTACATCCACCTTCATTCCCTTATTGTACATCCATCTAGAAACAACCAATCGGCAGTGTCCACGTCACTATAACTAATTGAGCTCACGACAACCTCACCACACTGGAATAAACCCCTCAGACTTCCTCGTAAAGATTTGTCAAGATTTGACTGACCAAAACAAACTCAGTTCTGTACTTGTGTTTATATAAACTCTTGCAAGTAACCCACAATCGTACCAACAAATTCATCAGCCTTTTGGTTTTTTGGCTTTAAATCTTCAAATTTGTAGTGAATCAAGATAGTGAAAATCTCATCTCTGTAAAATGAATTCTTTATGGGAAATGCAGTCGATGACCTCAAATGTTTTCTCAGCGTACGCGTCGGTGGCGACGTCGGCGATGCTTTTCCGATCGTTGGCGAATGATTTCATCCCAGAACCGGTGAAATCGTTCTTCTACTCGGTGTTCAGGCGTTTCTTCAAACGCTTTGTCGACAGGTTTTTCGGTAACCCTTCGACCCACATGACGATGGTGGTGGACGAGCAGAGTGGCATCACGCGCAACCAAATCTACGACGCCGCCGAGAGCTACCTGCGGACGAAGATCAACCCCGACGCCGATAAGCTGAGGGTGAACAAAAATGCCAAGCAGAAGAGCATCACTCTCAGCATGGTGAAGGACCAAGAAGTGACTGATTCCTTTAATGGCTTCGACCTGAAATGGCAGTTTGTGTTGGTCGAGGCCGAGAGAGACAAGAGCAGCTTCCAACCGGAGAAGAGATACTTCGAGCTCACATTCGATAAATCGATCAAAGACAGGGTTGTTAATGAGTACTTGCCCTTTGTCCTGGCCAAAGCCAAGGAGATCAAAGAGAAAGAACGAGCTATCAAATTGTACACCAGGGATTGTCCCTTCGACAGCGACGACGACGAGGGCGGCAATGGCGGCGGTGGCTACTGGGGCTGCATCAACTTTGATCACCCAGTGACATTCGATAAACTGGCTATGGACCCCGATTTGAAGCTGTCTATCGTTGAAGATTTGGACAGGTTTTTGAGGAGAAAAGATTATTACAAGAAAGTTGGCAAGGCGTGGAAAAGAGGCTACCTCCTGTACGGCCCACCAGGGACTGGAAAATCGAGCTTGGTTGCAGCAATGGCAAACTATCTGAAGTTTGATGTCTATGATTTGGAGCTCACAAACTTGTATTCCAACTCAGAGTTGAGGAGGATTCTGCTTTGTACTAATAACAGGTCCATTATTGTGATAGAGGATATTGATTGCAGCACACAGTTGCACGACCGGGACAGGGACAGGGACGCTGATAATGATACTAATGATCCATCCAAGGTTAATAATCTTGAAATTTAGTAACTGAATTTGCAGTAATCTTGAATTTACACTAACCTAGCAGCATGTTTCTTTGGTGAGCAGTTGACACTGTCGGGATTGCTAAACTTCATCGATGGATTGTGGTCGACTTGTGGAGACGAAAGAATCGTCATCTTCACGACGAATCACAAGGACAAGCTGGACCCTGCCCTGCTGCGCCCTGGTCGAATGGATATGCACATTCATATGGGGTATTGTACCCCAGCAGGATTCGATGTTTTGGCCTTGAATTACTTGGGAATTCATGAACATCAGACCATGTTTCCGGTGATCAAAGAGCTCATCAGAGAAGTCGACATCTCCCCAGCAGAAATTGCAGAGCACTTGATGCGAAGTGAGGATGTTGATCTCGCTCTTCAAGGAGTGCTTGATTTGCTCAAGACGAAGAAGGAGCAAAAGGGTGAAGTGATGATTAAGGAGAGTGATGACAAGGAAAAGACAAGAGATGGGGATGATGATGATCTCATTACTAAGGAGAAGGAGAAGGAGAAGGAGAAGAAGAAGAATTTCTGGAAATTTGTGAGGAAAATGAGGAAAATCAAGCAAGTCTAATAAGAGCTAACATTTTGTAAATCTGTGCCAAATTATGTATGTAATGGATGATGAAGATGATGAAATTCTTTAAATGATTTCCATTTTCAATCATTCATTTGTAAATCCACTTTCAAGAAAATGAATCATCCATGGCTTTCAACATTTTCCGGCGCCGACACCCAATTTAATGTTCAAGTCACATTGGTTGGGTCATTTTCTCAAACAGGTGGTGCACCGAATTATTCACCAAATAATTGGGCCACCACAGAAAATCAAGAAAAATGAGAAAATGAAGATGGGGACATCCGCTTTCCGACATACTCCAAATGGTTTAAAGAAAAAGAAGCTTTAGATTATGGTATCCAACAAGGAAAGTACGACACTAAAACACACAGGCGTTGTTAATTTCCTCGTCACGTTGTTTCTTGTTTACTTTTTTTCAGTTTGTGATGATATTTAAAGACATAAGATGACTCGTGAGCTGCCTAATGAGACCTCTCTCAATCCAAATGCAAAACTTAGTGCTTTACTGACTGCATCTGCTTCTTTGGAAACATTTGAGTCACCACCTACCAATTTCATATTTTACATTATTTATGTCCTAATTTTTAAACATATAATATTATTCATGTACCTTGACCTTGACTTACACTCAACTCATGGATCATGCAATAACATCAATCATATACACATTACTATGTCTATGTTTCAAGGTTATGAAAATGAATTTCTTGGAGTCAGTTTTCTTGATTGTTAACAATGAATTTCTTGATTCACAATTTCTGGGGATAATTGTTACTAAGATTGGATCATTAACACCATAAAATTAAAACTAACGTCACATATATATTTTGCAGTATTACAGAGAAAAATCATTAATAAATCTTATTACAATTCCTAATGTGTGGTTTGAATTAGTCACGTTATCATTTAAATTGAACATAAGCTTAGATCTTAATTATCCAATAATTAATCACCAAAAAAGTAGACGCCAAATAAACACACAACAATTTCAAAAAAAAAAAAATCCTATAAAATACAATAAAGTAAACAAAATCTATATAAAGATGGTCACACAAATCAAAATACATTGGATAAATAATCAAATACTATACTTCATCTATGAAGATTATATTTGTTCTCAACTTAAAATGACTTTGACAAATTTGGATTTGAGTTTGAGAAAAATTTTGTGAGTATGAATTTTGAGTAGAATTATAGTTAAGATGTCTCTTTTACGTTGTAACTTGTAGAAAAAGTAGATTTTTTTTTTTTTTGGGAATTGTAGAATATTTATTAAAAATTGTAGAAAAAGTATGAAAAATAACATAGGATAGTAGGATTTTGATAATCCTTATTCAAATATGGATTGCACTAAACTCATTCAAAATCCAAATTGACTAAATTCAGGCCAAACATAGCGAGGGCAAAGTGGTTATATAACTAAAATCTCATTATTCAAATTCTTCACATGAAAACGATAATTAAAAAAAAAAGCAATAAAAAAAAAGTAAATTAACAAATCAAGACCTAAGATGTTCAAAAGACCGCGGGTCGTGGAACTGAAGCTGTTTGATTGAAGGAGGCTCCATTAATCTTAATTTTTAACTTCTGTCACGAGCATATAACTCAATCTTTGTCTCTGAAACTGTAGATCTCATAAACCTAGATCTCACTGGTAAGTTGGAACAATTTTATTTCGCATGAATTCGTTAATTTTTAATTTTGTGTGTGTAATGGTGATGAATTTTGATATCAGCCTTGGTAACGAAGCAAGGAAAATGGATCCCGATTCTGTAAAATCGACTCTTACTAATCTGGCTTACGGCAATGTACTGGCCGCAGCAGCCCGCGATTATCAAAAGGTTCTATTTGTTTTCTTATTTTTTCCCCCAACCCTATTCGAGTGAATTTGATGCCCTGTAATGCTGTTCAATGAGTTAAATTTTGCAAAGAAGATTTATTGAATTGGAAAATTGGAGTGGGTAGGCTTGTTCGTCTTCAGTGGATTAGATCGAAGACTATTACTCATTAAATGTTTGAGTATTTTAGGATATGGTTTTTTTATTTCCTTTTTCTTTATCTTTGTGTGTGTGTGGAAGTTCTGATCTAGTTCCTCATATTGGGAAGAATTGTGAAATTTTTGATTCCTCTTAATGAGTTCGTATGATGCAGATGTTTTAACGATTTTCCATTGATGATGATCTCACCTCTTCATTAGAGTAGCACAGTTAAATTGAGCATCTTGTTGTTCAAGTTAAATGCTGTTCTGGTCCAATGCTGCAGTCTTTGTAATTGTACAGTCAGAGGTCAATTTATAGGTTGCAAAAATTTACGAGTGGTGTTAGTAAACAAATTTATGCTGAATTTCTTCCAATGTTTGTGTCCCCTGGAAATTGGTTCATTTCCTAGATTATGAAATGGCAAAAGGTTTTTTGTTTCAAAATGAGCTCTTAATATGAGCAGGAGTGGTTATATGGCTTCTTATGTGCATGAAGTAGCGGCATTAGTATCTCAACTGCCATAACTTTGACAGGAAATGCTGGCTCAAGAGAAATCACAAGCATCCAGCTCTGTTAATGAGGAAGTAGATCTGGATGAGCTGATGGATGTGAGTGGAGGATGCATCACGATTTGAATTTTTCTTCATCCCTCTAAAATCTTTCCTTTTCACACATCATTGGGGATGCATCTCAATTTAATTTCTATTTTTATCTTTCTTAAAATCTTGCCTCTTTTACATGTGTTTTTCTACACCTAGGACCCTGAGCTGGAAAAATTGCATGCTGATAGGATTGCAGCTCTTAAGGTATATATATAATTAGGCTCTCAAATGAGCTTGGAGTTACCTTAGGCTTCTTGAAATAATCTTTTCACTAACTTGGCTTATAGAAAGAAGCCGAGAAGCGGCAACAATTGACAATGCAAGGTCATGGAGAGTACAGGGATGTAACAGAAGCAGACTTCCTTGGTGAAGTTACCAACACTGAGAAAGTGATTTGTCATTTCTACCATCGGGAGTTCTACCGTTGCAAGTAAGGACACACAATGTCTCTCATTTAAAATATATGTGGAAAGGATTTGGATATTTTATATTAAGCATGATATACACGTGATGAGGTATAATTTACTCATTTAACAAAGCATGCATTCAGTGTTTTTATTATTTCGTTGTTGCACTTGTCTAGGATTATGGATAAGCATCTGAAGTCTCTTGCCCCAAAACATTTTACTGCCAAATTTATCAAAGTGGATGCTGAGGTCAGTATAAAAGAGTATGTTGCATATATGTGCTCAATTGGGACGTTTCGAACCTAAAAGAAGCTAAAATTCCTAACTGTGATCTTTGCAGAATGCTCCTTTCTTTGTTACTAAGCTATCAATCAAGACACTTCCTTGTGTCATATTATTCAGGTCTGCCATTTCACTATTTCTTGGTTTTCCAGTTATGTATTTATCTAAAAGATTATTTGATAGATTTCACTACTAATGATGAGGAATGCCATATTATATATTGATAGATATCTTCTGAGTTGTGTCCTCTATTTTTTAGATTTATACTTGTTTGTGTCTCACTATATTGATTTCTATTACACAGCGCCTCATTTCTGAGAATCATAGTTATACAATAAACACTATTGTATGTTATGTAGCGATATGTATTTCGGAGAGGGCTGGAATTAAGTACTGTGCAAAAAACAGACAGTTTTTTAGTGGTATTATCACAGAACAGTCGAACAATGTCTAAAAAGTAGTTATGTGACCAACCTAAAAATTATATGGCCTAGCTTGATTTATCTTTTTTCAGCTCTTGGCAACTGAATAAACTAATTTCATGAAAATCATTGAAAGGGTGGTGCAGGACTTCGAAAATTTTTGTTGGTCTTCTGTGACAGAATACATATCTTTCTCCAAAGAATTATTCATCATCATATGTAAATAGTTTGAAAAAAATTCTCCTATCTATCCAGGAAAGGAGTAGCAACTGAGCGGTTGGTTGGGTTTGAACAGTTGGGGGGAAAAGATGATTTCCCTACAAGAAAGCTCGAGCTTTTCCTGTTGAAGAAAGGTAATATTGTTCTTCAGAATCCTCTACTGCATCCTCCTTTACCTCCTCATATGAGTTTCTAAACCTTAAATTTTCAGGAATAATTGAGGAGAAGAAACGAGACGAAGAGGACGATGATTATCTGGAAGGCAGAAACAGGACAGTGAGGTCATCTCTGAATGATAATTCTGATTCTGACTGATAATATTCCATAGTGCAGTTATTTTCTGCTTTCTTGGATCTTTACATTAGTTTTTTTTTTTTTTTGGGAACTCTCTGTCCACCCTATAATGTCACATATTTTTGTCCAAAATGATATCCGGATTCATTACCTTGATTGAAGTTTAGTGCTCGAAAAATGTGGTGTATATCATAGACAGAAAATAGCTTAAAACTATATAAATAAAAGTGAAAGGTATTTAGCTAAAAGAAGTACGTAATTAATCAAGCTTTTTGATAAATGTTGTCAGCAAAATTCTGGAATTGAGAATACTTGTCCAAATAAGTCTCTCTTGTAAGATCGGTTGATCCAAGTTTTTGCTCCAAAATAATTTATCTTTAAGAGTTTTAATAGTCCAATAAAATCGCTAGAGAGCTTTTAATCAAATATAAATGAAGGAAAAATAGTCATTAATATTGTAGAAAATTATTAACGAAAAAACACATTTGCTAAAAATGTGGCTGCTGGGATTCGAGCCCAGGTCTCCACGGCCACAACGTGGAATTCTTACCACTAAACTACAGCCACTTTGGTGACAACTTGCAGATTAATTCTTATAATAAAATAAAATCTTGGGGTGTAAACTTAACAATATATACAGTGTGAAGTTAGGGGTCGGTCAGTTATGGCATATGGGCCTAAACAATAACTTTTAATTGATCAAATAAAATATAAAGTTAAAAAAATATACTATCTATAGAAGATTAGTCTTCAAGATAGTAATAGATATACTGATCATAACAAATTCTTGAGCTTGTTTGTTGGGAAACTTATTTTATCAAATCTTCTGCCCATTCCATACTACATTCAATTCAAATTAATTAATCAACACAAAAAATGATTTGAGACCAAATCTGACAGCTGCTATTGTAGACTAAAATTTATTCTTAGAATAAATGAATACATAGTGAATAAAACAACATCGGCAACATTTAAAAATTTCAATCACAATAATTCCCAATACTTTATTCCCTTCACTATGTATTCTCCATCTATAAATCTCCACCTCCATCACCACCAAGAGCCTCTCTCTCTCTCTCTCTCTCTCTCTCTCAATCTAGATAGTTTTCTTGATTTTCTTAGCATATACAAAATTTGATTGATATTTCTTCTTCATCTAGCTTCAAATACATAGTTTAGATCATGAAGAAATGCTGAATATTGCTTGAATGCTATCCTGTATGAAATCATGTCTCCTATACTGAGTGAAATCCTCCTCTCTGGATTTACAATAATATCCACTCTTCGTCGTCATTCCCATCTCGTTCAATCCTTCTCCGTCGTCTTCCTCTACTGGTTTTATGTTTTTTCATGAACTAAAACCCTAATCCTAGCTCACACTGATCATCTTCATCCACTCTTAATCCAAATCAAGAAATTCATTTCCACACTTATAAAACTAACTAATATATATGGCAGCTTCTCCAAGTGGAACATCTTCAGGCTCAATCACCTCCCTCCATGATCAAAATCTGCAGCCAAGTGAGCTTCGGAAACGCAAGAGAATGGTGTCGAATCGTGAATCAGCGAGGCGATCACGGATGAGGAAGCAGAAGCACATGGATGATCTCACGGCTCGGCTTGCTAATCTCAGAGCCGAAAACAATCATATTCTTACAAACCTAAATCTTGTTTCTCAGCTTTTCTTGAATATGGAATCTGAGAATTCTATTCTCAGAGCTCAGACTTGTGAGCTTAGTCACAGGCTGCAAGCACTCAATGATATCATCAGCTGCATGAGCTCTATGCCTGAAGCTTCTTCTTCTGCCCCTGGATTCGATGACATGATTAATGGGGTTGATGATTTGTTCAATCCAGCTTGGAGTTTGACCCATGTTCATCACCCAATCATGGCTTCTTCTCATGATTTTATGTACTGATCAGGATTCATTAATTATGGGCTTTCTCCAATCTTGGATTATTGCTACATATATTTCTGTGATTATTATTGTATTAATTTGTGTTAGGTTTTATTGTAATCAATGAACTATGTATGTTATGGTTTGAGTTTCATATTCTTAGTTTGCATTTGGTACTTCATCATTGACTGTAGTAATATCGAATTGATCGATTTTTTCAGTTAAACTAGTAATTTCTAAATTAAATTAAAATCATTAATTATTATGGTTTTATTGTTTTTCTAGACTTACATATTAATTAATCATCTTTCAACACCAATTTCTGATTGGACAGCCAAGATGAAGAAAAAAGAAAAAATCTAAATATACAATCTTTTATGAAGACCATCAAGCCTAACTTGTACCTACCATTTATTCATCAAATCCATCATTATAAAATATAATTATTACTCTAAAGAGCAGTTTGACACAAGTGAATCATAGAAGTTTCGATTCTAATAGTAGCATTAACGTTTTTTTTTTTTTTTAATTCTTGAACGAAATATAGAAACATGACTATCCTTTTTAGATAAAAGAATATTAAAAACAGATAATACAAGACTAACTATGATAAACTAGTCATATTTTCACCATCAACGAAAGCTTACAAATTTGTATGTGAATGGATCTCACACTTTTCCAAAACAAGACAAGGCTCTTTCTTAAGTCCAATTATTCTCTAGCAATTTGTACTCTTATTTCTTTTTATTAGGAATATTAATGTGCTAAATAAATTATAAAAAAACTCATATACGACGGTTTTATAGATATAAATATCTATGAAACGACACACAAATCAAACTTATTTTCACAAACCATATAAGAATTTTGATCATTAGGTGTGGTTTTTGTGGATTGATTCATTGTACAAATCTAATCTACGAAATAATAGTATAAAAATCATTCTCTAATAAAATTAATTACATATATGTTCAAGAAAATGACCTAACAATGGTTGGACTAATCCAAATAGTATTATTTTGTCAGGGTGAGGGCAGCAGTGGCTTTTGGACCTTCTAAAGAATTGAAGTGTGACATCAAGAGTTTGAATTATTGGCTTGCATGAATTGACAAACTATTTATTAATTATTAATTAAAAGACAAAACCCACAAACTTAATCATGCAATAATGCAGTATTATATATCATAAATCATGCAATGACCTTATTGTTTTTCCTTTCTATTTTTGTTGCTTTATATGTAATTAATTGTCGTCATCTTATACCACAGATTCATATTTGTGTAATAGAATAAGAGAATAATGTAATATTACATTACAAAATCATATCCAATAGATTAAAAATAACATACGCCATTCATTTAAAATTATTGAGTTAAAAATATTATCATCAATGTAAAAAAAAAAAAAAAGCAGGAAAAAAAAAACCTTTAGATCTCAGATATTAGGAGGGTACATTAATGTTGATCTGTCCTAGAATATAAAAACTGTTTTTATTACTATTTTTCAAAGAAACCATGTGCATGTCACCACTTGGAATCTTCAATCTTGGAAAGAAATAACTTTATATTTTTTTGACTAGTATTTTTGCTTCTATGGTATCTTAAAGAATATTGAATAAGAAAATATAGTTTTTCTTTTTAATATCTAAGTTAGAGAAAGTGGGTGGCAATAAAATAAAAATTAAAAAATGTAAGTGAAGTTCCAATTCTGATCATTAGAATCTGTATATTTATAAAAGTAGAATATCACTTATAATATTAAATTATATGGTTCATGGTGAATAATAAATATATTAATAATTATAAGATCAGGAAGGGAGAGCGAGGCAGGTACATAAGTAAAAACTCACTCCCATATCGTGATTTGTTTCATATGATCTAATTATGTATGGAACAGACATAAATAAAATTCAAATTTAGAGTAAACTAATTTTTTTGCCCCGTAAATTAGGTGGTCTGACAATTTTGGACACTTTTGTTTCGGGCTGGCCGATTTGGACACTATTTTACAAAAAATTACAATTTATGCTCAATTTCAGCCCGAATTGCTTAATTGGGCTGAAATTGCACGTGCTATGCACTTGTGGGCTTCATTTAGAACTGTGCGGGCCTAATTCATACACACTAGCATTTTTTAATTACGTGGCATTTCATCATGGAAGACACCTCTCCACCTCAAATAAGAATTACGTGCATGCTGGAAAATCATTTCCCTCCTCACATAAAATTTGGGATTTTAAGAACCCTAATCCCCAAATCCCCAATTTATCTTCATCATCTCCACTTTGATCAACTTGCTTTTGATTCCAGATTCGTGCAAAGTTTCTCAGTTTCTACTCCAAAATGTTGGCCGTTCTTGAGAAATCAATCGGAAAGCCACCTAAGGAGCTGAGCCATCAAGTTGTTGGGAACAAATGTCTGAACAGCTTCCCTGAAGAAATTGCAGAGATTTTTCATTCATGGAGGTCAAACTGCACTTCTTACAACCTCATTTATAAAACTTATTTTAGTTCTTTTTTTATAAAATCAGTGCATTTCACGGAGACATGCTTGAGAAGAGCGCCGTGCCCTCGGAGGCGCCGTCGACAGAGAAGAGGGTTTTGACCGTGGGCTTTTTCGCGTGGAGAGTTGACGTGAAGTTAACCAGGAGGAGGGATTGTGGATGGTCTATGTGGAATTTGAAGGTGACACTGTTTGGAGTGAGAAATGCGTGGTATATGTGAGTGAAGAGCTTTGCAAATAAACAAAATAAATACACAAAATATAGATGGTGATTTTACTGAAGTATTCTCCAGAAATAGCCGAGTGCTAAACAGTATCTCCATCTTTGGTCCTACGAAGAGGGTCGTGAATCTCGTTTTCTTGAGCTTTGATCTTGTCGAGGAAGTCATGCAGACAGAGATGATTGTCCTAGCTAATTAGGGTTTGTTTCCTTTTGTGATTGGGGGTTCGATTTTGGGGATTTGGGTTCTTGATGCCCAATTCTTATTTGAGGTGGAGAAGTGTTTTCTTTTATGAAATGACACGTAAGTAAAAAATGCCACCGTGTCCGAATTAGGCCCGCATAACCCTAAATTAAGCTCACACGTGCATATCACGTGCAATTTCAGCCCAATTAAGTAATTCGGGCTGAAATTTGGCATAAATTGCAATTTTTTGTAAAATAGTGTCCAAATCGGCCAGCCCGAAACAAAAATGTCCAAAATTACCAGACCACCTAGTTTACGAGACAAAAAAAGTAGTTTACTCTTCAAACTTATTCCAATTCACACGAGTTTCAAGTACATATATCATAGTGTCATCTCAATATATAAGATGTTTCAATTTTTATTGATAATTTTTTTTTAATATGATTACTACGTAGAATCTAATTTAATTTTATAAGAGACGCATTTATCAAGTTTGTGTGTAAATTAGAAGAGTCGGTATATGTGTATGTATGTATATCCCATATATCACCCCCAATCAATAGATAATGTAAAACTAATTAAGCATAATTAAATATTATAATCTTCCATTATTTAATCAATTGATTAGCTCATAGGTAGAGTTCATGCACTTGCAAGACCAAATTAATTATTAACATTTATAAAATTAAACCATTTTGTCTCTTGACGTCATCAATTTCTATAAAATATTTTTTCATTTTCCCCTAGAGACAGGGACAGGCTGTCCCATTCAGGTCACACTTTCTCTATTAAATAAATAAGAATTAGGTCTAAAATTTCCAGATTTTGGAGTGACATTTTACCATCTTTTTAGTAATTTTTTTGATGTATTATGTTATAATGACACCATATACCTTCGAAAAGTTGTAAACTAATTACAATGATAAAGTTCCCTCATTTCTCGATCTGAATCTCTTTTATAGTTTGATGTTTTATTTTATATTTAAATATTTTTAATTCACAATATATATTAATAAATATGTCATTTATACAGTTGAAGTGTGAATATATATATATATATATATATATATATATATATATTAAAAGAAGATCTTTGGAGATCTTTACAGAAATATCATTTTCTTGTCTGCACAAATTAAATGTATTTTTTTAAATAATTATTTTATCATGTTAATAGGTATGTGCATAACTTGTAGGATTAGAGGTGCATAGATTTTGTAGGTCAACACACACGATCCAAAAAATTTAATTATTTTTTATTCTATAATTTTTTCTATATAATTTAAATATTGTATAACTTTTTAGTTTTAAATCCATACCAAATAAATTATATCATATTAATCCTCATTTCACTAGCTTTAATTTAATATTTATATAAGATATATAAACTTAAATGTCAATTTATAAATATGACTTTAGGTAAGTTTGAGTTTTTTTTCCCCTCAAATCTTGATGTTTAATTTGAAATTATGTGCTTCTTTGGATAATTTTAGGTCAAAACTCTAAAATGTGAAAATAAAGATATATTCTATAAAATTTATATTTAATAGAATTATAAATACAAATATTTTAAATTTTTGATAATTTTTAAATTAATTTTTTTTTTATGCTTATGATATTTTTAGCTGGACCATATATACTTACTTTATAACTAACTTTTGAAATGTTGAAAAGTTTATATACTTACCTAGTTTCCACATTATATATATAGTATTTATAAATATTCATTCATGCAACGCATTAGAGAAATAATGGTACTAACTAAAAGTCTAAAACAGAAGATTTCCTTTGCTCGAACCTTTTTGGAAAGCAAAAAAAACTTGGGGTATTTTGAATACAAATCAACAATTTCAGAGCCCATTACATAAGTGGTCAAGTTTTTGGGCCTAAGAAGGCCTAACCCAATAAATTGTCATAACCTGCTAATTCAAGCAGCCCAAAAAGCCTGCAAAAAAAAGTGCCCCAAAAATATGTCACCACCACCATTATCAGCAGATAAACTGCTATCGGCCGGCGGCGAATGGTGGCGGTTCACATGGGAAGCACAATCGCACACCTCAATACTCCGCTTACTCCTATTCAACCCAAGCACAAAGCCCTCAGCTCAATGCAGAGACCTCAAACTTAGCCTTCTTCCCGAAAAATCTCTGCTTACGGTGTCGTTTTTAGAAGGCGATGGCGAAATAGAGACATTGGTTAGCGTTCCGGTCCCTCGAGTCTTGATTGACCCGGAATCTCCGCTCCATTTCAGGTTATTCGATGATCACATTGAAGTTAAGCTCGTTCTGTTACTTCCGGTTGACCACCCTCTCGTTTCTGATTTTGATTCCATTATTGATAATGGGGGAAATGGCGATGTGCTTCGTCAGATTTCTGTGGATGCCGGTTAGTGAAAGATTTCTATTAGTTCGTTAACTCTTCTTTGGGGCTATCTAGCATAAGCTTAGCATTTGGCTTGAATTTTTTATTTATTTTTAATTATGTCTGAGTTTATGCTAATGTAGGAGTTTAAGCTAAATATACTGTATTTTTGGATTTCAGATATAAAGAAGTTATCTTGTATGAAGGAGGTTCACTTCTACTGCAGAAATTGCTCATATAAGTTGACAAAGGGTCTCAGGTAGCCCCTTCATTTCTTTATATATATATATATGTGTATCCTTTAATTGTATCTTGATTAGTAGTTACTTTCTGCATCAATTCATGAAGTTCTTTTTAATTTTCCTTTTCGTGATAACTTCATTGTATGATAGCATGCTTAAAACATAGTGTTTGAATTGGACTATTGTTGTTTATCTTACACCCTAGTTTGAAGACTTGGATATGATCATTTCTTCTGGGCTTGTATTTGGTATGCTTAGGTCTTTCTTTTCAGTAGTAGCTTTATATGCTCAGAATGACCTCATGTGTTGAGGTTCCCATTAATGTTGCAGATCTTTCCGGGAAATGCCTTCAGTTAACTGGAGAGAAGTTGCCGACAATTGGTTTGGAAATTGTTGCTGCTCGTTTGGAGGTGTGAGTGAGAAGCTGGTAGCAGAATACGTAAAATCCTATACCTGTGCTCCAGGTGTATGCCTGTTGAATGCAACATCTCTTCTTTTATGCAAGAATGATATCCTGGGATGTGAGTTCCCTGATGTGCCAGCTAGCCAAAATGTTGAGCCTGATCGAGATCAACCCAATGGTCACAGTTCGAGTCGAGTTACGCAAAGTGAGGGTTGTGAAAAGGAGGATAAGATTAAGACAAATGAGGAATACGAAACTTCAAAAGATTTAGTTGATGATGAATGTTTATCATGCACCTTTTCAGCATTGCAGATTAATGAAAATAAAGGATTGATGAATGAAAGTATTCAAGACTGTCATGTTGGATGTTGTACTCAAGCTGTGTTGGAAACCTCTTCTGAGTTGCAAAAGAATGAAGGAAATGTTGAGCTTCTTGAAAATCAGAAGATGTTTCTGGATGGCTATCTGGGGAATGGTTTCATGGTTAGATCCTCCGAGCTTTCAAAAGATATTAGCTGGATCGACTTCTTATGTCCACAATGCTCCTGTCTTGTTGGAGCATATCCTTGCCTAGATGATAGTGTACCATTAGATGGTGGAATTCGCCTATTCAAATGCTATATCTCGACTGGCTTGCCTTCCACTGTATCCGTTGATGCATTTTGGTTAGTTCCTTAAAGTAGAAATTTTTCTTGGTTGATTTGATTATGATTGCCCTTATAAGTCAAATTCTCACTTCTGCTTCAGACTGGTCTTAACTTTCATCTAAATGTTCTAATAATCGTAAAGTTTTACAATAAAGTTTTACAATCCAAGACTTGCACAAGTGACCATGATCTGTTTTCATGTTGAGCTCTATAAGTGGTCAAACAAGTGTTTCCAATTAATTGCCTATTAGGTGATCTAATCGTTGCATGGATTGAACTTTATAGAAGAGTCAAGAGCCTATTTTGGCTTGTGATTAATACTTGATCATTTTAAAATTCATTTCTAAACAGGAATTACACCCTAGAGAGGATGTTTGCTAGTCAGTTGCTCGAAAGTGCAGAAGATGAACTATCATTCCGAACTATAGTTAAAGACATACAAACGAAATCACCAGCACTACAAATTGTCGTCCTGAATCCAAATTCTTGGGGCTGCTCCGGGGTTATGAATCCTGAAGAACCATCTGCTCGGTTTATTATGTATCCCATCATGAAAGTGCTATTTTCTTCCTCTAGCCATGACTTGGAGTTCGACTCAAGGTAATTTACTTCTTTTTTACTCATGTTCCCTTTTGGGACAGAATCGAGGTTCAACTGCATTTTTTATTATTTTGGTTAATTGCTTGAATATTACATCAAACAGGACTATGGATGAGTGGGCGACGAAGAATCAAGTGGACGAAATTTACATGTTCTCGACGCAAATCCTCGATTTAGTACAAGTTCTGGAGCTGGCCACCAGTCTATCTCCTCCATCATGCAGGTCACTTCAGGGCTTACTTTTATCATCCATGAGGAGATGAAAGATTCACCATTATATCATATATATATGTTTCTTGAAAGTAAGTGAAAACAATGGATTATAAGAAGAGCAATTTGCTTATAATGGATTCTCTACATTTCACAAGTCAAATATATCTGCTCTTGATTTTGGTGCTTTCTTTTCTAAAGCAGAACAGAGCGAATATTAAAACATGACCTAAATTACTCTTTTTTTTTTTTTTTTTTTCAAAGGGAATCAAGTTCAAAATTGAGTCGTTCTTTGAGAATATTTACAATTATAGTAAAATTTTCTATTATAGAGTATGAATTCTTCCGACTTTATATGTGGTATCGAAGCGTTGTTTATTGTGTTCCATTCAGTATATCATTAATGCAACTCATTTCATATTCTATTTCCTTGCATTAGGCCAACTTGAACATGGTTCACCATAATGGATGTACCATGCATTCAAATGTTCTATTTAATGCAAGAACTGAATATGCTATTTAAGTGCATGCAAACTATTCATAGAGGCAAAATATATTCACAGCATCTGATCTTATTCTCAGTTATGCTCTATATATTGAAACCAAAATAATTCAAACATTACATGTCTAGAGTGGAAATTTGGTCTTTCATGAAGGCAAATTTCAATTTGATAGCCAAGGATGAGTTGCCTGCACCTGTATTCTTGGGCTTTCTAATTATTTTACAAATGTTTTTTTATTCTCTCAAAATAATTTATTAATGTTTCGTATTTTAAATATATTTTATATAGTAAGTAAAACGTCCAATTGGGAACCAGGCAGTCTCCTTGGCTAATCTGACTGTCTTTTACTTTATCATGCCAGACCTAATTTTCTTTAAGAAAGCATTGTAAACGCTTTTTTTTTTTCTTTGGAAGAAATGGAGATGTCGACAAGGTATGTTGTACTAAAATGAAATTTCTGAGACAGGTACATGTTTGTTCACCACTAATTGTTTTATCAATATAAATTATGCATGTGGTGACAATATTAAGTTATGCATCAAAAGTTGAGATGAAGATAAGATTAATTGATTGAGGGCAAAAAATGTAATGGTGACACCTGTGATTGCAGCTGTGGAGTTGGGCCTTGACATTTGGGCCAGGCTTGAGTCGTGGCTTCAAGTGATTAAAGCAATAATTCATTGTCGGTGACACCTGTTAAGCCCAAAATCCATCTTACTTAAAGATCCAATTCTTCCACGCCGCGTCACACTCAAACCACTATCAATATCTGCAACCACAATAACTAATTTACATATCCTTTACTGCTATTCTAACTCATCGCTCTACATTTAACAATTGGAAAAAAGAAAATCTAATGTTATGCAAAGAGTTTTAAGTATTTTTTTTATTTATGAATATAAATGTAAATATATCCTTTGTGTATGAAAATTCATTTAATATGGTCATGAAAATTCTAGAACCTGGAGATCAGTTGGATGTTCATGCGGTCTGGGATGCAGTCAATACCTAACTTACTATCAATCTTATCTACAGTATATTGATAATTGTGTCGGAGCTTATCCCTGGTGCTGTAGATGTAATAGCCACGTGTCCAAATCTAGGTTGCGTAGGTGTGTCGGCCTTTCTCTCATGCAACACCTGTAAAATTTCCCTTTAATTTAATCCCCAGCTAGTTGAGTCGCTACTTCTCATCTCTATATATACTGCACATACATTCAACTAATAATAATCAACTCTTACTTACTTGCATAACTATCATATCACAATCTACTATCATTGTCTTAAGCATATCTCAGTAGTACCCAAAAAATGGCACAGTACGGCGATCAATACGGCAACCCCGTGGGCCAAACCGACGAGTATGGCAACCCCATCAACCGTCCTGGAGGAACCACCGGCATGACTGGAGTCGGGGCTGGTCATCACGAAGTTCACCACGGTGGTCTCACTGGAGCTCACGGTGGCCAGACCGGAGTCGGGACAGGTCAGCACGGCGGAGGCATCACTACCGGAACCACGGCTGTCGGCGGCGGCCTCCATCGCCGCTCCGGAAGCTCAGGCAGCTCGGTATGTAATTAACTGCTTGTTTATGTCATGGATGTGTTTTTGCAGAGATTTTAATGGTGATTGTTTTGGTTTAATTTAGTCGTCGGAGGACGACGGGGTGGGTGGAAGGAGGAAGAAGGGGCTAGGGCAGAAGATTAAGGAGAAGCTACCAGGCGGCGGCGGCGACAAGCATGAGGAGACTTACCCCACCGGCACCGGCATGGGCACCGGCACCGGCGCGGGTGGTGGTCTCGGTTATCAACAGGATCGTCCTGAGGAGAAGAAGGGAATGATGGAGAAGATCAAGGAGAAGCTACCCGGCAGCCATTGATCTGTATTACATATATACGCACAGAAATATATATCCATATATAATATATAGTTGTAATAAGCCAGCCAGATCTCCGTTTGGATGAGAGGGGAGGCATTGTTTTAATTTGTGTGTATCAGTGTCTAATTCTGTGTCTGAAGAAGATGATGTATGTTTGATTGCACATCTGCTCTTTTATGTGTAAACAAATACCCTATGTTATTTTAAATGGTTATTCTTACGTTTTTTTTATGTACACCTTCTATTAATATTTTTCTGTTTCGATTACAATTTTAATGTGACAAAACATAAAAATATTGGCCCTTGACAAGCTGAGAACAATTCACAAATGACAAAAAACATAAGCAAAATTCTATGACCAATTAAATCACCAAATCTGAGCAGGATCATTATGGGCCAACTCAGCCCACCAGTTATAACATATAGTTAGTTGGGTCACAAATTAGGCCCACCAGGCTAACATTGATTTATAGGCTGATTTTGTAGAATGGTTTTTGATTCTCTTGAAGGTTCCATGTCCCAACTTTCTATCTATACGTGATTCTTTATATATTACCATATATATTAATTTTAATATAAATGAGAAGGACCCCTGTGTTTTAGGATATAATATATCCTCGATCCCAACTTTAATACCTAAGTAATAGGTAATATGACTGATGTTTTTACATAAAAAAAATTCATTAAATCATATATTTTAATTATATAAATAAATAATTTATGAGTAAATTAATATTTTAGTATGATATTAATTATATATTTATAAAATATTAATTGTATATTTATGAAAATATCAATTGTATAATTAAAATATATATTTTCACAAAACATATTAATTATGAATATTTAGTTGTATATTTATAAAGTATTAGTTGTATATTAATAAAATATTATTTGTATAATTATAATATATATTTTAATTAATAAAAATATAAATTATTTACTTATATAATTAAAGTATATGATTTAATAAAAAATATTACTTAAAATATTATTTATTACATAAAAATATATTAATAGTATTTAATGTAAAAATATTAGAATTGAAGTTGGGGCACAATACTCTCTAAAACACACAAACCCTACTTATATTATAGAGATAAAACCTGTACAATATGTATCTTTGTAAATATACAAACACACGTGTATATCAATGTACTACTATAGTTACTACGTAAATGCATATACACCATCTAAATATTAAATATTACAATAACTAACTATGTACAATATATATACTTATTTTATATAATTATATAAAAAAAATTATAATACACCTGCCCAACTTATATCATATATATACATGTATGTAATTATTAATTAAAAAATACATATAGTATTAGTAGGTCCAGGTAGTCACTAGTCACTGCCTCACTGATTTGGGCTGAATAAAAATAATTCGGCCTATAAATAGCCCATTAAGCCCACAAAATTTGGTCCATTTAATTGATACTTATGATGGATCGATTATATATAAGCCAACTTATGACGAACCAAAATTAGTCTTTGCCCAATTCGTATAATTTTTTGTGTTGAAATGATAATTTTTTGTTGTTACAATTTTTTTTGATATTCCAGGGACGAAATTATGGCCTCAATATCATCATTAAATGTCTTAGCTAATTTATATCCAAATTTATAATTAGTAATATTTTTTTTAATTTAATGTTTAACAATGATATAGCAATTCATATGTTTAACAGGTGTTATATATTAAATATTATATAGTATAAGATATTCTTATAATATCGAATGTGATAGAAAATTTAAACTGACTTTAAGGATATGAATATAGGTGAAATAAAATTTTATGAACACCAAATATTTACAGTAGTTGATAATTTTGTAGGAGCTTATCCAAATTATACTCTCAAGAGTGACACGTGTCAAAATCTCATTTTGCTTAGTTGAATACCAAGAACCATTCTCGCAACACTTGTAAAAATCTCCTTTAATGCACCTTCCACTCACTGCATGCACGGGCACCTCTCCTCTTATATATACAACCATTTGCATGGAGTTATATATTCATCCACCATTGTTATCACATCACTTGCAAACCAACACTTTTAACAAGGTCTGAAATAATGGCAAAATACGGCGAAGAATACGGCCGCCAGGTAGACGAGTACGGAAATCCAGTTCGCACCACCGATGAGTATGGCAACCGTCTGGGTAGCGACGACGTTGGTCAGCACGGAACCACCGGCCCGTACATGAACCAGTATGGAGCCACCGGCCCCGCCAAAGCTTATGAGACTCTGGGTGAAGGAGTCACCGCCGCCACCGGAGATTATGGGACTCGGGGTGAAAGAGCCACCGGCACCACCGGAGCATATGGGACTCACGGCGGAGCTGCAACTGGAACTACCCCTGTATATGACTTGGGCACCGGAGCATATGGGACTCAGGGTGAAGGAGCCACCGGCCTCACCGGAACATATGGGACCCACGGAGGAGCGCCAACTGGAACTACCGGAGCTTATGAATCGGCCACTGGAGCATATGGGACTCACGGTGGAGGGACCACCGGCACCACTGGAGCATATGGGACTTACGAAGGAGGGACCACCGGCACAACTGGAGCATATCAGACTCACAGTGGAGCAGCCACCGGCACAACCGGAGCATATCAGACTCATGGTGGAGCAGCCACCGGCACCACCGGAGCGTATGAGACTCACGGTGGAGGGACTGATGCTGGACTGGCTGCTGGCGGAGGCCAGCTCCACCGCTCTGGCAGCTCGGTATGTAGTCAACCACAACTTGTGTGGTTTTTTCTACTTTTCCCTATAGATTAATAGTTACATAACTAATTTGTAGCTGTTCATATAGAATTATACTATTATCTGATAATTAATAGTGACAAATTTTATTATTAAAGATGACAGTTACTTTGAAGTCTGAAAGTACTTTGTAAAGCTTGCATTGATCTTCAATGTTCAGTGATTCTAATGGTAGTTCTTTTGAGCTAGTGCAGTCTTCGGAGGATGATGGATATGGTGGGAGAAGAAAGAAGGGGTTGAAGGAGAAGATAAAGGAGAAGCTACACAAGGACCAACACAGCCACGCAGCCACCACTACCACCACCACCACAGGTGGATATGGCTACGAACATGGTAATCCAGAGCATAAGAAGGGAATGATGGAAAAGATAAAGGATAAGCTGCCTGGCTGCCATTAAATAGTGCAACAAGTTTGTTCAAATATTTAGTTGTAATAAGCCTTATCTCATACGAGGAGGCATTGTATTTCTGTCTGCATTAGTGTTTTCTGTTTATGATGTTCTCTCTTTGAATGCAAATCTATAACCCCTTTTATGGCTATTGTTGTGTATCCATGCTACACTACTCATCAAAATTTTCTTTCAACACAAACTTGAAACACTGTAACAATGAACTGCCATTGCAATCACCAAAAGTTAGAACAAGAACACGACCCCTCATTAAAGTGATGGAATCTCAAGTTATCTCTCACTATAATCTCCCTCCCAATAACTTGGGATGCAGCACACATGAACAAGTGGCAATCCTCACATATTCGAAGATTTTTCACTATTCTAATAGCAGAGCCATCTTCTATAGAGAGCAAAGCATAAGCTAAGGCCTGTTTCTCGCTATGATTCATCAAGATTCGTCTTCTCTCTTCATCACTAACATCATAAGTCACAGAGCCCAGATGTGGCTGATATCCCTTCATTTTTAGTCCATTGATAAGATTCTCTAGAGTCTCCTTGATTTCTCTAGACCTTGGATGTGTAGTATCACCTGCATAGAATTCATGAATCACTCCCTTTTCCCCTTCAACCCAGCTAAATGCAGGGTTCTTTCTCAATCCCTTTTTCCTTATTGTTTTCCTTACCTTCAACACATCTTCCCACCTTTCTGCTTTTGCATAAACATCACAAAGCAGTATATAGTTCCCAATGTTAGTAGGTTCGAGCTTGAATAGACGTCTTGCTGCAACTTCAGCAATGTCGGGATTAGCATATACGCGACAAGCTCCAAGAAGAGCTCCCCAGATACCAGCATTGGGTTCCATAGGCATACTTTTGATAAGATTGAGAGCTTCTTCCAACTGCCCTGTTCTGCCTAAAAGATCCACCATGCAGTTGTAATGATCAACGCATGGTGTGATGCCATAAGATGGCTCCATTGATTCAAAAAAGCGGTGACCTTGCTCGACCAATCCACCATGACTACATGCCGTAAGAACCCCCACAAATGTCACCGAGTTGGGCCTCACATCCATTTCCACCATCTCCTCAAACAATTCGATTGCAGAATTTGCATGGCCGTGCATTGCGAAACCAATGATCATTGAGCTGTAGGAATAGACGTTCTTTTCATGCATATCTTTGAAAACCTTGAATGCATCTTCCAGGCATCCACACTTTGAGTACATATCAATCATTGCTGAACCCACATGAACATCATTTGCAGGGCCAAACCCTGATTTCTCAGCAACTTCCCTAACCCAATTGGAATATTTAACTGCACCCAATTGTGCACATGCATTGATTACTCCCACCAATGTTACCTCATCTGTTTGAACACCAGCACTCTGCATTTGCTCAAAATACTCCAATGCTTCCCTGGGCTTAGCGTTTTGTACGAAACCGGTCACCATGGCAGTCCATGCCACCATATCCTTCACTGGCAACCTATAGAACAGCTCGCTTGCAGAATCCATTGCCCCAGCTTTTGCATAAGCATCAATTAACGAAGTCCAAGAGATCAAGTCTCGTTGGGGCATTTCGTCGAACATCCTCCTGCCACAATCCAACCACCCACATTTTAAGTACATGTCCATCAAAACATTCAGCACGAATATATCCACCGTAAAGCCACCTAATTTCACACTTTCACCATGAATCTGCCGACCCAAATTTAGATTCATTTCACTGACAGACCCCTTCAACAATGCAGTGAAAGTGAAAGACACAGGAGTAATACCGTCTCTCCTCATTGAATTATAAACAAAAACAGATTCTTTTAACGCCCCATCAATCAAATACCCCCTAATCAAAGCTGTGTAAAGAAAGGCGTTGGGGTATGTCACCTGGTAGAAAACGGAAACTCCATAAGATAGCGTAGAAACATTTACCTTCGACAGCATCCGAATGAGCTTTGCTATGATATAGGATGATTGATGAAGGCATTTTCGGATTATAAAAGCGTGGGTTTGCTTGATTTCAGCAAGGTTCCTGCAGTGCTCGAGAGTGTATATGACCTGGGATTCTAACTGTTTGATTTCTTGCCGCTGAGAAAATGGGATGAATGGGAGTTGATCCTCGACGAACTTGGTTGACTTGGAGATGGAGGCTGAAGCTCTGATTATGGGTATAATCAGCTTCTGAGAGAGTGAAACCATTACACATTACTCGGATTTAATTCGAATTTTCCAGTTTCAAAGGAAAATCTACTTTCGTTGAGTTGAAGATTGTGTTGCAGCCTTGCAGGTGTCTGAAATCTACTAAAACCCAATGGGCCAAGATATGATCTATCTATATAATATGGGCTTAATAACAATTCCACTATTGGGCCTAAACTCTTGGTTATTGCAAAGCCTGCACTCGATACACTAAGATTTGGCCCAATTGGTTTCCCTTCTCTTGTTAAAGCAAGATTTTGATTTCTTTTATATTACATACAGAACTCAGGCTTTTCCCGACCAAATCCAATCGATTTCAGGTCAGTCAGCTGATATTTACAATTTTTATGCTCCCTCTTTCTGGTTCTCTCTCTGTGACGCATGCACTCACTCACTGTGCACACTAGACGCAATTGCAGGATGGTTCTTAATCGTGTTTGAAAATTGCATGGAATCTGTTCGACGAAATGCTTCAATGTTGTTCGACCTGAAAAGCTAACCACGTTTTGAGTATCTTGTGAAAGAATTGTTGCTTTCTATTTACGGGATGTTGAATTGATTTCGAGCTTTAAAAAACTCTTCTTGAAAAAACTTGGAAGCTATTTGGTGTCATAAGAACTGAGGCTGAGCATTCGCGGGAAATTTTGCTTTTTGAATATTGAATTTCCACATTAATTTCAAGGCCCTTTTTCCCATCAACTGTTTTTCTTTAATGAAAGTCGTCTATACTTATTGTATGTGATTAATTCTTTGTGTTATCCTGCAGCTGACAAAAGGATCTTCTGCTGGTTGAGTGACATTCTGGTCGTATTTAAGGTTGATCATGTTTGCAACAGCAATTAGATATTTTGCTAAGAAACCGAAGCCAAAGATGAAACCTATAGAACTCAAAACTCCGCCAGAGCAAACACAGACGATCACTAGAGTTATCTTTGACATCTTGAAGGAACACGGCCCTTTAACCATAGCAGACACATGGGAACATGTTAAGGTATTCTTTTCTCAATCCCATTTTCTTGTATCGTGTCTTGATGTTAAGGTATCATGTTAAGGTAGTCTAGTAAGTATCAAGCGGCTGTTGTAGATTGATGTGGAGAGTAACTTGTGCTGTTATGCTTGTGCAAATTCATTCGAGCTTGGCTCATACTTTATGAAGATTACTCTTTTTGTATAGCATGTCCACTCAATTGCTTTCTACTGCTTAATGATATTCACTCAGATAAGCAAAATTATGCCCCTTCCTAATCCTATACCTCTACTGTGTGTAAATGGATTTTTAGCAACTTACACTCATTGAATGAGCACTTTTAGGATACAGAAACTTACACGGCCATCTCATTTTGATAAACCTTCATTAATTCAAGTTATTCTGCTGAACCTTGTTCTGTACACTTTCTGGATTTTGAATTGATGAACTATATTTCGCACTTAGCTCTGATAACAAGTATTTCTAATAGTTGAACTCTTTCGTGCTGATCAGAGTCATCTGGCCCTCATACTACTCTCAATGACTTCCTCTTGTCCAGTCCCCTCATTTTTCCTGCCCAACTTTTGATTCTTGTCTTGGATTACTAATATTACTTTCATGGTTTATTACCTTCAGTTTGTTTTTATGAAAAAATCTAAATTCCTTTTCCACATTGAAGTATTAGGCACGTGATGTTGGCTCACATAAAGTATGATAGAATGAATGGTTGATAATATGATTTTTTGGCATGATCAGGACGTTGGTTTGAGAGGACTGACGAGCAAAAGGCACATGAAAATAGTTATGAGATGGATGAGGGAGAGGCAGAAGCTAAGGCTTATATGCAACCATGTTGGTCCTCACAAGCAATTTCTATACACAACCTGGTTCACTAAACCAGATGTCAAGCTGACCAGGCCTGGAACCAACGATGATTCAAGACCAAAATCATGAAAATTGCTTCATCCTCTGTTTTTTTCTTGCTTTGTAAATAGTATTTTAGAAGGTTTCTTCAGCAAAAATATAAATAATGTATTTCTCTTTATTTATATCAAAAAAATTTGATTTTCCGAGGTACTATCAGGTTGCTCGATTAAACTGGATTGAAAATTCACAGCGAAATCATAACAACCCCATCTTACCAATCAACATCAATTTTACAATGTAGCAAGAAACATGGATTGATCCAAAAGTAATAATGATAAACAGATTCTATAATATCTCTAGCTCTATATGTTATTCTCTGCACAGCCTTTTGAAAACGGGCAATGAACTTTCTTTACGGCCATAGAGTGCTCTGTCCATGTATTTATCAAGCTTCTCCTTCACCGTCACCTCCCCCTCCATATCTTTTGATCTCTCTGATATTACGACAATGCCATCGTCCGTTGGCAACCACTTCCCTGGTGTCGACAACAAAGCCTGCTTGTAGCTGGGTCTGATCATCGTCTTCGGCAACCACTTCTCTGGTGTCGACAACAAAGCCTGCATGTAGCTGGGTCTGATCATCGTCTTCGGCAACCACTTCTCTGGTGTCGACAACAAAGCCTGCATGTAGCTGGGTCTGATCATCGTCTTCGGCAACCACTTCTCTGGTGTCGACAACAAAGCCTGCTTGTAGCTGGGTCTGATCATCGTCTTCGGCAACCACTTCTCTGGTGTCGACAACAAAGCCTGCTTGTAGCTGGGTCTGATCATCGTCTTCGGCAACCACTTCCCTGGTGTCGACAACAAAGCCTGCTTGTAGCTGGGTTTGATCGTCGTCTTCTTGTATTCTTTTTCATGTGAAGTACTAGCTGATGATTCCATTATTTTAACCCTAATTGTGCAAGAAAATCATGATTAGTTTAGGCCATAAATTATCAAGAAAAGTTGTTTCATTAATCAGTCAACCTGCTTAAATATTGCAAAGAAATAGCCAAGTTTTCATTAAATTAATTCATATATTATGGTTTTCACTTAAATATTCATATATTTTCATTAAATATATGAATTAATTAGTATTAATTCATATATTATTAATTCATAACCACATGCAGAACTCATGACTGTACTATTAGCCAAGGGTTTTCGATTATCTTGTACCTTTCTATATAAAATCAATTTCTTTAAGTTGAATAAGAGAATCTTTAAGTTTTTCCCTTAATCCAACTTGGAAACTAGTCAAGAACATTCAATAAAACAATATAATCAATTAAGATTCAAGGATACATCACAACTTCAAGGAATAAAAGGAAATCATATGAACCCTAATATATAATTTCTGCATGCATGAATCCTCTACATATCCCTCGTTGACTCCTACATGTATGAACACATATATTTACGTATACACAAACACACAGTCACACACACTGTGTTGCAAAGCTGAAAGTTAGGGTTTATACCTTAGCTTGAATGACCTGCTGATCCTGTAGTAAAAGCTTGAGCGCAAAGACTTAGAGTTGCAACCAAAAAGATCCACAGAAGATGAAGTACAAAATTTTACTTCCATATTACCTCCTGTGTATATATTAGAGAGAGAGAGAGAGAGAGAGAGAGAGAAAGAGAGTGAGCCGGGAGAGAATAGAGCTCTATATATGTAACGACAGTAACGTAACTTAATGCATGCTAATTTCCTTTTATTATAATATCAGCATGGTTTTTTGGTAAATATATATGAAGTAATAGAATACGACTCTTATCCCCGACAAACTCTCCTCCTACAGTTTTTGTTATAAATTAACATGAAAAGTGATAAATATATTCTTATCTAATCAATAGATTTATGGGATTAAGATTTACTATTATCCTTGGTGTTATTTCTCCTATTTCAACTAAATCACTACATGTCATATGTATTTAATGGCATTACTAATTAATATATGATTGTGTATTAAATATTATGTAGCACAATATACAACACCAAATATAATAGAAAATCCAGACTCAAATTTATGATTCAAAATTGAAAAGAAAATCAATCCTATAATTTTCATAAGGATAAATTGTGAATAAAATTGCATAAAAATCTAAAATGACATATAATTGAAAATAAATAAAAAATCTCTAAAACAATATTTAAATTAGAATGAGATGAAGTATAAGATAATAAGCAAAAACCACATGAATTGAAAAACAAAAAACTTCATTATGTTTCAGTTTTAAATATCAGGAAATTAGATTATTTCGATTTCATTCGGTTTTAGGAGAGAAGTCTATTCCTGTTAATTTAGCTAGAAAATAATTTAAAGATCTTTTATTATCTATCTTCAAGGTTATATGAACTTTTAACTTAATAACGAGACTGGAGATCATTTTGTTTTATTTTCAACCGCATTTTAATTTGATAATAACTAGTGTTACAAGATCAAAATTGTCCTTTACTTGATATTCGTGTAATGACATAAATATATACTTGAACTTTAGTTATTTTTTAAAATAAAAATTACAAAAATGTAAAATATTACTACCAAGTGTAATTCGACTTGGCTGGAAATACGTATATCGGCAAAAAGCATAAATAACTTTTAGCCCAAGAGCGTAATAGAAGTTACTGAAACCTTGGGCCGGACACAAGGCCCAAATTTAAGATGCATCGCCAATTCCAAAGTTACCATGCGATGTCGTTTAACAGCGGCCAACTCGTTCAGATTCTCCATTGTTTAGCATTTTTTTCAGCAAATTTCTCCTTCTTCAACGAATGCAAGTAGAAAACAAGAAATATAATCATTTGGAGGTGAATTTATTGGAAGACGTAATGAAATCTTTTAGCTGGTATCATTTTGCATTAAATCTTTTAATGGTAATGATTTGTGCTTATATAATTTGTAATCGTATTTGTTTACTAGTGTTTTCTTGAGGAATTTCTATTGTTGTTATTCATCATTTTTTGAGATGTGGGGTGGAATGTAATAGTAGTTTGCTTCTGCACAATAAATTTATGAAATTGTTAATTTTTATGATTTATTGATAACGTGTTTTTCATATTCGGATCTCATTCGAATTTGCGAAGATAAATAGTTACAAATTATTTAAATTACTTTCTTCTTTAAGATATAAATATTTGATCTAGTATGAGATGGCATCATAACTCATGTATACTCCAAATTAGGTAGAATCAATTTTAAGTCAATAAGTAATTCATTCAATTTTAAAAATTCCATTAAGTCACTAGCAACATTGTGTTGTTGCCTAATCAAATAAATTGTATAATTATATGATCATCAGGATTTAAATTTGGATTACTCAAACTTTTTTGACTTTGCCCCCTTATCCAATTCCTCTAGCTCATATTTAAAAAAAATGTACAAATGAAGAATTAAATGTGTTTGGAAAGGGGTAAAAATAAGATAAAAACAAAGATGAGGACTAAAAAGTAATATGGTAATAAATTACCTAATATTTTAGCACATATATTATTATATGCGGGAAAATGGCCCAAATTACCCATTTTTTTAAATTTTCATCTCATTCTACCCATTGATATAGTAATACATCCCGAAATAACCCTAAATATAGTTTTTGATCCCAAAATACCCATTTTTTGGAAAGTCAATTGATATTGTGGGCCCATGTGAGATGAGACACATTGACAATTGCCATTTTGTTGACTTTAATGTTCCAATACACTATTTTCATTTATTTATTAATTTGGACATTTGATCACTGTTTCCAAATACAGTATAATTAATTAATTAATTGTTAATTTATTCACAGTTTGTTATTAATTTATAATACTAACTAATAGTTTATAATACTAATTAATAGTACTAATTAGAGTTGGGAAAATATTGTTTCGAAAAATAATATTTACTAATTATTTTTGAACATTATGTATTATAGCAATAATATTGTATAATAATGTTTCGAACATTATTTTCGAAAACTATTCACTAAATAATAATATTAATTAATTATTTTACTCATGCTCAAGTGATACCAATTATTATTATTTATTGATTAATGTAGGCAACAATTGTATAATTTATTTTCGAAAATTACATGAAGATTATATCTTCGAAAACTTTAATTTCTTAATGTTCGAAAACTATGTCATGTACTTTTAATAATATTTTATTCATTTCCTCCTATTATTAATTAATTAATTATTTATTTATTTATTTATCTAGGCTGGAAATTGCGTGACAAATTTTCGAAAATTAGTAGTTAGAATTAATCTTCGAAAATTGTCATTTTTTGAAAATTTTATTTTGTTAATGTTCGAAAACTATGTCATGCACTTTATTAGTTTAATAATATTTTAGTCATTCACTCCTATTATTATTTATTTATTTATTTATTTAGGCTGGATTTATTTTCGAAAATTAGTGAATTGACATAATTTTCGAAAACTATGATTTGTTAATTTTCGAAAATAAACACATGCACTTTTAATAATATTTTATTCATTTTCCCCTATTAATTAATTATTTATTTAGTCTCGTATGAGCATGACTTTTTTTCGAACATTAAAACTGTCTTAATCTTCCAAAATTGACTTGTGTTATTCTTCGAAAATTCTAATTTGTTAATTTTCGAAAACTATGTCATGCACTTTATTACTTTAATAATATTCTAGTAATTCTTCCCTATTATTAATTATTTATGTATTTATTTATTTTCGAAAACTGATTGCACTGTGCTTATTTTCGAAAATTTTGTTTTGTTAATGTTTGAAAATTAGGTTTTTTTAATGTTCGAAAACTTTGCATGCACTTCGAAAACAAAGTATGCCAAAAGTAATTAATTAATAAATAAATAATTAAAACCTAATAAAAGTCAATGAATAATATAAAATATAATTACAAGTGCATGTCTTCATTTTCGACATTAAGAAAACCTAATTTTCGAACATTAAGCAAGTAGAGTTTTCGAACATTAACTAATTGTCGAAAATAAGTCATGCAATTTCCAAAATAATTAATTAATAAATAAATAATTAAAACCTAATAGTGGTCAATGAATAAAATAAAATATTATTACAAGTATTGGTCTTCATTTTCGAACATTAAGAATACCATATTTTCGAACATTAACTAATTGTCGAAAATAAGTCATGCAATTTCCAAAGTAATTAATTAATAAATAAATAATTAAAACCTAATAGTGGTCAATGAATAAAATAAAATATTATTACAAGTATTGGTCTTCATTTTCGAACATTAAGAATACCATATTTTCGAACATTAACTAATTGTCGAAAATAAGTCATGCAATTTCCAATGTAATTAATTAATAAATAAATAATTAAAACCTAATAGGAGTCAATGAATAAAATAAAATATTATTACAAGTATTGGTCTTCATTTTCGAACATTAAGAATACCATATTTTCGAACATTAAGCAAGTAGAATTTTCGAACCTTAACTAATTGTCGAAAATAAGTCATGCAATTTCCAATGTAATTAATTAATAAATAAATAATTAAAACCTAATAGGAGTCAATGAATAAAATAAAATATTATTACAAGTATTGGTCTTCATTTTCGAACATTAAGAATACTATATTTTCGAACATTAAGCAAGTAGAGTTTTCGAACATTAACTAATTGTCGAAAATAAGTCATGCAATTTCCAAAATAATTAATTAATAAATAAATAATTAAAACCTAATAAGAGTCAATGAATAAAATAAAATATTATTACAAGTATTGGTCTTATTTGGTCCTAAATAATAGTGATTCCATGTATCAAGGTGAAATATCATTGTCAATGCACTACTGTTGGAGATTTCAGAAGAAAAAAAAAAATCATTCCTCCCTAAAAATTCTTGATTTTTTCTCATAAATATATTTCTTTTCTTCCTTCCTAGAGACTCATCTCTTAAGCATTATAGTTTCAGCAATATCTAAATCTTCTAAAAGCTTGCATCTCATTTCATCATTTTTATTTTATTATCTCAGTATTGAGGATGATTCCAGAGATCTGTATTTGTTTATAAACTCTCTGCTACTTTTATGTAAATTATTTTGTTCTTAAGTTATTAGGGGAATTTTTAGTCTAAGCAAATTTTCCAAGAAACCCTATCTAGCTACCCATGCTTTTATAGTAAAATAAATAGATAGATAGATTGATATTAATGGGTTTCTGCTTTTCTTTATTTGGTAACGTCACTAGATAGTATTTTAACTTTTCCCATCTGCTGTATTTCAGATGCTTTAAGAACCATACTGAAAGAAGAGGGATGGAGGGCTCTCTACAAAGGGCTAGCTCCTGGTCTCATTCTGGTTTGGCCTTTTCCTCCTCTATCTATGTTTTCAATTATCTTCTTATATTTGTTATTCATTAAATATCTTCTGCTATATAATGTTCATCATATGATTATGTATGCTTTATGACCCACTTAGGCTTGTATTTTACTGGTATTGGTGCTGTTTCAGCAGGTTTCACATGGTTCTATTCAGTTTACAGCATATGAGGAACTCAAGAAAATGGTTATCGAGCATAGAACTGAAGAAAGTTTTGACATTGCTGCTAATTCATTGGTGAGTTTCTAAATGAGTGAATACTTTTTTTTCTTATGAACATTTTGGAGTTCAAAACACACGCACGCATGCATTTGTATCGTTGTGCCAAATTGGAGTTCAATTTGCCATTGGTTGGTAATAATATAGCTTTCTATCATCTTGTTTACAGGACTCACTTGACTATGCAATATTAGGTGCTTCTTCTAAATTTGCTGCCACTATGCAACATATCCATTTCAGGTAGGCTCCTTTGAAACATATAATATGTGGTAGTCCTCTCATAATTAGACATTTCTTTCTTGTTTACCTAATGTGGTTACATTATGTCTAATAGGTTATACGAGCTAGATTGCAGGTAAATATTACTAAACTTTCTATATCCCTTTCAACATCCCTTTGGCTTTAATAGAAGAACCATAGATGCCAAATAAAAACATACATATTTAAAAATAACTCAAATAATGAATTTTAAAATCTATATTAGAAATATAAAATAATTAGAAGTTATCAAATTGACCGACTAACATTACAAATTTTAAAAACTTCCACATAATATTAAGTAAAAAAAAAAAAGCATTCTATACATTAGTTTATATTTAAAAAAAATTACTTCGATATCATTTTAAGCTTTTAGCAATTTCAGATTTAAAATAACGTTCCATTTTTTTTTTTAATAATGACCAGCTTTTTAAAGAGATTTTTAAACTATTTTTAGATTAGTAAAATGTTTATATTTGGCTAAAGTATTTAAAAGTGATCAATTGAAATATCGTTTTAGTAAACATAAAAGCATAATAAAAGGACAAGTTTATTTTAGGAAATTAGATAATTATATACATTTAAAATTGAACTAATAAAATCGAAAAAATGTTTAACAAAAACACAATAATAGCAATAAATAGTATTAATAATAATAGTAAAATGTCTTAATAATACCATAAAAAATGCGATAATGATTTATTAATAAAAATCATGATTGTTTGTACTTTGAATTTGAGCACTAATTGTATTTTTATGAAATGGGATATAATTTACAGGAAGTATTCAATGGGATCCGCAACTGATTCACCGATCCGCCGCCTGTCCCCAGAAATTCCCGTACTCAACAGCCTTCGATTTCAACTACTGTTTCTCTTATTCCTTTTCTTGCCTTAACAGTAGATTGATAAGGAAGGAAGTTTTGTAGATTTCCCAAATTGTCGATTCATTTTCTTTGAAGTAGAAGAAATAACATCCATGGACGACATACGCAACCTTATGGAGGTCCTGCTCGAGCAACGGCAAAGCGGCGATGGGGTGACTTATAGCGTGACGATGGCGGAATGCCAGAAAATGATTCAAAAAGCTTTGCAACGTATAATCTTTTTTACACCTATTGTTATTTTATATTTATTTGTGTGTGGTGTTTGAGATATATTATGCACTGCAGACCCAAAGGTGAAGTTTGTGATGGAGGCAATGGAGAAATCTGGATGCCCCATCATCAACCCCACTAAATTCATCAGGTCCGTCAAGTGCGCTACTCCAGCCTCTGCTGGCTATATTCCTGGTGGTGGGGTAATCTCATCAGTTATCACGATTTTAAGCTTTCATTTTTTAATCTTCTGAGAGCTTGAAAATGATGATGTTAATTTTAATTCTGTTGGACCTAATTTTTGTTATTTCTAAATTCTGAAAGTTTAAAGTTTTATGTAATTTTATGGAAGTTGGGAGTGGGAAAGGATGATGAGCTCGTCAATTTACTGTTTCTATATCTATTGAAGTGTTTTGCTCATCATTTCTTATTTTAATTGGCTGTAGTAGATAGTAATATGCAGTAATTATTTGAGGTTTCAAGATGAGGTGACACAAGGGGTGACCCATGAGCTCATTCATGCCTATGATGATTGTCGTGCTAAAAATTTGAAGTGGACTAATTGCTATCATCATGCTTGTGCTGAGGTTAACTATTATGCATCCTTCCATCTTCTTGATATTTTTTCCTTCTCTTTCTCGTCATTGATATCACTTTTCTAAGAGCAGATTCGAGCTTATCGTCTCAGTGGTGATTGCCACTATATGAGGGAGTTTTTATGTGGTCATAAAAATTTGCGAGGCCATGAGCCAGTGAGTTTCTTACTCATATATGTCTCACAATGAAGCGTTTCTGTTTGTATCAATTCTTACTGTACTTGCTTTCTTGAAGGACTGTGTGAGGCGAAGAGCAACATCATCAGTTAGTGCAAATCGTAACTGCACAGAGTATCTGACTAAGTTGGCATTGGATTCTGTTTGGGATATTTGCTACAATGATACAAAGCCATTTGATAAGGCACCCTGAAATCCTAGATTAGTGAAACATCATCACATTTTCTGTTTTCCTTTTCCTTTGGAAGTTTTACACTTGTGATTTTTCTGTTTCCCCATAAGAAATAGCCAAGTTTTCATTAAATTAATTCATATATTATGGTTTTCACTTAAATATTCATATATTTTCATTAAATATATGAATTAATTAATAAGAGAATTTCTTTAAGTTGAATAAGAGAATCTTTATGTATCTTGTACCTTTCTGTATAAAATCAATTTCTTTAAGTTGAATAAGAGAATCTTTAAGTTTTTCCCTTAATCCAACTTGGAAACTAGTCAATAACATTCAATAAAACAATATAATCAATTAAGATTCAAGGATACTGAAAGTGTCCGGATGCTCCTATGCTAAAATACAAACGACCAGACTCACAATGTTGTCTCGGATGTTGACAACACTGGAGATAACATAGCGGAATGAAAAATTTAAATGAACACAAGGAAATATCCACAAGTATATAAAATACCTGTGGAACGCCAGCAGAGCAAAAGATATTATTAAATGAATATTTGAGTACAAGAGAAAACGCTCATGAAAAGACAGACTTGAAATATTACACTGAATGTTGTTAACATCAAGAGTAACACTATGAAAACTGATAAGACTTGAGAACTCTAAATACGTCTGCTCTTGAATTCTTTTTCACTCGATCCACTTCAATCTTGAGTCTCTTCGCAATATATAGAAGCTTAATATTTCCATGATCTCCATCAATTATGCACGTTCACCACTATGCAAGAAAGCTCCATGATCTCCAACTTCTTTCCCACTAAGGATGGCACCTTGTAACCATCATTCCTATAAAATAGGAATGCATGCTTGATTCAATCTGCAAAACACGTGACACGAGAGAGAACAAAAAGATAATATTCCATGCAATTAAAAATCCCTAAAATATCTCAACAAGAAAATCCAAATGATTTAGTGTTTAAGAAATAAGGAAAAATTATAAGTGTTGAAAAATTCAAACACTAACAATACATTACAACTTCAAGGAATAAAAGGAAATCATATGAACCCTAATATATAATTTCTGCATGCATGAATCCTCTACATATCCCTCGTTGACTCCTACATGTATGAACACATATATTTACGTATACACAAACACACAGTCACACACACTGTGTTGCAAAGCTGAAAGTTAGGGTTTATACCTTAGCTTGAATGACCTGCTGATCCTGTAGTAAAAGCTTGAGCGCAAAGACTTAGAGTTGCAACCAAAAAGATCCATAGAAGATGAAGTACAAAATTTTACTTCCATATTACCTCCTGTGTATAGATTAGAGAGAGAGAGAAAGAGAGAGAGTCGGGAGAGAATAGAGCTATATATATATATATATATATATATATATATATATATATATATAACGTAACTTAATGCATGCTAATTTCCTTTTATTATAATATCAGCATGGTTTTTTTGGTAAATATATATGAAGTAATAGAATACGACTCTTATCCCCCGACAAACTCTCCTCCTACAGTTTTTGTTATAAATTAACATGAAAAGTGATAAATATATTTTTATCTAATCAATAGATTTATGGGATTGAGATTTTCTATTATCATTGGTGTTACTTCTCCTATTCCAACTCAATCACTATATATTATGTGTATTTAATGACATCATTAATTAATATATAATCGTATATTAAGTATTATCTAATACAAGATAAAACACCAAATATAATAGAAGATCCAGACTCAAATTTATGATTCAAAATTGAAAAGAAAATCAATCCTATAATTTTTATAAGGATAATTTGTGAATAAAGTTGCATAAAAATCTAAAATGACATATAATTGAAAATAATTTTTTTTCTCTAAAACAATATTTAAATTAGAATGAGATGAAGTATAAGATAATAAGCAAAAACCACATGACTTGAAAAACAAAAAAACTTCATTATGTTTCAGTTTTAAATATCAGGAAATTAGATTATTTCGATTTCATTCGGTTTTAGGAGAGAAGTCTATTCCTGTTAATTTAGCTAGAAAATAATTTAAAGATCTTTTATTATCTATCTTCAAGGTTATATGGACTTTTAACTTAATAACGAGACTGGACATCATTTTGTTTTATTTTCAACCTCATTTTAATATGATAATAACTAGTGTTACAAGATCAAAAATGTCCTTTACTTGATATTCGTGTAATGGCATAAATATATACTTAAACTTTAGTTATTTTTTAAAATAAAAATTACAAAAATGTAAAATATTACTACCAAGTGTCATTCGACTGGGCTGGAAATACGTATAGAGGCAAAAAGCCTAAATAACTTTTAGCCCAAGAGCTTAATAGAAAACCTTGGGCCGGACACAAGGCCCAAATTTAAGATGCATCGCCAATTCCAAAGTTACCATGCGATGTCGTTTAACAGCGGCCAACTCGTTCAGACTCTCTTCATTGTTTTGCATTTTTTTCAGCAAATTTCTCCTTCTTCAACGAATGCAAGTAGAAAACAAGAAATATAATCATTTGGAGGTGAATTTATTGGAAAACGTAATGAAATCTTTTAGCTGGTAGCATTTTGCATTAAATCTGGAGTTTCGAAATTGTGCTGCATTTGATTTTTGATAAGTGTATAGAAGCTGGAATTTGATTGGAGAAGAGTTTTTGTTGGATACATGAACTATGATCTTATGTTGATCTCGAGTGGGAATTTCATATGTGCTGGTGCGATGCATGGATTCTTGGTTGCAGTAATTGCAGGTATGGCGATTAACTACTGCTTTAGAGAAAAATTTAGCTGCATTTTGCTGTTTATTTGCTTCTTTTCTTATTTTTTTCTAATATTTTGTTGTTTTCTAGGGTTTTGGTTTTGGAGCTGTTATGTATTAGATTTCTTTCGTTAATAATTATCTAATTCATGGATTTTCATAATTTTCAGCTGCTATTTTTTGCGGACATGGAGTCAGTCCTGTGGTAGTGCCAAGTTCTAATTGTTACGCCCTTGATAACACCAGTCACATTCATGATTTTGTATCCTTGATTATGCTATATATGTTTCACAAGTTCAACACAGCTAAATTGTCCCTCTTTTTTTTAGAAAAAAAAAAATTAAATAAAGTCAAGCAATAGGTGTAATTTAGTTGATGATGGCATTCTTCACATTGGAAACTGATGTAATCTGCATTGATGTGATCTATTGTAAAGCTTAAGGGATTGTTGCTTAAGGCAGACTTTAGTGTTTATTTGGAAATGACCCTAATATTGTCTCTATCTATGTTGAAATTGTTTCTTCCTGAGTCTTTGCTTAGAGTAATTTGATTGCACAACCTTTCGAGTACGATGACGATAAGGTAATGCCTTCTATGCATTAAGAATGATGAATGGTTGTACTTGAGTTTCTTTCAGAGGGCGTTCTTAGTAGGTAGTTGGATTAATGACTATGCATATGACATGATATTCATGCAGGATCCTGATTTGGTGGTTCGGTTCTGTAAGGATGTCGAGACTAGATCCCAGACGGTAGTAAATTTTATGGTCTTCAAATTCTATATAGATTCCAACTTGATGTGTTCATGAATAGTTCTTCGTAGGAATTTAAATCTGTGGAATGAAATTGAACTTTTCTCCTATGCAATTGCAAGTTTTGTCTGCTTAATAATCTAGTTGACCTTAGAATCATTTTCTGTTCTATCATTCTCATCACTGAAGAACTGTGCCGACTAACTTCATTTCTCCTATCGTTTGTTCTGCTAATGCAATTTTCATTTACATGTCATGCTAGGGAACAAGAATCTTAAAAGTATGATTCTAAAAGTTCTGTGACAATCTAGATTAGTCATATTTATTGCTGTTTGTTTACATTGAGCTCATTTATGATGATGTTGCTAATTGCTAGTTTTAATCATACCAACACATGAAAATCAATATGTAGGACATTACTAATATAGTTTTCTCTAATTTCCTGAGGACATAGAATGCCTCTTGTAGAACACAAACAGAATCAAGTTGAATGTGATTATCTGTTTGGTTTATGTTTATATCCTTTATAAAAGCACTAACTAGCATCACGTCCAACTTTACCCATCTTCTGTTTTTCTTTGGAGTGGATGGTGTACTCTCAACATTCCTTCTGGTCAGCTTGACATGCTATGATGCTAATTATTTCACTCATATTTGTGAACTAATAGGGGTATGTGGATTATGGAAGATTTGACACCTTCAATCAATTCATTGCCAGTTCTGGACATGCCAACTTTGTTCAGGTAAGTTTGAATATCTTTCATAAAGTCGATTTGAATTTCTTAGTGGAAGATTTCATTTTATGACCTTTCAATGGTCTTGCCCTTCTACGTTTTCCAGGAATACTACAATGGTGATCTAATGAAGTGTGAGAAAACTTACGATAAATTGGGACGCACGGCTCAGGTCAGATGAAGTACTGCTTTGCAAAATCTTGCATATTCTGTACCTGCTGTTCTTATATTTACATATACCACATTATTTCTAAATAAAACGATTTGTTTCACAATTTCAGGTAAATATCATCTGTGGGAATTGTCCAAATGGAAAATGTGTAGGTATGTGAAGCTTCATATTCTGTCACCACTATATCTGAAATCTTAGAAAGTCATATATCCATTCATATTAACTTTTCTTAAATATTATAAGTTATGCTGTTCTTTGTTATTAAACTGGCTTTTCCATTTTCTTCCAATGAAATTGCTTGTTAAAAAGCTGGTTTAGTTGAGAATTAATATTAACACAGTGGGGGACGTGATGAGCTGCAAAAGTTTTTACAAATTTCTGTACATTTGTTCCAATAAGTAAACACAGTTATATACTAAAGGAACAATAGCAGGTAGTAATCACAGTTTACTTTTCGGTCTGATGAATCAATGAACATTTTCCATGAAAAGCTTCTCTCTGTGCCAATAGATGCTGTGTTTATTATACATGCAGTTCTTGATATTAACTACTTGGAATGGATATTCTACTTCTAATATCCATTTACATATTTGGCTTTTTATCGTAGGTGGTCTTGGATGCATCTGCAATGTTACATATGAATCAGCATGCAGGTTTTTGTACAAATCCTAGCCATTACACTTTATATGTTTCATCTTTCAATAATTCAAGTAACGCCTTCACTAAATGTTTGTTATAAATATGTACTTTGATGCATACCTAATGCAACTAAGATGTTCACATATTATATAAAAGAGGGTTAAAGAATTATTATTGTTATAATTATAAATTTCCATATGGTGATACATAGAAAGGGGTTGGTGATCAGAAGATTTCTTATGATGAATTTGTTGGCTTGTTGAAACTAGGATGTGTGTGTCATAACCCTTTGGTGGAAACAATGAAATAGGACACATTTTAAAACTTTTATTCGACTAACTTGCCTAAAATGACATGATTTTGAAACTAATGGAGTGTGCTAAAAGTGGTTGAAATCAGAATATTAACAAAAAACTTGGCATCTTCTGCCTCTTTTGTAAAGGTGACGGTGACAGACTAGAGAAAGCTTCAGACAGAAATAGTATCAAGTATTGAAGTGATTATAGATACAATTTTCTTGATGACTAATGTTTTCAAAAAGGATTATTTGTTGAAACCTTCTTGTTATCACTATATTGTTACCATGTTCTCAATTTCTCTAATTATGTTGCTGGTTTGTACTTTTGGGGCAGAGTAGTCATTGATCTTGCCATACCATGCGCTGAGCCAGGTTTGCGGGTATTTGAAGGCTTCACAGTTGGTTTTCATCCACGTTCATGGGAAGTTGTAAGGAGCACTCTTATTATGTGAACTTTTGCTTGTTGAGTAGTCAGTTCTCAGGGGGAATGTTTTTATCTACATGTATCATTTCTTAATTGTAGGTCTACAATGGCATGACTCAGTTGGGTTATGAAAAGGCTTATGAGCAATTTAGGTACTAATTTTTATCATTTTGTATTTCTTTCTCACTTTTTTCCTTTTTCCATTGATTTCTCGCAATCATTTGTATATTACAGGAAAATATGTCTGCACAGCAGCCTGACCATTTTTTTCTCAATGGTTGCTACAGCTTCAGCACTGACCAAAGAGATGTAACCCTATACCTAACAGCAGTTGCCTCTCTCTCCGGTTTAGTGCAAAAACCCACTATCAAGGTTCATTATGTCTTTCATATCTGTGTGCATTTGCATCAACACATGCATAACATTTTTTTTCCATTGTTATTTATTTTTCTCTTTATCCCCGGGCACTGTCTTCTTCCAGACTTCTCCGGAGCAAGGATTGGATGTCAAGTTGTCTGGAACAGGAGCAAAGGGCAGTTCACCAACTACTTTGTCTCCCACAATGATACTTGTGGATTGGAGATGTAAACATCTTCATTATCCCTTGGGATAAATAAGATCTACGTTGTGTTGGTCCTACCGATTTTCTAAAATTGTTTGTATTTTAGGTGAAAAGGCTCGAGATACACCTTATGAAGTTGAAATTACAATTCCAGTAGAGAATTATGATCCAGTTCAATTTACTTTTGCAAAGATGTGCGGTGAGCGTGAAATTTCTAACATTCAGCATCTGATTATTTCTCTACCATCATATTCACATCATATCCAAATGCTCACACATGATTGTTATGACCAAAAAGATGGGTAGCTTCAGGCTTGTTCTATGCACTTGCTAATCTCTGATTTTCTTACTTTCTCTCTTCACATCTCTCTTTATGGTTTTATCTGACTCGGTACTGTCCTTCCTTCTTATGTCCATGGTCTTGTAAAACTAGCAATACTCGTTTGACATATGCTATTTTCTCTTAAACTGTATAGAGCACAGCCAAGATGAACGTGGAGAAGGTACAAAAGGATGGGCTATATTTGGAATCCTAGCATGCATGTATGTGAATTGATTCTGCAAGCACTTGCCTCTGTATTACAGCTCTTGCTACCACCTGTTAATAGCTGATACATGAAATTAAACTTTATGGATTGTCTTATTGCCTAAGCCTAACGATGTTTTTGCAAGCAGATTAATTGTAGCCTCAACACTGTTCTGTATTGGAGGGTTTATTTATAGGACACGGATGGGAAACCTGGTAGGTTAATTAGCATTCAACACTGATACAAATAGTCATTTTATTTTCCTCTTCTATGCAGTTATATTACAAATTTGTGATTGTTTAGTTATTCTTATGCATAATTCATATCTTAACCTACATTTTCAGCGTGGACTTGATGCCGTCCCTGGAATGGCAATATTATCAGCATGTTTGGAAACTGTATGTAGAGTTTACCATGCAACAATCCTTGAAGTTTAATAATCTCCACAGATTCCTTATGTGAAGTGATGATACACTTTGTTTTTCCCAAAAATATGCAGTTAAGTGGAAGTTTGCAGGGCTATACACTTCCGGGTGATGCTAATGATCCTTATGTAAGTCAAGCTTCATGGGAGCAGCCACCAATTTCAACTCAAGCAGCACGAAGAACAGGTGAAAGAACGTATGGAAGTGGAAGTGAAAGAACGTATGGGTCGATTTGATTGATCACACGATTTCAACCGTTTTACTGATTCTCCAGCTTAATGCAATCTTCTGGAGCATCTAGTCATTTTAAAGAACCCAATCGTTTTTTTTTTTAATATTACAGTCGTTTCTTGCATTTTAGACAACATACCATGTCAAAAAGAGCTTACCTAGTTGAATCAGAAACGCAGTGGAAGAATACCTTAGTTTCATCTTAAACTTTGTCTGTTGACTGTTGGTTTGTCTTTGGATTTTTAATTACAATTTACAGTGATGATGATTGTAATTTCTTTTGTATTTTTATTTCCAAAATAAAATAAAATAGATAACTTGTCCATTTAGGATTAGATTACGGTTGCCTGGTCTTTTATTTTGTATTTTACTCTTTGCTTAGTCCAAAATTAAGTAAATCCTATTTAATTTCATTGACCAATTATTTATTTAATTTATCAGGTTGATTAAACGAATACCTAAATGAATTCTTCAAAATCAAAGCAAACAAGAAACACTAAAAAATCCATTTGTTTATATATTTTAATTTGCTATGCATGTTTGCTACTTCACGAAATGAAAAGGTCGCATTTCCATGCAAAACAAATAGTTATAATTTATAACACATTAGATTGTGACGCAGAATAGTAAATTAGAAAATCATATAAAGTAAGAAGTTCATTAATGAAAAAAATGGAAGAGAAAAAAATTTATTTATTTATGCTTTGACAAAATCAGAGGAGTAGTTCTCCAACTATTATGTCCATATATGTGCTTTATTGCGTTAGCTTTCTCAACCTCTTCAAACCAGTCAACCTTCTTACATCTTAGGAAGTCAAAGAATATCTCAAAAGGTAACTGAAAAAGCTTATGAAGGATTCTTTTTTCTACTTACGATTATTGGTCACAAACCCAAAATAAAGAGGATGTTGTGTTGAGCTGACAATCAATATTGAATTTCAGTCACAACTTATGGTATGAACCATATACGATGACGATGAAGATGATGACAAAGACGAGATATGATTCATATAATAAACCGAACATAGCGGAATATAGACTTAATTGCTACATCCGCAGGTTGTATAAGATTTAGGTACATATCAGAGTAGATATATATTATTAAAAGAAAGCCCTATTTGTCAACAGAGCAGGTGAGGTACTTCCAATCCAACTCTATTTTGTTCATCTTTTTTCACTCACTTTTTTTCTAATCCAGCCCTATTTGAAATCTTTTTTGTTCATATTTTTTCCTATTATAAGAAAAAATAACTATGTAGCTCACCCTTTTTCCTCTGTAAAATTTCCATATGCAAAAACATTGTCAAAACAAATAGAGCCAAGTATATATATATGATGTTTTACATTTTATCATATATCAGTTTGGATTTAGACTTTGATTTTAAAAAGAGAGGAAAACCCTTACATTTTATCATGCATTTTGCCATCTCGAACAAATATTAACAATACAGGTACTTAGTCAACGACTATGAGAATGCAACTAACTATGAAGTTCATATAACAAATTGCGACAAAAAAAAAAAGTGTATCCTGAAGTGTCAAAACCAGTATAATTTATCCCCTTTATTAATTAATTTTATGGGTTGAATATGTAAAAGATAGAACAGTTGGAAAAGCATATGCTTCCAAGATTTGTATGGAGAAATTAACCAAATTCAACTCAAATCCCACCAACTCTAAGTATTCTAAGTCCCATATTTTCTCTCAAATAAACTCTATAAATACACAAACATTCTATCTCAAAATTCATCAAACTCAAGTCCTTAGCTCTGTATCACAACATTACAACAAAATGGCCAAGTCCATCAACTTCTTCTTTCTTCTAACTCTTATTGCATTTGCACCTCTTTGCTTTTGCCACAATACCAATGGAGGCTACCTCTATCCTCAGTTCTACGATCGAAGCTGCCCACAAGCCCAAGAAATCGTTAACTCCATCGTTGCTAAGGCCGTTGCTAGAGACCCTCGTATGGCTGCTTCACTTGTTAGGCTTCATTTCCATGACTGCTTTGTCAAGGTTTGTCACTCTCTATCATGGCCACATTCCATTACATCATTGTTCATAAGCTAATCATGAAATTGTTTCATCATAGGGGTGTGATGCATCCATATTCTTGGACAGCACTGCAGGCCTAATCAGTGAAAAGGGATCAAATCCCAACAGGAATTCTGTTCGTGGATTTGAAGTGATCGATGAGATCAAATCAGCACTCGAGAAGGAATGCCCTCTAACTGTTTCTTGTGCAGATATCTTGGCCCTTTCTGCTAGAGACTCTTCTGTTCTTGTGAGACTAGTGCATTTTCTTTACATTTTTGGTAGAATATCCAACAAGATTTCTTATGTTTTGCTTACATGTATAGGCTGGTGGGCCCACTTGGGAGGTCCCATTGGGAAGAAGGGACTCAAAAGGTGCAAGTTTGAGTGGCTCAAACAATAACATCCCTGCTCCAAACAACACTTTCCAGACTATTCTCACTAAGTTTAAGTTGCAAGGATTGAACCTTGTTGATCTTGTTGCATTATCTGGTACATTTTCTTGCTTCATTTTTGTGCTCATTTCACTTGCAAAGTTGTTGTTTCTGATCCCAAAAGGTACAATCTTTATTGCAGGAAGTCACACCATAGGCAACGCAAGATGTGTGAGCTTCAGACAAAGGCTCTACCAAACAGGAAACTCAAAGCCTGATTCCACACTGGATCCGTCCTATGCAGGACAGTTACGTATGAGGTGCCCGCGATCGGGTGGCGATCAGAATCTGTTTTTGTTGGACCCAGTATCTCCTACACATTTTGATAACAGCTACTTCAAGAATTTGCTGAGTTTTAAGGGCCTCTTGAGCTCTGATCAAATTCTAGTCACCAAGAATCAAGAAACTTTTGAGCTTGTGAAGAAGTATGCTGAGAGCAATGAGCTTTTCTTTGAGCAGTTTGCTATATCTATGGTCAAGATGGGAAACATTTCTCCATTGACAGGTTATAGAGGAGAAATCAGGAGGAACTGCAGAAAGATCAACTCTTAGAAGCTGTTTTTCAGTAATGGTAATAATTTGTGTTTATATAATTTGTAATCGTATTTGTTTACTAGTTGTGTTTTCTGGAGGAATTTCTATTGTTGTTATTCATCATTTGTTGAGATGTGGGGTGGAATGTAATTGTAGTTTGCTTCTGCACAATAAATTTATGAAATTGTTAATTTTTATGATTTATTGGTAATGTGTTTTTCACATTCGGATCTCATTCGAATCTGCGAAGATAAATAGTTACAGATTATTTAAATTACTTTCTTCTTTAAGATATAAATATTTGATCTAGTATGAGATGGCATCATGACTCATGTATACTCCAAATTAGGTAAAATCAATTTTAAGTCAATAAGTAATTCATTCAATTATAAAAATTCCATTAAGTCACTAGCAACATTGTGTTGTTGCCTAATCAAATAAATTGTATAATTAGATTCAGGATTTAAATTTGGATTACAAAATTTTTTTGACTTTTCCCCCTTATCCAATTCCTCTACCTCATATTTAAAAAAAATGTACAAATGAAGAATTAAATGTGTTTGGAAAGGGGTAAAAATAAGATAAAAACAAAGATGAGGACTAAAAAGTAATATGGTAATAAATTACCTAATATTTTAGCACATATATTATGCACACAGAGACGGGGATCATTCCTTGGTAGAATTGAACGTAAAGAGCAGCGAAAGTATAAACTATAAAAGTGGCCGATGATTGATGGCGGCGGAACAGTGGGAGAATGCGGCCGCCGGCTCCATCTCCGGTCTTGCCACCGTCACCTCCACTCACCCACTCGACGTCGTACGCACCCGATTCCAAGGTCTCTATCTGTCAATTATTTAAAATTACCTGCAATTCTTTCAATACTTTTGGAAAAGAGCTTGCATTGATTCTGTTTATTGGATTAGTGAACGACGGTCGATTATCCAACCTACCTTCATACAAAAACACTCCTCACGCTCTCTACACCATTACTCGCACTGAGGTCTGTTTTTTTGGAGTTGTAGATTTACTGACATTTTAATTATATATTGCCTTCTTTTTTATTAATTACGAGCTCGTTTTGAAATTAATTAGCTGACACGCTTGTTTTCGATTCTTACTAATGGAAGATTATTTAAATTCCAAAGCTCTTTTGCTGCATGTAGTTATGCCTGAGGTTAAATTTAGAAATAGTATATATATGTGTGTGCCCTTTGCGTGTCGAACTTATGTTTGGAGCTTTCAATTTTATGATTTGTGCTTCGATTGGCCTATTAATTAAATCCTTAAAATTTGGTATACATACGTTGATGTGGAAAAGATTATTTTTTTTCAACCTTTTATTTCCTTAGGCTACAATGGCATTCAATGCTTCAAAAACAGTATTCATATGGCTAATGAAAAATTTTGTAGAGCAAAAAATTGATGATGGTTACTATCTAATTTGTGTTCAACCTGAAACAATCTTATCCCTGTTCAAATTCTTGGGGACACCAGTGCATTATGAAAAGTGACTAGGGCCGGAATTGGAAGTCATTGTTTTTCTGCATTTCTAAACACATTTTGTTTCAAGTATGGTTTTACTGTAGCTTGTTTTGCTGAGGAAAACAGCTCCTCTCTCAATTCAAGCAGGGTGGTTATAACTAATGCTTGACAACCATGTTGGATCATTTTAGTGACTTGTTTTCCAACTGAAGTAGCCATTTTGATCTAAAGATTGGATATTTTTGCTTCATGTTTCAAATAATCACATTATTTTGCTTCAGGGTATTAGAGGGTTATACGCTGGCTTTTACCCTGCAGTTCTTGGATCAACTATTTCATGGGGTTTATATTTCTACTTGTAAGCTTCAGCAGCAGAGTTATGATCAGATTATTCGTTTTTAAATATGCTTAATAGTTAAGTTGGTTTGAAGAGTTGTAGCATTTTGTACTTTGGAGTGTCTAATGTACGTAAGGGAAACCTGCATAAGCAACATTTGATGTACATTCTTCATCAGTCTTGTTAAGTCCTGAATTATGCCATACTACTTCCCTTCCATATGCATGCAGAAAAGCTCATTGTTCTAGAGACAGTATTGAATGTGCTTCTGGATTGACCAACAATTATTTTAGTTCATTTTCTGAATTTTTTTTCATTGAATAAGTTCATCCTTTAATATTTTCAGTTGATTCCTTTAGGTCCTTGTGATTGAAATTCATATGGAAGATGTATTCCTTCTAGCATGGGGTGAAAGTTCTTATCTTGTTAGTTGCAATACATTTTGAGTCCAACTTTTGAGATTTCTGAGAAATCACTATGGAAAAAAATGTAGCTTGCTTATCTGATGGTGCTGCCTACCTTTTTCTTACGTTCGTTTTACTAATCAGTTGTTTTTCTTACATTATGTTTATTAATCAATTTTAACACTAGTTGGGCTGCTTATAGTGCTAGTTGGGCAAGCTTGTTGGTTTGATTTAATCAATAATCATGCTTTTCTTATACTTTTACAGCTACAGCAAAGCCAAACAGCGATATTTGAAAAACAGAGAGCAGCTGAGCCCTGGTCTTCATCTTGTGTCAGCTGCTGAAGCTGGAGGCTTGGTTAGAAAAAGATCTAGGCTTTATTTGATGCATTAGTTGGTGTTATATCATTGTTGTTATTGATAAATCAGCAAAAAAGTAGCTGTTTAATTATTTTCAAAGGACATGTCAATAACAAGTCGACCCCTTTTGCATTTGTGACCCTTTTTAGGTCTGTCTTTGCACCAATCCTATTTGGCTGGTAAAAACAAGGTTGCAACTTCAAACACCACAACATGGTCATACATATTCTGGTTTTCACGGTTAGTCTTATCTTGTACTTACCTATTATATTGCACTTTCTACATACTGATGGGCCATATTTGAATACTTTCCTATTTGGTCCTAAATAATAGTGATTCCATGTATCAAGGTGAAATATCATTGTCAATGCACTACTGTTGGAGATTTCAGAAGGAAAAAAAAAAATCATTCCTCCCTAAAAATTCTTGATTTTTTCTCATAAATATATTTCTTTTCTTCCTTCCTAGAGACTCATCTCTTAAGCATTATAGTTTTAGCAATATCTAAAACTTCTAAAAGCTTGCATCTCATTTCATCATTTTTTATTTTATTATCTCAGTATTGAGGATGATTCCAAAGATCTGTATTTGTTTATAAACTCTCCGCTACTTTTATGTAAATTATTTTGTTCTTAAGTTATTAGGGGAATTTTTAGTCTAAGCAAATTTTCCAAGAAATCCTATCTAGCTACCCATGCTTTTATAGTAAAATAAATAGATAGATAGATTGATATTAATGGGTTTCTGCTTTTCTTTATTTGGTAACGTCACTAGATAGTATTTTAACTTTTCCCATCTGCTGTATTTCAGATGCTTTAAGAACCATACTGAAAGAAGAGGGATGGAGGGCTCTCTACAAAGGGCTAGCTCCTGGTCTCATTCTGGTTTGGCCTTTTCCTCCTCTATCTATGTTTTCAATTATCTTCTTATATTTGTTATTCATTAAATATCTTCTGCTATATAATGTTCATCATATGATTATGTATGCTTTATGACCCACTTAGGCTTGTATTTTACTGGTATTGGTGCTGTTTCAGCAGGTTTCACATGGTTCTATTCAGTTTACAGCATATGAGGAACTCAAGAAAATGGTTATCGAGCATAGAACTGAAGAAAGTTTTGACATTGCTGCTAATTCATTGGTGAGTTTCTAAATGAGTGAATCCTTTTTTGTCTTATGAACATTTTGGAGTTCAAAACACACACATGCAAGCATTTGTATCATTGTGCCAAATTGGAGTTCAATTTGCCATTGGTTGGTAATAATATAGCTTTCTATCATCTTGTTTACAGGACTCACTTGACTATGCAATATTAGGTGCTTCTTCTAAATTTGCTGCCACTATGTCAACATATCCATTTCAGGTAGGCTCCTTTGAAACATGTAATATGTGGTAGTCCTCTCATAATTAGACATTTCTTTCTTGTTTACCTAATGTGGTTACATTATGTTTAATAGGTTATACGAGCTAGATTGCAGGTAAATATTACTAAACTTCCAATATCCTTTCAACATACCTTTGGCTTTAAAGAGAGCAAGAAAAGTTAACCAACAAATGCTCTTTGCTTGCAGCAACGCCCGAGTATTAAGGGCACTCCGAAATACATGGATAGTTGGCATGTCATCAAAGAAACTGCAAGGTGAAAAACAAACTTCAATTTTCAATTTTGGCATGTTCTGATGCACAAAAAGTGTTTGCATTGAACGCTTAAACGAGCTTTTTCCCTCTTCGACTCACAGATTTGAAGGTGTACGAGGTTTCTACAAGGGTATTGCTGCAAACATTCTGAAGAATGCTCCAGCTGCTTCTATTACATTTATTGTGTATGAGAATGTGCTGAATATGTTGAAACTGGCCAGCAAGAAAGACATGTAATCTTCTTGTTTATTCATTCATTCTTTTTAACTGCCCAAATCCCAATTCTCTATTAGCCTTGATTTTTTATTTTTTCTGTAAACATTATGTGTTACTACTATAGCAAATTGCTACCGATTTTCAGAACGTTGAATTTCAAAAATGTTACCTAGCCAGCCAGTTTAACCCATGCAAATTGAAAATTAATAAATTATATTTACATATACTTTTCAATTCTTGTATCACAAAGTTAATATTTGTATCGAGAAAAAGTGCAACATAATTTAATAAAACAACATCGTAATTACAAAATCATGGATTGTTTGTACTTTGAATTTGAGCACTAAAAGTATATTTATGAAATGGGCCATAATTTACAGGAATTATTCAATGGGATCCAATGGTGTTTAAATGACTATATCAATAAAACCCTAGTTAGCCCAAAATCTTCTCCTCCGCAACTGATTCACCGATCCGCCGCCTGTTCCCAGAAATTCCCGTACTCGACAGCCTTCGATTTCAACTACTGTTTCTCTTATTCCTTTTCTTGCCTTAACAATAGATTGGTAAGGAAGGAAGTTTTGTAGATTTCCCAAATTGTCAATTCATTTTCTTTGAAGTAGAAGAAATAACATCCATGGACGAAATACGCAACCTTATGAAGGTCCTGCTCGACCATCGGCAAAGCGGCGATGGGGTGACTTACCGTGGCATGACGATGGCGGAATGCCGGGAAATGATTCAAAGAGCTTTGCAACGTATAATCTTTTTTATCACCTATTTTTATTTTATATTTATTTGTGTGGTGTTTGAGATATATGTATGCACTGCAGAGCCAAAGGTGAAGTTTGTGATGGAGGCAATGGAGAAATCTGGATGCCCCATCATCAACCCCACTAAATTCATCAGGGCCATCAAGTGCACTAAACCAGCCACTGCTAGCTATATTCCTGGTGGTGGGGTAATCTCATCAGTTATCACGATTTTAGGCTTTCATTTTTTAATCTTCTGAGAGCTTGAAAATGATGATGTTAATTTTAGTTTTGGACCTAATTTTTGTTATTTCTAATTCTGAAAGTTTAAAGTTTTATGTAATTTTATGGAAGTTGGGAGTGGGAAAGGATGATGAGCTCGTCAATTTACTGTTTCTATATCTATTGAAGTGTTTTGCTCATCATTTCTTATTTTAATTGGTTGTAGTAGATAGTAGTATGCAGTAATTATTTGAGGTTTCAAGATGAGGTGACACAAGGGGTGACCCATGAGCTCATTCATGCCTATGATGATTGTCGTGCTAAAAATTTGAAGTGGACTAATTGCTATCATCATGCTTGTGCTGAGGTTAACTATTATGCATCCTTCCATCTTCTTGATATTTTTTCCTTTTCTTCCTCGTCATTGATATCACTTTTCTAAGAGCAGATTCGAGCTTCTCGTCTCAGTGGTGATTGCCACTATATGAGGGAGTTTTTACGCGGTCATAAAAATTTGCGAGGCCATGAGCCAGTGAGTTTCTTACTCATATATGTCTCACAATGAAGCGTTTCTGTTTGTATCAATTCTTACTGTACTTGCTTTCTTGAAGGACTGTGTGAGGCGAAGAGCAACATCATCAGTTAGTGCAAATCGTTACTGCACAGAGTATCTGACTAAGTTGGCATTGGATGCTGTTTGGGATATTTGCTACAATGATACAAAGCCATTTGATAAGGCACCCTGAATTCCTAGATTAGTAAAACATCATCACATTTTCTGTTTTCCTTTTCCTTTGGAAGTTTTACACTTGTGATTTTTCTGTTTCCCCATAAGAAATTATTTATTTCACTTTTTTCTATTGATATGCTAAGTTTAGGGATCTTAATTGTGTGAGAAATTAGAGCTCATTCTGAAACTTCTAATCAAGGTGAACCTTCTTTGTTTGTTCAAAAGTCAAAATTGCTACTTGCAATCAGATCACAATAATGATGTCCTTTGCAAGTTTAACTTTTTAATACAGAAACTCAGAGTAAAAGACTACACTTGCCTGTACAAAAATTAGCTAAGTAATTTATTCCTTAGTTATTTGATAGCATTGCCTATCATTGGACAAATTTATATATTATCAGCCTCTCAAGGTGAAAAACCGTGCTTGCCAAGTCAAATGCATACCTCAGAACTATTCTCATTCAGGTATAACTTTCATATTAAAGTCAATTTAGTATGTATATCCTGATTAAGTGATTTTATTTAGATGAAGCTTCATTCATTGGTTTGTCTTCTCCACATAGTGATATTATAAAGTTAAACAACAAGGGTGGACTTACAGTTTCAGGCTGCCGATTTAATTGATGTCGTTAGTTTGCTTTAATCAGTTCAAAGCCATGCTCCATCAGCACTCATGTTTACATGTCCACTTATACAAAAAAGTTGATCTTTGGTTATATCTTTCTGAAATAAATAGTTCCTTTTGTTTAGTTTTTCCCTCCTCTTAGGCTTGTGTTTCTAAGAGGCTGTCACTGCAAATTAAACATGCTGAAATTTTCTCCTGGGGCTTCAGTTACATATCGTCATTTTTTATTTTATTATCTTTTATGTAAATTATTCTGTTCTTAAGTTAAAAGAGGATTAATAGTCTAAGCAAATTTCAGAAAAAACCTATCTAGCTACTCGTACTTTCATAGTAGCATAGATAGATAGATATTAATGGGTTTCTGCTTTTCTTTATTTGTTAACGTCGCTGGATAGTATTTTTTGGTCTTTTTATGGTTTGGCCTTTTCTTTCTCTATCTATGTTTTCATTATTTTCTTATATTTGTTATTCGTAAAATATCTTCTGCTATATAATGTACATCATTTGGTATTATTTATGCTTTATGACCAATTTAGGCTTGAATTTCTTGTAGAGTATAAGAAACTTACTTGTATTGATGCCGTTTCAGCAGGTTTCACTTGGTCATATTCAGTTTACAGCATACAAAGGAACTCAGGAAAATGGTTGTCAAGTAGCTTACAGCATACAAGGAACTCGGGAAATTGGTTGTCATGTATAGAACTTAAGGCACCCTGGAATCATTCCTACACGTATCAGTTTGCCCCTTCTTCTTTCTTGTGATTTTGAAAACTGTTTAGTTCACTCGTTTCCTACATCTTGGTAGCATATTGATACACTAGAGTTGAGGCTTTCTAATGGCGTAAGAGCTTATAACTCACTCAAACTAATCTAACCCTTGGCTGCTGTTTTTTTACATTAATTCTTGTAGACCACATAATATCATTGTTTCAGCCCTTTGAGAGTTCAAAACTCAGTATTGCTACTTGCAAGCAGATCATAAGAATGGTTTTCGGAGCAAAATTAAAATTTTCATATAGAAACTCAGATAAGAGTCCAAGACTAAGTTTGGCTGTGCAGAATTAGCTCAGTGCTTTGACAGCATTTTCAACCATTGAAATTCCCCAAATTGTAAAACTAAACTTTTCAAGCAGAAATTCAGAGGCAATCCTCACTCAAATCCAGGTATTTACACACAGTAGCATTAAGTGATTGCCAAGACAATCATACCTCACATAAAATATGAACCATGGTCATCCAGATATAACTTACCATATCAAAGCCAATTTAGTTTTAGAATCAAGCTCCACTCTTTGGTTCATCCTGTCCACTTTGTGTTAATATGGAAGTCGGAAGAACTTTATATGGGTTGAGAATCCCCTTAGGATCGAGAAGCTTCTTGATGGCGGCCATTACTTGCACCTGCAGATGAAAAACTCGTTCATATAGGCTCGATGATAACATAACAACGACACAGAGTTCCATACAGTTTAGACATTGTTGAAGCCCAATAACATGTTCTGACAACAAAATTTGAAATTCTCCTTACAGATTCCCTACACCATATTCTGATAGTGCAGCTCACAGAATCATGGATTAGTTTATTCGGAGCTCAGGGGTGTTATATCCTTAATCACGTTCATCTACCTCAAGTTACTCTTTAAAGAAAAATATATTCCAGAATATAATGGATTTGTATATATGTATTCCTTTAAATTACCCTGGATAAAAAGACAAATAGAAAAACGTGAAGCCAAGTAGGTCTATATATGGACAATGAGTCTAAAAATGAAAAGTTAAAGACTTACAGTGTCAGCAGACTTGCTGTAATGAATTTTACTTGCTTTCATCAGTCCAAGGCCATGCTCAGCACTGATGCTTCCCCGTTGCTTGGACGTCCACTCATATACAAAAGGTTCAATCTTTGATAACACCTGAAATTAATATGTCCCTTTATAAAGGAGTTCACAGAGTTAGAACATCACATATGGAAAAGGAACACTGTTGTTACACTGTCGTCGTATTGTTGGGTTGAAATATTGAGATGCAAGTTGCCATCTCCAAGGTGACCATAAGCTACTACATTTGCTTCAGTACCTAAAATGTTAACTTCAGGATTAAATTGTGATCAAAGATAATCATCGTTAAAGCCATACAGTAGCTTTCTAGTTTCAAACAGTAGTTTTCCATTTTGAAAAGATTCATTGAAAGGTTTTGTCCGCCTCATTAACAACCCTACAAATGAATAATTCTTATGTTTCAAAAAGATTATGTTAAGTTGATTACCAAAGCGTCCACGCATTTCCTCAACCAGATCATACATCTTTTCTGGAGGCAGAGACAAGTCATATTTATAAACAGCTCCAGCTTTCATCAGAGCTTCAGGAATTCCCTGCTTAACATAAAGATGTAACTCATCCCAACCATTATACAAAATATAAAATAAAATAAAAAAGCCAGTAACCTTTTTACTGGCCCGAGTTGCAGATAGAAACAGAAACTGCACTGTGCATAAACAGGTGAAGCCTAAGTACCTCCCGTATTCGCCAAAAAGATGATGCTTGATTTATATCTTGTGCAAGAACTCCATCAGTTAACAATCCACTTTCTATAGACTGAATAAGGAATGCTTCAAGCTTCTCTCTAGTGAGGGTGCAAATAGAAGGAATAGTTTATCAGTAACAAACTAAAGTACTTAAACATTATGATAAATTAGTATAGTCCTTATTTACAATAAAGTGGTACCACCTTAAGGTAAATAATCATGAGTGGCAGTACTATCATGAAGCAGATAGTTGACAAACAAAATAAAGATGGAAGGACTGGTGATATCCAGTTACAAGTCAGCAAAGTCTTTCCAAGCAAAAAGACAAACAACAATTATTATGGATTAATGTACTCTTAGTGGCTTCCAGGTGGTTTGCTGTTAGTACGAACTTCCAAGTTAATAGCAAACAAAATTATAAAGTTACAGTAAATGATTTCTTGGGTATATTTTCCGAAGGCCGAGAAAACTGAGCAAGAAAAAGAGGGAAAATCATGGCCATCAAAATTTCACAAAAAGATGTCCATAATTTTATTTTCATAAAAATTTACATATACAGAAACTTAAATCAGTTTCAAATCCTGAAGACAATGGAAGATTATTGAGAGCAAGTAGAAAGAAAGTTACTTGTCATGAGATTCTGTGCTGCCTGTGGTCTCAATCAGAATATAGAAGTTATGCTTTGAGGAAGGTAAAGGATCACGAAGACCATCTAAATGTTTCAGAACCTGTCAAACAGAACCCGACAATGTAACACAATTTGATCTGGATAGCAGGGGGTTGAGTGGATAAGGTAACTATGGTCTGAAAACATAGAATGTCCAGCATTCGGTAAACAAATTAAAGTGTTAGTGTTACATTGTAGGAACCTTACCAGAACCATAGCATACATATCCAGAAATTCAAATGCAGAAAGAATTTCTCCAAGCTTCCTCTTGGCTTCGGACAATATTTTCTAGAAAGAACAGAGAACTAATTTATAGATCCTGCATCATCAGTCCTCACCATACCATGATAAAAATTAGGCTCAACTTTATTAGATACATGCGTTGGAGAATAAGGTAGCTTTTAAAGAACACATGATGTCAAAAATGTTAAACTATAATGTAGAAACATCCAAATATGGATGAATAGATACCCGAGAAATAAAAGTTTTTGTAATGGAAAAAATTAAGGAATTGACAGCATAGATCCTGAAAGTACCTATAATCTGAATATCAGGAGTTCTAACATTTTCCTATTCAAAACCTGTGTGGTAATGATAAGGACTATCCAGCTAATTATCTTAGGCCCATACTTTACCTGACAGCTGATATAATCTTCACAAGCAAGGAAAGCTAGGTTTACTGAAGACAACTTTGGAGGGGTAAGTATGGAAACCTTTGTTACAATTCCTAAAGACCCCTCACTCCCTACAAACATTGATGATGGCCACAGTTAGCCAGAAAATTCAGCAAATGTTAACATTATAGTAAAACTAACAAGATAATATTCACCGATAAACAAATGCTTCAGGTCATATCCTGTGTTGTCTTTGCGTAAAGTCCCAAGCATATCAAGAACAGTACCATTTGCTAAAACAACTTCAAGTCCTGAAATTTCAAGCCAAAAAAGTATGCTTAATAAAAAGAAGAAATTGAAACTGAAGTCTCCACTTGGAAGGTCAAACAATAAAAAATACGAAGCTTCATATGTACTCCAGAATGATATTATACACTTCCTTTGGTGAGTAAACCAGCAAAGAGAGAGATATTCAGCACATCTACACCAACCAAGACTCCGCATGCAAAGGATACACATACAACGACAATTTGTTGGAAATTTTTTGACAAATGATTGTACGGAAGGGGCGGACAAAAAAACAAAGTATTAGGACAAGGAAATTAACTCACCAAGAACACTTCCGTGAAGTGAGCCATACCGGATAAGGCGCAAGCCCCCAGCATTAGTTGAGATGTTTCCCCCAATTTGGCAGCTTCCTTTAGCCCCCAAATCCAGTGGCATAATATATCTGGAGAATAAAACAATTAATGGAAGCTAGATAAGGGGAAATTTATGAAATAAGCTTCAGAAAGACCAAATCACAGTTAGGAGTTATTAGTGTTGACCATAATAAATAAATAAATAAAAGCAATGGATGAACAGACAAATAAATACACAGAATAAATAAATACGGTCACAAATAGCACATGAACAATTTTGAAATGGGCTTTCAATATCACTGTCGCTAGGATAAAAACACCAACAATTTATTAGTGAATTATCCTAATTCCTTTTTGGGTATCCACAAAATTTTCCAATTTCTGAAAATGAAAATATCCTTTCGAACAATCCCCTCTGACTTTAAGTACAGATGAGACATGACTAGCTTTCAATCATCGCAATTGATGGTAACTGCGATGATAAATGTAAACGTACTCAAAAGTTTCACTTTCAACTCTTTTAATATTCTCTTAGAATCCATATGGAGCACCCGGAGAATACAAATTGCAACGGTGGGAGTATTTTGGAGTATAGTATAATACTTTCAGAATTCTAGCAACTAAATCTTCTCTGTGGATGCAATAAAGAAGTAGCCATAATATGATACTGCTTACAGATTAGCACTGAGAAAGAAAGAATAATAGAGAACAAATTTTTTAGAGCAATTTTTATCACGCAAGTGAAAATTTTCTCATAATGCAACAGGCCAATATTGCATAAGATTAACATCACTCAATGTTAATTAATCCCTGAAGCACATTTGTTTAAGAGAAGGTGAGAACTTCAAAATATTTACTAGCATCAAATAGACTTGGAATAGGTCATGATGTTAAACAAGGTGCCAGACCTCAAAAACAGGAATATAACAAATCAAAAAATGAAATTACCCTTCATTATCGAGAAAAGAAATCAAGTTTTCCAGAATGCATCCTGCTTCACATACTAGTATACCGCTAACCTATTAACAGCTAAAAAAGGAGTCAGGAATTCAAGTGTTAATCGAGAATACCTATAGTTTCTTTTGAATTTATATTTGAAAGAGAAAAGATGCTCACTTTGAACTTTCCAAGCACAAATGATTTGAAGATCAAAGGTCTAAAAGTGCAATTATAAGAAATATTACCTTGTCAAAGGAAAGGATGTTATTCATCGAGCCAAGATTGATAATAACCTGAAAAGAGATGGATATAAAGAGAGGGAGATTAATAATAATCTAAAGATAATCTTCTATTGACGGGTAAAGTTCCAACATGCATTGATATTTGTTGAACAGATTTACATATATCACAATTAAATATGTTATCTTAAAGGATTTTGTATTGCTTAGTACAACAAGGAAAACAAAAAACAAAGAGAATTTCCAGTTGATAGAATGACATGAAAGTGAAGCTTCTACTTTCAAGAAATACTGGCTGTGGAGATCAAATGAAGAAATGCAATATTTGATGGATGGCCCCTTATATAACAATACCTCATCAAACACAGGTACACTTCCTCCCACAAGCCCTGTATTTCCCCCTTGGGGTACAACAGCTAGGCCTCTGAAATTACAGTAATCAAGAACCTGAGACACCTATACAGGGGCAAAAGAACAGAAGTTACAGCAGTAAAGAAAGAAATCTAACTTTGCCAACTATGCAAAAAGCAAATAGAGAAACTAAAGACTAGAGTGTACAAAAAAGGACCTTGTTCATCTATGAAGTGTATTAATGTGAAAATATCGCTGGAAAAGGAGCAGATTACTCTAAAAAATTTGGCGATCATTGAAAAAAAAGAATATTTTCAACTTCCTAGAATAAGGAACCATAGGTTCCAGGCACAAAAGCAAATTAAGATCTTCCACCCACAACTTTGCTGACTATTTATCTGGAACTGGCTGACTATTTATCTGGAAATGGCCATGCCTCACCAGCACAAGAAAACGCTTCTACTCAGAGATTTTATTTTTTAAAGGAACATAAAATGAAAGGAATTTCTGAACAAAACAAGTAAATGAAGGTTGAACCAAGGAAATAAAACAATAACCAAGAAAAATTAGCTTGATAAAAATAACTTGGCATTCAGCAGAATTAGAAAACCTTAAGGACCTCTGACCTACGCGATAGGAAAATAATAATATAAAAGCACTTAAATGAAGAATTACAAGATCAATAGTTAAATGAAGAGACCAACCTCCTGGGTGTTTTTAGGTTGTAACATAAGCTTACTTGAGCCTTTGTACTTTCGCATCCAATCTGTGTTTGCATCATCAAGCTTCTCCTCATCCTGAACCACGCCTCTCTCTCCCAATATCTTCTTGAAGTAGTTTATATCATCAGAATTAATCATAGTGAAGGACTGGTTTCTCACTGGTGTTGAGGCCATGGAAGCAAGATTTCTACGACGAATTAGAAAACCATCACCCTGAACTCTAGGCAAAGAAGCTAGAATTCCAACACCAGAACCTCTTAAGCAATTACGTTGTTTGAACTGCTCACAAGTTCGAAGACAACCTGTCATCAATTAAGATGCAATTAGTAAAACCATAAAATGAATCAGATAATAGAGCCTTTTTATTTTATTCTTTTTCAAATTCTCATAATGAAGGAAGCTTTCATTTTGCTTTACATGGTGCATAAAGAGACCAACTGGTTAACCAATGATCAACCAAGAAGAAAGTCCCTTACATCTACCTATCTATATCTATGAGAACTATATGCCTTGAGCTAATTGATGTCTTCAGTTTAGCACTACAACTAATACTTGATATTATGTGTGAGGTATAATCTACTTTGCTTTCTCTAACCAGTCTAAGTTTCTTTCTTCTCTCTCCAACATCCAATTCATTTTTTCAGTCAAAGCATCTGCTCATCCAAATATTTTTTCTCTATGCTTGAATGATTTCAAGCTAACACATCAGATGTAAGACGATTTTGTGATACTAAAAAATACACTTTTTATTTTTATGTTATTTACAGTTCAGTGTGCCAACTCCAACATAAACTTATGCCTCCCCAACATACGTAGCCAAATGTAAATACAACTACTGCAGTGATTTGAAGCTCTTGTTTTATAAAATTGTCACCTCCCAAAACCCGTGCAAATTTCTTACATAACTACTAGTTACAAGTTACAACAGCATTTTTGTAATGAAAAAAACAGCTGATTACAAAATTACCCAACAAATACAGCATAGCAACCCCTTACGAGTGACAGAGAATATAAGTCAACTTCTAATTCAAAACATCACCTTAACTTCACACACACACACAGTCAGAAACTCAGAAAAGAAAAGGAAAATAGTTATGCATATGTGAACTCAACAAGCTGGATATAACATTACCAACAAAGCTCATCTACTCATTTTGCATATTTTCATGTCACATATTACATACAATTGCGTCAGTATGTGTTTGCAGTGAAATAGGTACCTGAACTCGAAGAACGCATTGAGCTGAAAATTTTACAGTTCGAGCGGCGACCAAGGAGGTTTCTTGAAGAGTGCTTGAGAAGTTGATAAGATGCTGCCAAATTCTTCATCGATCATCGAAATGAATCAAAACTGCGTCGTTTTGGACGAAGCAATGATATTCCGGTGCAGAGATCAAACTGTCCGACTCTGAATCCACCGGAATTTGCTATTTATAATATACCTGGACCCGGTGGCAGTACGTATTTACTACTTTACCCTCTCGAAACTAAAGAGATTGGGCCTCCCCAATTTGTTCATACTTTGTGGATCCTTATTGGGCCAAGGCCCAATCCAAACAACTGGAAAGTGGAAACAACCCCTATCCGCTTCTCACAGCTCTCTCCCTCGCTCGCCATGGCGTCTTCGTCTCTATCGTCTCTCTCTTCGGTTCTGAATCAACAAAACTGCATAAACCTCCCAAAACGATGCACAATTTTCACCCTCAGACTCTTCTCCTTGAAGCTTTGCCATTATTCGTCGACGTCCGCAGCCGGTACCTTCTGCCGCCGCCGAGCACCGGGGCGGGGCTCCGCTTCAGCGCTCTCTCACAGATTTTCCAGAAGCTTTTCGCATTCTCGGTCTCAATCTCTGGTTTCCAGCGGCGGTAAGTTTTCAGAGGTTCTGAGTCTCCATCATTTCATGCCCAAAGCCAACGCAGCTGTCACCGATGTTGGCTTTTCCGATCCCCAGCTCGAGTAAGTGTCTACATGTGTATGTGTATGTTTGATTTTTTTTAGTTTTTTGCGTAATGGCGCTTGAAAGTATAACGAGAGTGGTTATGCTATGAACTGAAGAGCACTGGAGATGCAGAGAAACATGCCTGTTAAGTGTTATGTAAGCAAATAATGAGGCTAAATTGTGAAATTGAGCTCAGATTATTGATACCTGGACTGAAATTTTATATAAATGCGGTTGAACAAATTGAAAGGAAGTGAAAAAAATAAATACTTGGGGAAAGCTAAGAAAGGAAGGAGTGGGATGAAAATGTATGAAATGTAAACTCGATTTATGATCTCTGAGGACAGATAATGTACACACTACGAAATCACGATATTTGGTTGGTGACGCTCTGATGCTGTGCCGCTTCATTTCCAGTTGATTGGTTTTCATCCTGTGACTATGTTATATGACTAGTTCTGTTTTCTTATTATATGTTTTGCCACTGTAAGTCCAAGTGCTTATATGTTGACTTGTCCATTATTCTCTAGCTCGATAAGTGATGTTCTTCCAAGAGGTCGTATATACCATGAAACTTATGGATGTCAAATGAATGTCAATGATATGGAGATTGTGCTATCCATCATGAAGAACTCTGGATATAGTGAAGTGGTGGAGGTACCTGAGACTGCAGAGATTATATTTATAAATACATGTGCCATTAGGGACAATGCAGAACAAAAGGTGTGGCAGAGACTTAATTATTTTTGGTTTCTGAAAAGGCAGTGGAAGAGTAATGTTGCTTCAGGAAGGTCGCAGTCTCTGCATCCACCCAAAGTTGTTGTACTCGGGTGTATGGCTGAGAGGCTGAAAGATAAAATCTTGGATGCAGATAAAATGGTAGATGTTGTCTGTGGACCTGATGCTTATCGGGACTTGCCACGTCTGTTAGAAGAGGTAGATTCGGGCCAGAAAGGGATGAACACACTTCTCTCGCTTGAAGAAACTTATGCTGATATCAATCCAGTGCGTATCTCAAAGAATTCGATAAGTGCATTTGTCTCCGTAATGAGGGGTTGCAATAATATGTGCTCGTTTTGCATTGTTCCTTTCACCAGAGGCCGAGAGCGATCACGTCCTGTGGAGTCCATTGTTAGAGAGGTGGCAGAACTTTGTAAAGAAGGAGTTAAAGAGGTAACTCTTCTTGGGCAAAATGTAAATAGTTATAATGACACATCTGGTGTTGAAGAGGTTGAATCTGGAGTGAACTGGAAGTACAGTGATGGTTTTTCCAGCAAGTCCAAAGTGAAGAATGTGGGCTTACGCTTTGCTGATCTTCTTGACAGACTTGCATCTGAGTTTCCAGAGATGCGATTCAGATACACATCCCCTCACCCAAAAGATTTTCCGGATGAGTTATTGTACGTTATGCGAGACAGATATAATATCTGCAAAAGCATCCATTTGCCTGCACAATCCGGCAGCAGTACAGTACTAGAAAGGATGCGCAGAGGATATACCCGGGAAGCATATTTAGATCTTTTTAGAAAGATACGCATCATAATTCCCGATATTGGGATAAGCAGTGATTTCATAAGTGGTAAGTTGTTTATTTACTTTTATTTGTTTGCCTCAATTCTTAGGCCATCAGGAAGGATTTAGGATTTATAGAATGCACTTTGATTTATAACCTTAGAAGAGAAAAAAAACTGCTATAAAAAACTGGAAAAGTGTACCTGGAAGTTGTTTCTCAGAACTTGGTTCATTGACTTTTCTAGGTTACTATAATCTTGTTGTGCAAAAGTTGGAAGTTTGAGTAATGCCATGCGAGTTTTATCTGAATGACATGCATGCTAAATTGGAGTGCGAACTAAAAAAAATCCTCTTAATGAGTGAAGAATCGTCCATTCTTTCTAATCTAAAAAAGGTGTCAATATTGAGCTAACCCCATAAATGCCTATGTTCACATAGCCAGACTAATATGTTAAGTTGTGCAAAGAACACTTCCTTATTTAGCTTTTCTTGGTCTACAGGTTTTTGTGGTGAAACAGAGGAGGACCACCAAGATACGTTAAGCCTAATCAGGGAAGTTGGCTATGATATGGCATACATGTTTGCTTACAGCATGAGGGAGAAAACTCATGCCCACAGGAACTATGTTGATGATGTTCCTGATGGTGTAAAGCAGAGGAGGTTAACAGAACTTATTGAAGCTTTTCGAGAGAGCACTGGACAGTGCTACGACTCCAAAATTGGGTCCATCCAACTCGTATTAGTTGAAGGCCCCAACAAGAGAGCACCTGACACAGAGCTCATTGGAAAGAGTGATAGAGGCCACAGGGTAATATTCACTAACCTTCCAATTCCAGATAGAGTCAACAGTGATATTAAGCGAAATCCAAATGTTGGTGATTACGTGGAAGTTCACATAGTAAAATCTACTCGGGCATCACTTTATGGAGAAGCACTCGCCATTTCCAAATTGAGCTCATTTTACTCTGACATGCATGATGAACCCGTTGCTTGTCTTAACGGAGCTTAGAATTGTTGATAAGGTACTTTGTCGCTCTGAAATTCTTCTACCCTGCTCCCACCAGAATCTGGCCTCTTAGGCATTTTCCGAGGCCTATATTTTGCTGTTGCATGATGGTCTCACATAAGTTTTTTTATTTGGGACATGACATTGATTTGTAGATAGAAATATGTTGAATATCATTCCTAACTGGTACATGTAATAATACTTGAAATTTTGAACTTAATAGGCTCTTTGATGCTCCTCTATCCAAGGGCTGATACCTTATTATTTTTTCTTTGTTTTTGGGCTGCTAGGAAATCCATTTAAGTTGAATATTCTAGGCCCATCTGTACTTAGTATTGGCCCATTTGGAGGAACCCACTGCCCATTTGGTTGTGCTTGGGTTGGGCATTGGGTTTGTACTTGCAAGTTGCAATATGGTTTTATTATTTTAAATTATAATACTCTTATAAGTTATGTATTCTACTTATTCTAAACACATTAATACGTTTTAATTGTTGATGTATTATATATTTAGTATATTAATTAATTTTAATTTTTATATAATTAGGAAAAAAAATTATTATATATCATCGATAAACATATTAAAAATTATCCGTGATATATTTAAGTTTTATAGTGGTATGTTGGCAATCCAGCCAAACGTATTGTTATCAAGCTATTAGAATTGGGACATCAAGTAAGTCGAGTTTAAATGAATTTTAATCAAATAAATATCAATTGAGATTAAATAGTTTGAGTTTTTTTACATGTTATCCTATGTAGAATATGTTCTCGAATTGTTTTTTCTTTGGTATTTATTGAAACTCATTTTAACTAATAATTTTGCTTTAACAAATTATACATATCTCTACTTTTGCATGATTAAATAAATTGGCATCCATCCTTTTGATTTTGATTTTTTTTTTTTTTGTTTAATTATCAATATTTGCATTTTTCAATTAATTGATACCCAATCTTTTATATATTTCATTGCAGTTGTCAAACTTTCAAATATAAACTAATGGTAATCACAATCCTTGCATTTTAGAACTCTCCTTCTACTTCATTCAAATTATCGTATGTTTCAGATTATTTCATATAAAATAATAAAGTATTTACTAGACATAAATATAAATGTAAAATAACTACGTTACTTTCTTTAACAAAGACTAATAAACATAAACACAGTGACATAAATATATTTACCCCAAATAAAATCAAACATGCCCAAAAAAAATGAAGCTTGAGTATCATTTTATAAATTCATGAATAAAGTAACCATAAATATAATTAAATAGAAACAAACATGGCCCAAAAAGGTTATCAATTTATGAAAAATATAAAGAGAGTGATGATAAATTATTTACCCCAAAAAATAAAAAAATAGGCAGTTTTAATTTAATGATCACAACCTCATGTTCCCAGATCTCGATACATTTTAGGAAATTAATTAAACCAAAAGCAATACTGTTCCTTTACGAAAAAAAAAAAGGAAAAGATAATTTATGAGAAATGACTTATACAAATATGATACACAAAACGAGGACATTGATTTATCAAAATACAAATTAACACTGAAATTTTATTTTTTTATTTAACAGTTGTATTTAGGATGAGTAGATTGGAATATATCTAAAGACAAAATTGATAAAAGCGTGTGGCAAATGTTGCACCTAATATGGCTCTGTATTTATGAGGCAAAGAAAAGAATTTTCCTTTATCACAAATCTTCAAACAATATTCACTCTTCATCACTCCCACCACTCCTCATTTATTTCTCCTACCAAAGACAAAACGAATGAATTCATCACATAATTTAAAATCTCTCTCTCTAGAGTAGGGTTGCATATAAAGAACTGCACGTGTGCAGTGTATAGGTCCCGAGCCATCATAGCTACAGTCAGTACAAATATATATAAATATATATATATGATCAGCTCATCCGCTGCTCAACATCATATAATGATTTGATTTTTGGAAGAAAAAACAGGAGCCCAGATAATAATTTTGAGTTTCTTGAATTCTTTTGCTGCTGTTTAGTTTTTACAGAGAGGGGGAGAGAAAGATGGAGTGGTTTGGTTCAGAAAGTTGGATTTTGATGGCTAGTTTATTGGCAGTTTTGTGTTTGTATAAAGCGTGGAAGATGGAGAGGGTGGAGAGAGAGAGAAATGGAGGAGAGAGATTTGTAATTCCAAGAGGGAGTTGGGGTTGGCCATTCATAGGGGAAACGCTCGAGTTTATAGCATCTGGTTACACCTCCACACCTGTCAGCTTCATGGAAAAACGCAAATCTCTGTAAGAACCTCTCTCTCTCTCTCTCTCTCTCTCAAACACACATGTATATGTGTGCGTGTTTCATGGTGATGAATGAATATATGTGTATACATACATATATCTATTATATATGCTTGTGTGTGTGTGTGTGTGTGTGTCTTGCTTATGTTTTATTGATTTAAAGATTGTACATGGAAAAGTTTGTAGTTCTTTGAAAATCTCTTTACTTTTTCGATGCTTTATTTGTACTTTTCTTTGATTTTGTCGACATTTTTTGATTAATTATTAATTTCAATTAGCAGCAAAGTAAAAGCACCAAATAATATTATTAAGATTCTTACTATCAAGAGATTCTTGAGCTATGATCAAACAAAATGTCCCTCCTTTTTTGGGAGAATTGCTTAAAGATGAATTATTCATTACTGAGATGGGAAAATTCACTAAGTTTCTTCACAACTTTCCTTTTGAATTGATATTTAAAACTACCAAAATCGATACCAAATTTATAGTGTGTGGAAGAGAATACATAATCTTGTGGAGAAGAACAATTAGTTGTCCTTTTCGCTTGCTCTTCCATAGTTTTGTTTGATTGCATATTGTGGATGACTAGGCTCGTCTTGTTTAACTTGTTTCTTATTCAAAGTGGTTACTTTTGTAAAATAGATAAGAGGATTATTATTTGATTGATTACTAGTGAGATCTATAAGTGTGTAATGAATAAGGGCTTGTTCGCATAATGACCACAATTTTCTGTTTAGTATTTTGGCCTGAATCAGTCGTTTACTTCAAGTTATCTACATTGAATCAATTGTTTAACTGATTATGTATTTCTTGATGTTGAATGAAAGATACTCTTTGAATTGAAATTTAAAGACTAAATGTGTTTCCTGGGCCCTGCTTGAAATTTTGTATCCATCGATGATGCTAAGTATTGTATGCTTTTATAGTGAGAATGCTACTCTGCCTATGTCCTCATTGTATTATTATAATCGTAGACCATTACAACATCGTTAATTATGTCATAACTTGTTGTGTGTGTGTGTGTGTGATCAGATACGGAGATGTCTTTAGAACGCACATTCTGGGGAAGGCCATTGTAGTGTCAACTGATCCTGGTGTGAACAAAGTGATCTTGCAAAACCATGGGAATGTTTTCATACCATGTTATCCCAAATCTATCACCGAACTTCTTGGAAAATCCTCGATTCTGCAAATCAATGGTTCTTTGCACAAGAGAGTGCATGCCCTTATTGGAGTTTTCCTGAAATCACCACAATTCAAGGCTCGAATCACCAGAGATATTGAGGAAGTTGTTCTCCACTCGCTTTCTGCTTGGATGGACAAAACTTGTCAAAAAGTTTACATCCAAGATGAAACCAAAAAGGTCTGACTTTTTATAACATTGAATATTCTGTCTGAAATTGGAAACTTGACAATTTCTTTTCCACATAATATGGCAGATTACATTTGAAATTCTTGTTAGAGTGCTAATGAGCGTTGGCCCCGGTGAAGAGATGAATTTGCTTAAGAAAGAATTTGAAGAATTTATCAAAGGCTTAATCTGCTTACCGATTAAGCTCCCTGGGACAAGACTCTATAAGTCTTTGATGGTATGCTTTTGTTCAAACCGACACTTCAGTGTGACAAGTCTTTTTCAATGTTTTTAATGCTGCTTTTTTCCAACAGGCAAAGAAAAGATTGTTAAAAATGGTTACGAAAACTATAGAAGAGAGGAAGATGGCCATTGAGAAGAATGAAGGGAAAGAGCTGCCAAACGATGCAATAGATGTGCTTCTAAGCGACAATGGAGAGTCGGATGAACAGCAAAACCGACTCCCTATTGATTTTATAAGTGGGAATATTATTGAAATGATGATTCCAGGCGAAGAAACGGTGCCTACAGCCATGACCCTAGCAGTTAAATTTCTCATCGACAACCCTTCTGCCTTAGCACCTTTGGTGGTACGTATACTTCAATTTAATTCCATGATGTGACGAAAATCATTGATAATGTGTATTTTTTACTTGTGAGGTATAATTTTTCACACAATAAGTATTAGCTATGTTTCACATTATTTGGAATATGACAATTTCATGAATGTGTGCATTATTTGCACCAGTTCGACTTTTAGTGACACATACGTCTTAATTTACGTATAATAAGATAAGATTAGTCTACTGTTCATGATGTGCGACATTTTTTGAAAAAAACAAACAAACTGTTGGGATCCCTTTACATGTAGTGGGTCAACAAGGTCAACCTGGTCTATGATTGTGAAACTCATGGTTTTCAAAGTTATATCATTATCTCCTGATGAATGCATGCGTTCACGTGGGCAATAGCTTGGTGTGTTGCCCACATGTTTTACGAATAATGGAATGCTGTAGTTTAGCTTAAATTAGTTTCAAGATTACCTAAGTTTAATTTCCTTGTGTTGCATTAAGAATTTACAATCCAAAAAGGGTGTGATTTAACATTAGACATTTCAAAACATTGATCATTGCAAGATGGATAGTGTACTATTCGTTGTCTGAAGTTTTAGTGATTGTTATTGTTGGATTATGGTTTGGCTGTGACAATGCTAGGATGAGAACATGGAACTTAGGAAGAGAAAGGATCGATCAAGTGAAGAGTATATTTGGACCGACTACATGTCATTGTCGTTCACCCAAAATGTAAGTCCGTGATTTTTCTCAACTATGGTTAATAGAAACACTATATAGCAGTCGATTTTTTTTTCCCTTTTTACCAATAATGATATTCATTCTCTTTCTAGGTTATCAATGAAACATTGAGGCTAGCAAATATAATCAACGCGGTGTGGAGAAAAGCTCTTGAGGATGTCAGAATTAAAGGTTGACTTCAGATACTCCAATTAACTATCATTCATAATGTGTATATTTTGCTCCCAATTCGTTTTAATAAAAGTGAAAAAAATCGCTGTAAGAAACTTTAGCATTTGCTCATCTTGTTTACAGGTTACTTAATACCAAAAGGATGGTGCGTAATGGCATCCTTAAGCTCCGTTCACATGGATGAAATGAATTATGAGAACCCTTATGAATTTGATCCATGGAGATGGAAGGTAAGATGCGTCCATCGATTCTTGATCATGAAGTAAATGCATATTCCTCAGATAATTCAAATTGCACTTATAATCAAACATGATTTATTTCTCAGACATTCTTCCTGCCCTCAAAATATTAAATTTCTGCAGCTGAGAACAATTAAATGCCAATGAAACAAGATCCACATTTCTATCATTGTATTTTTTAAATTCTTTTCAATAAATTCCATTCTACAGAAAACAGGAGCTGCTGTAAGTAGCAACATTTTTACCCCATTTGGTGGAGGACAAAGGCTGTGTCCCGGTCTGGAACTTTCACGTCTCGAAATCTCGATTTTTCTTCACCATCTCGTCACAACTTATCGGTAAACAGCTACATTGTTAAAACTATTCATCAACTTTCGTTATCATAGAGATAGATGGCGTTAGGTAAAATGAGCTGTCGTTTTGCAGATGGGCTGCCGAAAAGGATGAAATAATCTACTTTCCGACAGTGAGGATGAAGAGGAAGCTTCCCGTCAGTGTCACTCCCCTACAGCAATGAATTCCCAGCTAACAAAAGTTGGTTAAAACCAAATCCAACCACTTTATTAAATCGAGTTTAGGTACGAGTATCATCATCGACTACATGCTTTGCCCCGGTTTTTAAATGATATGTCGATGAATGTGATAGTGATCTTGATACGTATGGGGCAGTAGTCGAGTGCATTATAGAGTCGGTCACACTGTCGCTGTCAGAAGTGTTTTTTGGTGATTGAAGGAGGAGGGGTCTTTCGGGCCGTGGTACGACAAAAATGTGCAAGTTGAGAGAAAGATGGATCAATGAATCTTCTTCATCTAACCTCCTAAATTATATATTTTGCATGAATGTTAGTTGGATAAGAACATTTTTGGGTGGTGCTTTGGTCCACTCTTTTGCTGTACGTTTTTATCGTTTCTTTCTTCAATAATGCTTACTCCATTTATTTCATCCATTCTCTATTCTATTGTTTTTGTCCCATGTTTAACAGTTTTATATTTGTTTCATCTAAACAATGTGCGGAAAGGAGCTTTTTTTTTTTTAGTCATTTCTTTAACCAAAACGACTATCATACATTAATCAATCATCAATTCTAATCGTTTTTACAAGATCTACCAGCTATTTGAGTAATTTAGTTTGATTGCATATTGTGTTTATATTTACATATAACTCAATTTCATAAAGCCTTTAAGTAGCTCGAATCTCCTATGTCTTCAACCTCTTAAGTATATTAAAATTATTAGAATTAAATTGTTGTATATATACACACACATTTTTTTGTATTCGTTGATAATATATATATTATCATATCTTGTCACTTTGTAATAATACGTAAATAATACATATATATATGATGCATTAATAAAAAGTGAAGCCAAAATGGGCCTGGACTGGGCACGAGAACTTTCGTTCAGCTCACTTATAAATTGCCCGTACTATTTAATGGGCCTGAACCAGCGAATTACAACTAAAGCTGACTAGGCCCAATTATCTCAAGCACATCGTAATCAGGGGCCCACGACGACATGGGCTGTGCTAGGCCTAATTTGCGGAAAGCCCATTTGACAACTACACTGTAGTCTTTAACCAATCATCAGACTCAAATAACCATACGCAGTAAATAAACTATGAAGAATCCCCACAGTTTTATCAGAAATTCGAAGATCAGCATCAGTTCTACGAACAGAGTTTCAAGAGGAAAGATTACTGCTTTTATCGTTGATGCAGTCAGTATCTAAACTATCACAATTTCCTTTGTGTGCAGCCTACAGTGATAGTTCTTGACATTGTTCGCTGCATTAGAGCCTGTATAAGTAAGACTGTATCTGTCTATCCAAAATCAATAGTTTGGATGGCTGCAGAAGGGAAAGACTTCCAACTTTTAAGTTGAAAACAGAATTGAACCTTTAAGAAGCCAAACAACAGTTCAAAACCTTAAGTCCCAGCTGCCAAAAAATGGCAACGGTTTCATATTATGAACGAAAAGCCACGTTATAAATCTAACTTGAAAATGGCCAATTTAGAGATAGAGAAATAGATAAATCAAGCAGTGGCTGCTTGCTTCTTCTCCGCTTCAATACGTTTAAGCTCAACCAATCTTTCTTGCCAGGCTCTTTCTCTGGCAACCGCAGCCATCTTCCGCTCTACCCTCTTCATGAGCTTTTTCTTCTTGGCCTCTTGTATCAGAGCTTTGCGTTTCTTTCCTTCAGACTAACCCAGCACAAAACTTTTAAGTTTTCATGCAGATGAAACACATATGAAGGGTAGCATAGCAGTGTAAAAAATAAGCACAAAAGTATAAAATCAAGATATCAAGCTGCTGAATGACAATCTCAAACAAACGAGAACATGTTAAGGACAGGACATCGAGAGACTAAGATTGCGGCTACAAGTTCTTTAACAGAGACAAAACAGAGTGAACTACTAAGAAATATAACTAGAAAGACATTGGGAACTTCAGTGAGGACCAAGTGAAGACATTGTAACATGTGTCAGAGCCCAACGACCACAAACAAACTACATGAATAAGCAATCTTCATTGGAATCCTGAATTAGTTACATTTCAAAATTTATCATGGCATTGGGGAAAGTTTTGGGGAGACCAAGCACAGTGAAACCTCGATAAATGAATGTTCGATAAATAAATAATCTCAACAAATGAATAATTTTCTTCGATCCCGACTTGGGCCAATGAGGTAAATGAATAACCTCGCTAAATGTATTAATGAATTTTTTTTTTTAAATTCTTAAAGGTCCTATGTAAATATAAATGAATAATCATTAAAATACATAAGATATATATATGTATATATACTCTAAAAAACATGTGTTTCTATAAACAAATACAAAAGATCATTTCTTAACAAAAAAATCATCTAATGTCGTTTGTTTTTTTCTTCCATCAAAATGCATCACATCCTTAACTTTTTCTAGTGCAAACAAAACTTCTGAAATATTTTGCTCATGTTGTAGCAAGTAATTTTGTAGGGTCAAAGCCTTCTGGATGTTCCTTCTTATGCTCACATATGACCCTCCTTATCTGGTCGGTCAAAGTTATTTTTGTTGATGGTTTTGACTGGTGATTGGAAGCCGTCAAATAGAATATTGAGAAAGATATAGTAGAATGAATGATTTACCAAATCAAAACTTTAGAACTATATTTATAGTGTAGGTTAAATACATTTTGTTAGTCTTTTAGTATTCGATACATAGAATTTTACTAATGGTGCATTTAGTCTATATACATATATGGTGCATGTATTTCTACATAAAATCTTATTAGTTAATGATATATGTACCTAGTCTATAAACGCATATGGTGCATGTATTTCAAATATAAACTCTAAATATTCCATTCATAGAATCTTATAAGTACATGGTGCATGTACATGTAAAATAATTGTAATGATAAAAAAAAATATAAAAATACCCTTTAAATGAATAAAAATTCGATAAATGAATAAATTATTCATTTATCGATAAATAAATAATTTCACTAAATGAATATTTTTTTCTAATCCCAAAGGTATTCATTTATAGAGATTCACTGTATATATTTTAAAGCTGAAAATAACTTTGGAAATGTATTTACATTTGCCAAATAAGCTGATTGAATACTACTATACCTATCCTTTCACTCAAAGGGCCTATTATGAGAAGTAATTTGGAGTAGCTTCCAGAAGCAAAAGACACAATCTAACAACTCATATCTATCCTACTCAAAATGAGCTCAAAGCAATTGCAATCAAAAGCGATTTACCCCCTGAAAACCCTTACTCCTGTGAGCTTAATTTCAAAGTTCATAAGAACTATAAGCTCCAATTGCTCAAGCATATCATGTTGAGCTTGAGATTGAGCTCAATCCTAACTTCTTTAAGTTCTAAACTAGCTCATTTGGCCCATTCATTAAGCACAATCACAAATACTACACAAATCATAACTAACTACAGAAGAATCATAAAAAGTTAAAAGTTAACTCTAACGACATATGTTGGCGTGTACGATTTGAACAATCATTATCAAAAGTTTAACTCTGCTCAACTTTAAACGCAAACCTGAAAACACACAAATTTAGTTTGCGCCAAAGCAATATTTGCAGCTAACCTAACCCATGTCAACATATTTTTTGTATCCAATGGGATGCAGCATAACAAGATTACATGATTCCATAGGTGCCTAATCTAAACTATGCTAGACTCATTCCATCAACTACAAAACAGAAATTTTCATTACTACTGCTAGGATTCCAATTCTAAAACTCACTAGTCGACCTTTAACTACTTATATCTGCATCTATGGGCACATATTTCAACTAACATGATAAAGCTCCCATACAACAAGGTGAATCAACTCTAAATACAATCAAGAATAAGAAATAAACCTTTATAAATGCGCGATGCAGCTTAATCCTCTTCTTCTCGTTCCTTCTCTTCACACTTCCCTCGTTTGGTTGGTTAGGAAGTAGAGGTTCCCCAGGCACGTGTTTCACCCACGCAAATGGACCTAATGCACATTTCCCACAATGAATAATCAAATTCCATTTTAACATCTCCAATTCAAAGCGCATGATTCTTTTAAAGCATTGAAAAAATGTAAGTATGCCAAAACCCTAAAACCCCAAACTTATTTCGGACCTCGAGGTTTCAAGCTGGCTCTTTTCCGGCGAGGCTTGTCGATGGGTCTCCGTTTCGGGAACCTGGTGTCGGTGAGGCTGTGGAAGGCGCTGCAAGGAGGAATCCATGGAATGTTGCGACGGAGGGGGACGAAGAGGCGACTGAGCTCCGGCGGGGAGGCGGAGGAGAATGCTTTGCCTGCTGGAGATAAATGAGAAACAGGTAAAACGAGTCTGGAAAGGGGTCGGATTGTGGATCTTAGGGCTCCGAAACCCATGACTGTGACGGATTGCAACGCTGATCTTGAGTGTTCAGTAAAAAAAAATGGCGTTTTTGACGGCTTCGAAATTGAGAATGTGGAGACTGAAGTGAAGGCGTAGGAATGTTAATTTACACTTTGGCCCCTCAATTACTTCGAATGCAGATTAAAGTCCACATAATTTTTAGATTGTGGCTATGGAGAATTTGATATATTTAAATATATTTTTTAACTATTATATATTAATTATATATTATTCACGACCAATATTTTTTCTAGGACTAGGTTCTGATCAGGTATGTAAATCAAGTATCAGGTAGGTTTTGATCAGATATATAAATCAAGTATCAGGTATTGAGATTAGATTCTGATCAGGTATGTCAATCAAGTATCAGGTATGCAGGTATTGGGCAGGTACTGTAATTAGGTTCTGATCAGTTATGTAAGTCAGATATGTAAATCAAGTATCAGGTATGCAGGTATTGTGATTAGGTTCTGATCAGGTATGGAAATCAAATATCAGGTATGCAAATATTGGGATTAGGTTCTGATCAGGTATGTAAATTAGGGAGGATTAGGTTCTAATCAAGTATGTAGATCAAGTATGAGATTAGGTTTTGATCAGGTATGTAAATTAGGGAGGATTAGATTTAGATTATGTATGTAAATCAAGTATCAGGTATGAGATTAGATTATTATAAAGTATGTAAGTCGAGTATCAGGTATGTAGGTCAATTACCTGATATTGTCATAGGGTTAGGTTTCGATTATGTATTGACAATGTATCATGTATGCATGTCGGGTACCCTAATATTGCCGCTCCAATATTCAAGTATCCACTTCATTGGGTGCATCTATCTTATCGGGTACCCTACGCGGTCAGGTTTTTCTTAAACTTTTTTTTTTTTTTTTTTAATATTTACAATACTTCCTTCTCCCTATAATTTCCAAAAGATGTTTTACAATGAAACAAAATTAGGACACAATTTTTGTACTAAATTCAAATAAACCCGATCAGGTAGTAACGAAATAGAGACATCCAACCCGAAATTTACAAGTGCAAGATCGAGTAACCCGTAATCCTGTGAATGATGAATTAATCCCAACCCTATAGAGTAGTAGCCATACGGGTTGGGTACCCGATACAAATAAGTCCGACCACTCTTTTTACCACATTCAGCCTCACGTCCTATTCACAAATCTATAAATAGATACTAAATGCTACTCAATATAAATCACCTAATGCTGGTATCAAAAAGAATCGATAAAAACATGTTAAAAACAAATAAAGATATAGTATTGTTGCAGAATTGTTGGTTTTGGTTAATCTGATTTGGATTGTTTAATCTTTACATAGAGCACGCATTAAAACAGTTCACATCCAAAAGCTTTAAGAATCTTGTTAGCTATACAACACTATTTTATACCGTGTGCTCGAGCATCCATGATGAGAATTATTACATAAGCCGAGTATTTTTGGTCTCTCACTCTGTTGAACAGTTCGATCACTACAAACACTGAATGCCAGTCGAGAGGGAATAGTCCTATCAAGATCACCGACGATATCGATGACGTTTGAAGTTGAAGTAGACGTGTAAGATCCCACGCTCAAATGTACATTTGAATCCCTTCTTGTGTGAGTACTCCCATTCTTTGTTGACAATGCGAAATGCTATGTCTTCGTAAGGGGGGCCCGCATGAAAGCTTATGATGCAGGTCTCAGCACTATCCCCATCTTTCTCGATAGTGTAAGTCGGAGCTTTTGATTTGTCCACCAGATCTGGGTAGAAAATATTGAACTTGTATCCTTGGACAATTTTAGGAGGCGGGTTGTCATGGTCATAATGAGTTTGGTTGTATTTGTTCCACTCATAGCCTGTGTGAACACGGTTGAAGTACTTCGGCTTTCGTGGACGATATTTATCATGCCACCAATACACCTAGAACCATTCATATCAAATTATAATCAACGTCGGTTGTTTTAGAGAAATTTCCAGAGCATATCAATACAGTTCAAAAGGGATAAGAATACGGTAAGTTTACCTGGGAATCAAGGTTAATTTCATCATTTGAGCCAAATACAACGTCACCTTCTTCCATGGCTCCCATGGTTTTCATGGCACTTCTCTCAAAGTTATCATCGGGAGGAGCTACTGCTCTTGAAGACATTTCTTGGATGCGACGGTCTTCTTTTACAGCCATACGTTTTCTCTCCTGCACAGTGCACACACAAATGCAATTACTAATGAGAAACGGATTCTAAGACATTAAACCAGTAAGATGTGAATACTAATTTTCACCATCATATTGGAAGATGATATATAACTCTAGATGATGAATTTACAGAAACACCACCTCCTTTAGAACTAAATGCTCTTACCAACAATTATGGGCTATTCCAATACAAAGTACTATTTCTAGACAGTTCTTATAGGCGATCAAGATTGAAATATATAAGTGATCAAGTCAAATTAACAAAATGGCTTTTTCCTCTTCAAGACACTTCTTATAGGTGATCAAGATTGAAATATATAAGTCAGTTAGTCAAATTACCAAAATGGCTTTGTCCTCTTCAGGGTCAATTGCATCTTCATCTTCATCTTCATCACCATGCAGCAGTTGAGGTGAATATGACATATCTGGTTCTTCTTCATTTAGGGCCTCCGGTTCCATTACAGGTATTGGGGGTGCGATATCACCTATATTCACAAGGACTTTTAGTTGACAATAATTACCACAAATTAAGGGAGGCAACTGCAAAGGATTGCACAAGTCCATACCATCCGAATCTTGATCAGAATCCTGCTCATCAAGTTCTTGAACCCATTCAGTTTTGTTATTTTCACTCTCAAGTGGCTCTAGGCGTTCCAAATGCTTGCGCAGCATCTTAGCATGGATTTCTTTCAGACAAGCCTGCAGTTTATGTATAAAATGTCAAAGCTAACTCAAGTTTGACTTAATTTTTCAAATACCAGAAGAAATCCAGGATTCAAAAATCACCTTTGCTTTGTATATATGAAGACGTTTCAGAACAGCTTCCCAATATTCAACCACTTTGGCTGTCCCAGATCGCATTTGTGATTCAATCTGTGATTGAAGGTCTTCTAGTTCATCATAAGTCTTTCCTTGTAAAAGACTCTTAACATCTGCTTCAATGCTCATATGCAAACCCCTTTCTTCACCAATCATCTCTGGAGGTAAGTGCTCTCCACGCACCCTGGCACGTTCTAATGCATCCTTTTTCCTGGCTTCAGATAGTTCCCATTCACTAACTACCAAAAGTGCCTGTCATCCATATAATTAAATGTAAAAAATCCCAACTTTACAAGCATAGTAATCGAATAGTGGACAAAAAGAAGAAGAAAAAAAACTACTTAATTACAGGATAAAAGTGGATAAACCCTCATAATTTATGATGTGGTAGCTAAAAATGACATGACTTGCTGATGCCATCATGACAACATACATAAATGGTAAAGCAGCATTTATAAGATAAACTGGACATGGAAACAGAAATCTGATCTCTCAGAAGCAAGGATGAAAATACCCGGAAATATCTCCGATATTTTCCCGATATTTCCATTTTTTCACAAGACCGATAAAAAAACGGTCGGCAGCGATGTATTTTCGATATTTTCATTTTTTCATATAATCGATAAAAAAATGAAAAGTTTTATCAAAATATCGATAAATATTGGTATCGATTTTGATATCGGTGGCTCCATGATAAAATTGTAGGAAAACATATAAAATATCAGGAAAATATTGGTAAAATATCGTTAAATATCGATATCGGTGGTTTTATGGTACAAATTATAGGAAAATCGATGAAATATCAGAAAAATCGGTGGAATATTGATAAATATCATAAAAATATCGATAAGTTTGATGTACTGATATTTCCATGATATTTCCGAGAAATTAAGACACTGATATTTTCATGGAAACCAAAATTTTCATCCTTGCTCAGAAGCAATATTTCACATGCTCAAGCATGTACACATTATCAGCATCATAAAAATAATACTCATGTTGAAGTTGGGAACAATAATCCCACACAAACTCCAAAGAGAAAACCAATAAGTACAAGTTATAGATTCTATAATACAAGCTATGAGGCACAAGTCAAAAACTTTGAGCAAATGAAAAGACACAGATGCAGATCATAAGATGTAACGAAGTACTAAACTAACATACAAGTAAACAAAAGAGACCATCCCTCAAATGCACATTTTGGAGCTACAGAAATCAGGAAAAGAAAGATATATTACCTCCCAATATTTAATGTGCGTTGGAGTTGCCCTGTCTAAATCAAGATGCATCTTTATGTCATTGTGGAGATCTTCCAATTCTTTTACAGTCAACCCCTAAAAATTAAAGGTACCCCCAGTCAAACATCAAGAAACAAGCTGGAGAAAATCCAACAAAATATCAATAATCCCTTGAAAAGTAAATGAGAAAGAACAATGACAAAAGGCAAACACTAGAGAAACATAAAGCTTACCATAAAGACCATGTATGGTTCGTTTATTTCTATTTCAAAATCATCTGAAGGATCAAGATGTTTGGTGAGCATATCAATGGGCTTAGTACGACCTTCACGTAACCTAATCTCTGACCGGATTTTGCTTTGATCAAAATGAAACTGTAAATGAAACACATTTCAAAGTCAGTATTGAGTTAGTTGAGGGAAAATGAGAGAAGCTTAGAAACCTCAAAATGCATCATGATGGAACGTATACAATGGTATAATGTTGCAACTGTTCAATGCTTTACCTCTTCTTCTTTCTTCTCCCAGTCATGAAACTCAGCACGCGCACGCTCTCTAGCCAACAGTGCCTGTAAAGTGAAGTTCGTCAAAACTTAAAAATATAAAGGAATATAAGATTGTACCAAATCCGCCAATCAAGTCTAGTATTTCAGATAACAAAAGGCCTTTCTGGCTTCTACAGTTAAAGATCAGGATCTCACCATCTCTTCTTCACGTTGTGCTTTCTCAATGGCCCTTTCTTCTCTTCTCTTTTTGACCTTTTCGATCTCAGCCTACAAAAAGAAAGAACCATAGATAAATATATAGAAAACTCTGTCACGTCATGAAATATCAAATTAGAGGGGAAGAAGTTAACAGGACTCAACCAGAATTTCCCCCAAAAGCAATGTAAGATGCTTCAACATTAGCAGTTGAAGGTGCATACAATATTTAGATTTTCTCATGTTTGTTGTAAGATATACTAGTCAGCTTGCCAAAAGATTATGAAGAAAAAACAACACATGATTAAGTTCAGTATAATTGCATTAGCAAATGATCTTGTTTCAAGGAGCACTTGCCTCATCCTACAAATAATTAGCTTATGCCTTGCATGGGCCAATAGATTCCACCAAAGAAAAAATACTTGCTCAACAAAATTTATTAAGTAAACATAGAGTTATAGCCTGCCTCACCATGGTCATAATAAAATGAGAACAGTAATTTTCAGTTTGCATAATATTTTCATACACTAATTACATCAAGACTTGCAAAAAGACAAGATACATACTAAAGCACCGAAAATGGTACCTTTCTTTCTCTCTGCCTCTTCTTCTCTGCCTTCAAGGAAAAGGCATCAAGAGGTACACCCTGGGATACATCGCGCTCAATCTTCTTTCGCCACACAAATCTGATACTCAAAAGATTAACATTCAAGGAAAATGTTGAGGCTATAATGCTAACTTTAAATACAGTTCAAGACTTTAAAGGGTAAGCAAGTATATCCAGAGATTGATAGGCATAGTGATGCCATTTAGCAGAAGCAATCTAATTATCAAGATTAGAAGGGTGACTTTGTTTAAGATTTATATAGTACTTTGATAGAGAAAACTCCAGAATGCAACAAAAGAAAAAAAAAAAAAAACAGATTTTTTTAAGAAATTAAAAAAATGCGAAAATTGAGACTCACTTTTCATTAAGATTAGAATCACCAAAGGGATTCGAGTCATTAGAATATCCAGCGACGGTCTGGGCCTTCAATTTCTTAGCAACTTTCAAAGCCTACCATGAACACATAGCATTAGATTAGAAACAATGAAAAATACGAAGTTTAATTAAAAGAATAGCCTCCATAAAAATTGTAATAAAATTCCAGCAAATATGAACCTTTTTCTGTGCCTTCTTCGCGAGGTACTCCGTAATTTGCTCCTCCGATACGCTCTCTGACCGGCGTCGCCGGCTTCCTGAACTCATTTTCGATTTAGGGTTTATTGGGGGGAGAACAAACTTCCGCGATTTAGGGATTATGAGGACGAGTTGGAGCGGCCATTACTGATCGTGATGATGCAGAAGAATGGGACGAGTTCGTCTGAAGACTTGATATGCCGTGATGGCTGTGGGGAAGGGGAAGGGGATTTAGGGTTTCATCATAAATAACCTAATCCTAATTTTATCAAACTAAGGCCAGATAGGTTGTGTGGAACTATTATTAAAACAAATTCTATTTATATTGTAAATATAAAATATTGAATTAAAATATACATTACATTCAAAATTTATATATAAAATTAAATAATTAATGAAATTTTAAAAAAATATATAATTTAAAATTTCATCGCAACGACATATGTCAAAATATTTAAATGTTTAAGTTCCAAATTACTATAATTATCATATAATACGACTTTTTCACTTTAATTTTTTATTTTATTTTATAAAAGCATCATTCAAATTTGATTGATGTTGAGAATTCATACTTGTTGCAATTCATAAATTAAATTATTTAAAAATAAGTATAAATTACAATATAATATACGTATTTATCAGTAAAGTGTTTAATACTATACACATAATAGTGTTATTAATTATTTCATATATTTAATTTTTATAAATCAAATTTGAAGACACTTAAGATAACAAACATATAATTGAAAGTTTATATTGTATTTTATATTCTTCATGACCCGTTTAATATCCTTAATGTTCCTCTTATGTAATTCATATAATTTAAGACATGTCAATAAAATGAAATAAAACTCATCCAAATCACGATTTTGCTAAGTTATCATATGGCACAATTTGATAGATAGAGTTCATCAAAATTACAATTTGATAGAGTTATCAAGGGGCACAATTTGACAGAGTCCTAATTAATTTTTAGTAAATTAGAGTTGTAATTAAAGATTTTTTTTTTATATTCCTCTATATCTAATTTAATCAATTTTTTTTTTAAAAAATCAAAGCAAATACATTACTCACAAGAAGAATTACAATCATCATTCAACAAACTCTATTACAACTTATCTTCTAACAAAAACAACGACCAAAGAAGGAACCTTATCCAAAATTTCACAGCTCACAAACAATATGCATCACGTGAGTTATAAAAGGTTTTCTTTAAACGGGTCGTGGAGTTATATAAAATATAAATATATAGTTAGATAACCATATGTAGAACTCGAAACAATGGTAAGCAAAATGATCAAAATATAATTTCTTCCCCCCAACATAACTTAGTGTTACAACAGAGCATCACAATCAGCAGCAGCATCATGTGTATCCTTTGTCTTTGCTTGATCGTGAAAATGTATTCCAGCTTCGTTGAAGAGTGACAACAAATGCAGAAGCTCCTCGTTCGACAATTTTGATGGCCGCTTATCCATGAATCCACTAGATTCTAAAATGCTCATGATCTTACCCCTTAACAAGCTAATGCTGGTTCTTGATCCCATAGACGAGTCAGAGCCCTCTTCATCAATGGCACAATCTTCATCTTCGTCAACATTGAGATCATAGTCATGACACTTGGGATTACAATCTTGAGAAAAACTGGATAATTTCGTCAGCTCCATCAGCTTCCTCTTCTGCTTGAACAATGCACCCAGCGTTTTGTTCTTCTTGTTAAAACAAGATCTTGTGAATGCCCACCATTCCTCGAGGTTTACATCTGGGAACACTCTTTTGGGATGGATTTTAACCACAGATGAATCGACTTTTGGACAGGGCACGAAGTCCCTCTTGCTCACATCCATGACAAACTCGACTTCTGCAACGAGGCTCATATTCACAGCTAATCTGTTAAACTCCGAGTCACCCGGCTTTGCTAATAGCCTCCTTGCAAACTCCTTCTGAAGCAACAGCGTTGCGCTTCTGAATGGATTTTTATTCACACCATAGAGCAATTTAGCCAACAATGGTGAAGATATATTGTAAGGTATGTTTGCCACGACAAGATTGAATTCTGGGAACTCTGTCTTCAATGCATCACCAGTGATAATCTGCAACACATACACTAGATTACAAAACCTTAATGCACAAATAGAACTATAAAAAAATGTAACTGCTTTTCATTTAGGCATTTCTTCGAACATTATAAGCACATCAAATTATAAAATCTCACTGTTAGGCGATCTTGGAACCCTTTCGAAGCGGCACGTTTCCACAGAGTATCAACCATACGATTGTCGATTTCGATCGCGACAACGTTGTTAGCAGCTTCAAGCAGCTTGAGAGTGAGATTGCCGGTTCCGGGCCCGATTTCCAGAACAGTGTCGTCAGGTTTTATATCTGAAGTTCGGACAATGGAGTCGAGCACTCGAGTGTTTGTCAGAAGGTGCTGGCCTCTGCTCTTAAACAGCCGAAATTTCCTGTTTTCTTCTTCATCTTCTTCATTATTCTTCCCATGATTCTCGCCGTAGCCATGGCCGGACTTTGTCCTAAGGCGTCGTTCCAAAAATTGTCGGCAAAAACTGGGACTCAAGAGATTATCAGAGAGAGATTTTCGCAGATGGATCATTCAAACGACTCCTTTCTGATTTCTCTGTTAATTTTCAAATTACTTACCAAAGCTAAAACATTTTATTGATATGCTAACTTTTCAATTTATATACTCTGTTTTACTTCAAATAAATATACAAGTCATATAACAACCACCTGACCTACTTGCTTATAGGTTTCATCACTCTGTTCTCTCTTCGCATATCCATGGCGGCTGCTTCTCTGTGAATATCACTCGTCTATAACCATAAACCATGGTGAATCACTTTTCGAAGCCGGAGATTAAATGAGCAGAACTGTACTAAATTTGAATAAGCATGCCTTTCCTCGGCCCGAAATCGCTGGCGTCGCTGGTGGAGTCCGCGGTGTCGGCGCAGTCTCCCCTTCTGGGCCGGGCCACACACGCCCAGATCATCAAAACTCTTGGCCTTGCGCTCGAGGCATTCCTCTCGAATCATCTCATCAACATGTACTCCAAGCTTGACCGGCCCGACTCGGCCCGAGCCGTTCTCTCCCTCACCCCCGCCCATTTCCGCTCCGTCGTCACCTGGACGTCCTTGATCGCCGGCAATGTCCAAAATGGTCATATTACTTCCGCTCTCTCCTGTTTTTCCGCCATGCGCCGAGAGTGCGTTCAGCCTAATGATTTCACGTTCCCTTGTCTGTTTAAAGCGGCGGCGGGGATTCACTCTCCCTTTCTCGGCCAACAGTTTCACGGGCTCTCCATCAAACTCATGTTGATCGATGACGTGTTTGTTGCCTGCAGCGCGTTTGATATGTACTCGAAAACTGGCTTTTTGAGTGATGCAAACAAGGTGTTCGATGAAATGTCGTACAGAAATATAGCTACATGGAATGCGTGCATTTCCAACGCAGTTCTTAATGGGAAACCACATGATGCGATTTCTAAGTTCGTGCAGCTCTTACGTGATGGTGAGGCTGCTCCGAATTCGATTTCTTTCTGTGCCTACTTGAATGCATGTTCTGATGGTGGGTTTTTTATGCAAGGGCAGCAGTTACATGGATATCTGATCAAACAAGGGCATGAGGCCGAAATCTCAGTCTCCAACGGATTAATCGATTTCTATGGCAAGTGTCACAGAATTGGATCTTCAGAGAAAGTATTCCAGACAATGAATGAGCGTAACAGCGTTTCATGGTGTTCAATGTTGGCAGTTTACGAACAGAATGATATGGAAGAGATGGCCTGTGACTTGTTCTTGAAGATAAGAGGGGCAGAGATTGAACCCACAGACTTCATGGTTTCAAGTGTGCTCAGCGCGTGTGCAGGCCTAGCTGCACTCGAATCAGGCAGAGCAATCCATGGTCTAGCAGTGAAGGCCTGTGTGGAGGAGAACATATTCGTTGGAAGTGCACTCGTTGACATGTATGGGAAATGTGGAAGTATTGAAGACTGTGAGAGAGCTTTCTTTGCAATGCCTAGAAGAAACCTGATTTGTTGGAACGCATTGATCGGTGGATATGCTCATCAAGGGCATGCAGAAATGGCCCTGGAATTGTTCAATGAGATGACTAAATCCAGGAGTATTAATCACTTGGCCCCAAACTATGTAACATTTGTGTGTGTCTTAACTGCTTGTAGCAGGGGTGGTATGGTAAATGTAGGCATGGACATATTCAACTCGATGAAGGACAAATACGGAATCAATCCCGGGGCAGAGCACTATGCTTGTGCAGTGGACATGTTGGGACGAGCTGGGCAGGTGGAACGTGCTTATCAAATCATACAACAAATGAGAATTCGCCCCACGATTTCAATATGGGGGGCTTTACTAAACGCCTGTAAAATGCACGAAAAGCCAGAGCTGGGAAAGATTGCAGCTGAGAATCTGTTTGAACTAGATCCACAAGACTCAGGGAATCATGTTCTTCTTTCCAATCTGTTATCTGCATCTGGGAGATGGGATGAGGCCAACCTCGTGAGGATGGAGATGAAGGAAGTTGGGATCAAGAAAGGGGTCGGATATAGTTGGATATCAGTCAAGAACAAGGTCCACGTTTTTCAAGCAAAAGATACATCACATAGTAGAAATGGTGAGATTCAAGCAATGCTGGCAAAGTTAAAGAAAGACATGAAGGCGGCTGGATATATACCAGATACCAAACTGGCTCTGTACGATTTGGAGGACGAGGAGAAGGAATCGGAGGTTTGGTGCCATAGTGAGAAAATCGCGCTGGCATTTGCCCTTATCGCCCTTCCTCCAGGTCTGCCTATACGAATAACAAAGAATCTTCGTATATGTGTGGATTGTCATAGTGCCATCAAGTTCATATCAAGAATTGTTGGAAGACAAATTGTGGTTAGAGATAACAATAGGTTTCATTGTTTTGTTGATAATCAATGCTCTTGTGGTGATTATTGGTGAACGTTTTGAATCCAGGTCCAGAAAATGTTTCACAAGATTTTGCATATGTATCAAAGAGAAGGTTAATATAGTAATTCAGCAATATTACATATGTTGGCTGAATTAAAGACTACAAATGTAAGCTACTTGTCTGATCACAGCTATGCATACAACCTGGTCTAAAGAAGGGATATTCAGTTTATTTTACGTTTTAAAACAACCAGATTTTAAATTTTTTATATTAGTATCAAGTTTTTTAATTGAGCAATTTTTTGTGCCTTGTTTTAGAAAATTAATAAATAAGTTCTGACTTTTTTTTTTGCTACATATTTCGAATAAACTTTCACGAGTTTTAACGCTCAATTTTAATACCATTTTTTTTTCTCTGTTTCATTCTCATAATTATAATTATAAAACTGCCGTTTAATGCAACGATATGTGACATGACAATTTTTATTAATTTATTAATCCTTTCTAACGGATAGTTAATAGGAGAAGAAAATCAAGAACGGATAGTTAATAGTGGAAAGTTAATCCCAATATAGATTACTTCTTTTTACAGTCACTTTACGAAATCATAAAAGATTGCTTTTTATCTTTATTAAAAAAAAATAAAAGGAATTATCCATAAAAGTGTAATTTTTTGACAATTAGGAAGCATAGTTTCTGACTAAGGAAATAAAGTTAATTTAATTTCTTTATATTCGAAAAATTGACATAAATTTTTTATCTGTATTTTCAAATTCTATTTTCATTTCGGTACGAGAATTTAAGGTGAAATTTTCTTAGTAAAATAAAGAAAATAAGCAAATCTCACTAGTAAAGCTGGCACATCTTAATCAATAATTAATCTTACTTATGACAAAGCTTTTATGGTAATTAACAAATGTCGTTTAATTTCTTCTTAGAATCATCCTACCTGTCGGTACCTTCTCTTTATATTCTTGTCACATTTTTCTTCTCTCTACACATGTTTTAATCTCACAAAGTTTGCCTTTTGTCAGTGTTGAGCTCACACAGTGGCTCAATCAGTTCAGTGCTTCAAAACTGTACAGACAAACATCTGTATATATAGATCAACACACATTCTTGCTTCTTCATACTATAATTCTTTTCTAGACCAAGTATACAGACATAGAGAAAGGCGAGGCAGATTTGAGGGAGAAATTTATCAAGAATGAGAATTGATTCAGTTGCAAAGTGGGTTTTGTGGGTGTGCATGGTGGTGATTCTTGGATGTGTGGAGGTGAAATGTAGTGTTACTTATGATAGAAAGGCCCTAATTATCAATGGGGAAAGAAGAATTCTCATTTCTGGTTCTATACATTATCCCAGAAGCACACCTGAGGTACTAAGAACTCAAATCTTTTTTTGTTTTTGCTTTTTGAAAATGAATCATTTTTGAAATTATGCATTTATTTTGGGCAAACTGTGAGATTTGCTTTTGTGTTTTAGATGTGGAAAGATCTGATAAACAAGGCTAAAGATGGAGGTGTGGATGTCATTGAAACTTACATATTCTGGAATGTTCATGAGCCTAGTCCTGGCAATGTACCTCTCTCTTGAATTTTTGCTAGATTGTTGTTTCCTACTTGGTGAATTTGGGCTGAAAGTTGGTATCTTTGTGAATGTTGTTTGTTGGTTTCAGTATAAGTTTGAAGGGAATTATGATGTGGTGAAATTTGTAAAGATTATTCAGAAAGCTGGACTATTTGCTCATCTCCGAATCGGGCCTTATGTTTGTGCTGAGTGGAATTTTGGGTAACAACTACAGTTGTCTAACTTGGATCTACACAGCTAACAATACACATTCTCTCATAGATCACATTCTTGCTAATGTCTTAGTTTCCTAATTGTTGATTTTAATCGACATTGTTTTCTTGTCCATTTTGCTGCACAGAGGATTCCCAGTTTGGCTGAAATATGTACCCGGGATCAGCTTCAGGACAGATAACGAGCCATTTAAGGTTGTTCATCCCTGCTTTTCCAATGATGTCTCTTTAACTGAGAATTGTGCCATTGAATGGATAATAACTTGTACAGATGTCGATCTTTTGTGATATATTTTGATGAGTAATGTAATGGCAGATGGCTATGAAAGGGTTCACCGAGAAAATCGTTAACATGATGAAGAGTGAAAATCTGTATGAATCTCAGGGTGGCCCCATCATACTCTCCCAGGTTTCGTCATGTGCTCTTCATTCTAACTGTTTCAATTTCTGTGAGTTTTTGAATGCTAACTCGAGTGTTGCACAGATTGAGAACGAGTACGGCCCACAAGCCAAGCAACTTGGTGCACCTGGCCATCAATATGCTACTTGGGCAGCAAACATGGCCATTGGGCTCGATACAGGGGTTCCTTGGGTAATGTGCAAGGAAGAAGACGCCCCGGATCCAGTGGTAAGAACTATTCTATGTTCAATGTGATGAGAAGAGTATCCATTCACCGTAACATTCATTGCTCTTTTGTTGCTGTTTTTTGGTAGATTAACACGTGCAATGGATTCTATTGTGATGCTTTCTCCCCAAACAAGCCTTACAAACCAACGATTTGGACAGAAGCTTGGAGTGGCTGGTGAGTAATGAGTATTTATCTCTTTTTTTTTTTGGTATCTATGAATCTACCTACCCTTTATAATATCTCTTTTGCATCAACTATTAGGTTCACTGAATTTGGTGGTCCAATTTACCAGAGGCCAGTTGAAGATTTGGCATTTTCTGTTGCTAAATTTATACAAAATGGGGGCTCATTTGTCAATTACTACATGGTTTGTTTCCTTGGTTCCTGATTTTATTGATAATTTATGCTACTCGACTTTAATAATCATCTTCTCTAAAAATACCGAGTCTTACGATGCCATGTGAACAGTACCATGGAGGCACGAACTTTGGTCGCTCTGCTGGAGGCCCTTTCATAACCACAAGCTACGATTATGACGCTCCACTTGATGAATATGGTAAAACTCTATATTTTGATGAAAAAAAGGCTTTTCAAAAATTTCAGGATGATGCTTATTTCTAGTTGTTTAGCTGTATTTGAAAAGCTGAACCAAATGCGTGCTAATTTCATAGGTTTGATGAGACAGCCTAAATACGGTCACCTAAAAGAGCTGCATAAGGCTGTTAAACTATGTGAGAAAGCTATCGTTTCAGCAGACCCCGCTGTGACTTCATTAGGAGGCCTTCAGCAGGTTCTTACCTCTATTTTTATGACACAAGCATCGAGTCTTGATTTATGTAACTTTCCTCTGAAAAGTCGACATTTTTTCAGGCTCATGTATATTCTTCAAATCAGGAGATTGTGCAGCCTTTCTTTCGAATTATGATACTAGTTCTGAAGCAAAAGTGTTGTTTAATAACATGCATTATAGCCTGCCTCCTTGGTCTATCAGCATCCTTCCCGATTGCAAGAATGTAGCCTTTAATACAGCCAAGGTACGTAATCTTAACAGCTGCGTCAAATCATGTAACATATGTGAAATCATGAATGTTATAATGTTATATAAACATTGTCCGATCCACAGGTTGGAGCTCAAACATCACGATTGGAAATGCTACCGAGTAACAAAGAAATATCGACTTGGGAAACATATAATGAAGATTTATATTCTTCTGACGACAGCTCAGCATTTTCTGCAGTCGGTCTTTTAGAGCAGATAAATGTCACTAGGGATAATAGTGATTATCTTTGGTACACGACGAGGTGAGCTACATCTGGCTGATTGAGTCATTCGCTTACTAGATTCTCTTTGATACTTGGAAATACTTTTCCTACATATACAAGGTTTATGATCTAACGACACGGGTAGAGAATTGAGTTTTTTGGTCACAATTTGCAGTGTTGATATTGGTTCTTCAGAGTCCTTTCTGCACGGTGGGGAGCTCCCGACTCTTATCGTTCAGTCCAGTGGTCATGCTCTGCATGTTTTTGTGAACGGAGAGCTTTCCGGTAGATACTTCATTGCATTGTTTTTTATTCCTTACATGTTATAAGAGATTATCTTATTTCATACTTAAGCTGATTTTTGGTGCCACATTAACTATGTTTTCCAGGTTCTGCTTTTGGGACGAGGGCAAAGAGGAGATTTACGTTTAGAGGAAAAATCAACCTTCGTGCTGGATCAAATAAGATTAGTCTCCTGAGCGTTGCTGTTGGACTTCCTGTTAGTTCTAAATTCTCGCTTCATCTGTCACGTTCATTCCAAATGCAATCATCACTGACAATTTTATGTATTTCCAATTGAAGAATGTTGGTGGACATTTCGAGACATGGAATACTGGAGTCTCAGGTCCCGTTGCATTGCGTGGACTTAGGCAGGGAAAATTGGACTTGTCCTGGGCAAAATGGACATACAAGGTTGGCCTCTTAACATCTGGTTTTCCACATATAGATTATTTGGTTTGGAAATCACTCATGAAATACGTTTCTTGAGCAGGTTGGGCTGAAGGGAGAAGCCATGAATCTCGTCTCTCCAAATAGTGTTTCTTCGGTTGATTGGACAAAGGGCTCACTAGTTGCACAGAAACAGCAGCCTTTAGCATGGCATAAGGTACTATCTAGCAAAGCATTCAACAAAAATCTAGATGCATTATGGATTTAAACTCTACTGAAACTTTATTGCAGGGTTATTTCAATACACCTGATGGAGATGAACCACTGGCTTTGGACATGAGTAGCATGGGCAAAGGCCAACTGTGGGTCAACGGTCAGAGTCTCGGACGATACTGGACGTCATCTGCCACTGGTAAGTGCAGCGGCTGTAGTTACACGGGGGTATTCAAGCCTCCAAAGTGTCAACTTGGTTGTGGACAACCAACTCAGAGATGGTAAGTTCTAAGAAATTCTATGGGTTTTCATTATCAGAGACGTGTGTTGATTTTACAAAACTGAAGAAACGGAAGAATTTCAGGTACCATTTACCACGTTCTTGGTTAAAACCGACCCAGAATCTGGTGGTGGTTTTTGAAGAACTTGGAGGTGATCCCACAAGAATCAGTCTCGTGAAGAGGTCAGTGACCACAGTGTGTGCAGATGTCTCTGAGTATCATCCCAATATAAACAACTGGCAAATCGAAAGCAGTAGCAAAACAGAAGAGTTTCACGAACCCAAAGCTCACCTTCATTGTGGTCCTGGACGTTCGATTTCTTCTATCAAGTTTGCCAGCTTTGGAACTCCTCTTGGAACCTGTGGGAGCTTTCAGCAAGGAACTTGCCATGCTCCTACCTCATACCTCATCTTAGAGAAGGTATTTATACTTCACATTAACTTTTGCAAAAGCTCCAATATATAATCTCCTTTACCACAAATTATTTTTCGTGTCTCTTAATCTTGCAGAAGTGCATTGGGCAGCAAAGGTGCTCAGTGACCATATCAAACAGTAACTTTGGGAAAGATCCATGTCCCAGTGTGTTAAAGAGGTTATCGGTTGAAGCAATATGTGCCCCATTGCATTAGTGAAAAAAACGAAAAGACGAGAATAAAAGGAGTACGGTGTGAAGCAGCAGCAGGTAGATTTACTCATAGTCATAGTGCATTTCTCAAGGAAATTTTGTGAATGGAAAAAAAGAATAATAGCTAGCATAGATTGAATGCATAGCAGCAAGCCAAAAGTATGCATTTTTATGAATCACTCATGTCAACATTACTTAATTCTGCAAAGGGGAATAAAAGTTTGGTGAATTAATACTACTTAGATGATGGACTTAGAATATTATTACTAAGCAGTAACTGGGCTGAGATGCTTAGAGATAGTACTCTGCAGCTCCTCC
>CM053650.1:3153716-3298871 GCA_028654395.1 Scutellaria barbata
AGTAAACATACAATAATAGTATTCGAAAAATAGTTATTGCATGTAATCATCTATTTTCAAAAATTTGTTAGTTTCGAAAAGTACATATCTCCCCAAATTGTTATTGGTTTTCGAACATTATCTACCATGCCACAAAACATTAATTATGCAATAGCTAAAAAATATTCCTAATTTTCGAAATATGAAGATAATAATTAATAGTTGATTCAATAATTTTCGAACTTTATTATTTTTGAAAAATTAATCTTCGAAAATTAGTTATGCAATATCGAAATTTAATAACAATGTTTTCGAAAATTATTAATATTATTATTAATGTTTCCGAACATTATTATTTTGAAAAAAATAATATTTGAAAATTAATTATGCAATTTTTTGAAAATTAATAACAATGTTTTGGAAAATTAATAACATTGTTATTATTAATGTTTTCGAACATTATTATTGGTTTCGAAAACTATAATGTTCAAAGATTATTGGTTTCGAAAATTATAATGTTCGAAAACATTAATTATCGAAAATAATAATGTTCGAAAACATTAATAATAATATTAATAATTTTTAAAAATATTTATATTAATTTTCAAAAATTTCTATGCAATTTTCGAAGATTATTATTTTCGAAAATAATAATGTTCGAAAACATTAATAATAATATTAAAGTTGGTAAAAATATTATTATTAATACTATGTGTTAGCTAATTTTCGAGAATTACTTAACAAATATTATTAAATGGGAAAACACTAGTTATAAAATATAAAATAGTAGCTACTCACAACATTATTTCATTTTCGCCCATTAATTTTAATTTTCGAACATTGATGTTTTCGAACATTATAATTTATTTTATTATTTACTTTCGAACATGAAGTTATATTGTGTTGGTCCCAAGTGGTATAAGGTTAAGAGGGAGGAGGATGAATTAACTTTATCAAATTTTAACTTTTCTCCAAAAATATTAAGTCCTTGATGAACAGGTAGCTAGATAGCTTGTTGTACGATAGGGTTCTGCTCGGGCAGAGACCTCTGGACTTAGACAGAGTTAAAGATGCACAGCGGAAATAATGTGTTTTCCGAAGAATAACTTTAATGCAGTATGCTTATGAGATCAGATAAATATGCGGAGCAATATAAATGCGAGCGAACTTATAGAGGTTCGAGGGTGGAGTAATCCCTCTACGTCCTCTCTACTCCTTCTCAAGGAGGAACTTTGTTAAAGTAAGTTTGATTTACAATAGACTCGGCTAATACAAACTCTACTCTACACAAAATTGTCAGCTTTATCCACACAGGTAGCTGCACAGTGACCAAACTGATCGACCCACACAGGATCTCCACACAGGTTTCTTGACCCACACAGGATCCTTTCTCTTCTTCAGAGAGATTAACAACTTAGCAGAATAAATTCCTGTCTAAGTGACTCCTAAACAGTCTAGTTAAGTAAGATATGGAAGTCTTCAACAGTTGGATGCAGCAAGCTCCTTAAACTTCTAAATTCAACAAAGTAGCTGGCTTGCTGCTTCTTAGACTGAGTGACTCTGGATGTGAAGGTTTTTAGCTTGTTAAATTGCTTTTCGTAGGATATTTCAGATCAGCTTCACACTCTACTTTCTTAGGTGCACTCAGTCTTCTATTTATAGACATCAATGAGAATTCTACCTGTTGAGAAGACAGTTCTTCACTTGGTGAGGTGTCTTGTTCTGATTGGTTCTGCTTATCTTCTGACACCTGCTCTGCAATGCCTTCATTCTTTCTGCCACTGTCTTGTCCTTTTTACTGCGCGACTTAATCTTGCAATCTGCTGTACTCTGTTCTTGCTGCTTTTTCACATATGGCTTTCACTAATTTATTGAAACTGGAGTGACTATACCGGCTAGTTAGAATGCACTGATGTTAATGTATCTGGTAGCTTCCTCTTTGAGCGAGTGAGTCAGCTTCCTTGACTTGACCATCTTCACATTCATTGCAGCATCATTTGATGCTTGGATACTGATTTCTTGCGGCAGCATGCAGGTAGCAGGGACTTGGCGTAGGTTTCTTTGCAGAGTCTTTTTCTCTTTCCAGCATCCTTGCCTTAGCTATTTTACATATGGAAACTTATCCTAATGGCTAATGCTCTAGTCTATTACACGTTTTGTCTCATCAAAATCTATTACAATTTATCCTATCATATTGTTTTCGAAAATGAAGTTATTTTATATTGTTAAAATGCAGTTAGTTTCGAACAATAACTTTCGAACATTGATAATGTTTTATTTTATGAGGTTTTCGAACAATATAAAATAATTTATTTGTTAAGTATATTGCTAAATTATTTTCGAATAATATAAAGTGCACAACTTTAGTAATATTATAATATTAATGTTTAGTTCACAACTTTAATATTATAATATTAAAATTTTCGAACATTAATATTAATTCCTAACTTTAGTAATATTATAATATTAAAATTTTCTATTAGTTCACAACATTAGACTAACTTATATTAATGTTCGAAAACTTTAATTTTAATATTATAATATTAAAATTTTCTATTAGTTCACAACATTAGACTAACTTATATTAATGTTTGAAAACTTTAATTTTATAAATATTAATGTTCGAAAACTTTAATTTAATGTTAGTAATTTATAATTTTCAAAAATTCACTAATAGTAAACTAATTTTAATTCATATACTAATTTTGGAACATTAACTAATACATATACAATTTTCGAAAAATATTAATGTTCGAAAAACATTAATAATGCAAACTAATATTAGCAATGGTGCAAACAGTCACTAATAATAAACTAATTTTCGAACATTCACTAATACATTAATAGTATTAAAAATGTTCGAAAAAATGTGATTTTCGAACATTAGTAAAATAATTATTTTCTCAAAATATTAATTCTTAATTTTCGAAAACATTAAATTATTACTATATTAATATTGCCAATAACATTTTCGAACATTATTAATGTTTTTCGAACATTAATATTAATAATGTTCGAAACTTATATTTTCGAACATTAGTAAAATAATTATTTTCTAAAATATTAATTCTTAATGTTCGAAAACAATAAATTATTATTATATTAATTATTACTATAATATTAAAAATTGTCGAAAATATTATTATTAACTTTCAAAAATTTCTATACAATTTTCGAACATTATTATTTTCAAAAATAATAATATTCGAAAACATGAATAATAATATTAAAAATTGTCGAAAACATTATAATTAATTTTTGAAAATTCCTATGCAATGTTTCGAACATTATTAATATTTAAAAATAATTTTGAATGACACTAATTACTACCTAATGTTTCGAACATTATTACATATATATGAAACTAAAAATTTCAAACATTACATACTACAAATGATTTGACCGTGCTCTTACTAATTGCCCCACCTACTTTGTGGCATTTAGTATTATTACCTAACAAATAAAATTTTCAAAAACAAATTATTAGCTAACAAAAGTATTAATACTCGAAAATAGTTATAAAATGTAATTAGCTATTTTCGAACATTTGTTAAGTAATTTCTCACATTAGCTGACTTATTTTCGAACAATTCATAATTTTCGAACATTACTTAACAAGTAGTAAACATTTTTGAGAAATAGCTAACAAATACTATTAATATTCGAAATATAGTTATAAAATGTAATTAGCTATTTTCGAACATTTGTTAAGTAATTTCGAACATTAACTGACTTATTTTCGAACAATTCATAATTTTTGAACATTACTTAACAAGTAATAAATATTTTCGAGAAATAGCTAACACATAGTATTGATAATAATGTTTTTACCAACTTTAATATTATTATTAATGTTTTCGAACATTATTATTTTCGAAAATAATAATCTTCGAAAGGAATTTTTGAAAATTAATATAAATATTTTTGAAAATTATTAATATTATTATTAATGTTTTCGAACATTATTATTTTCGATAATTAATGTTTTCGAACATTATAATTTTCGAAACCAATAATCTTTGAACATTATAGTTTTCGAAACCAATAATAATGTTCGAAAACATTAATAATAACAATGTTATTAATTTTCCAAAACATTATTATTAATTTTCGAAAATTTGCATAATTAATTTTCAAATATTATTTTTTTCAAAATAATAATGTTCGAAAACATTAATAATAATATTAATAATTTTCGAAAACATTGTTATTAAATTTCGATATTGCATAATTAATTTTCGAAGATTACTTTTTCAAAAATAATAAAGTTCCAAAATTATTGAATCAACTATTAATTATTATCTTCATATTTTGAAAATTAGGAATATTTGTTAGCTATTGCATAATTAATGTTTTGTGGCATGGTAGATAATGTTCGAAAACCAATAACAATTTGGGGAGATATGTACTTTTCGAAACTAACAAATTTTCGAAAATAGATGATTACATGCAATAACTATTTTTCGAATACTATTACTGTATGTTTACTAATTAGGGGAAAATTGTAACACACAACCCAGATAATGTTTGAAAATAGTCATGCAACTTCAACTTTCGAAAATGTGTAATTTTCGAAAGTCATTGTTCGAAAATTAAGAATACACTCGAAACAAAGCTATGTTCGAAAATTAGGCAAATCTCGAAATTAATAATAATTTTTGGGAGTCAGTCTGACAAGAGCCCGCATATCAATTGACCTTGAAAAAAAATTGATATTTTAGAATCAAAAATTATATTTAAAATTATTTAGAAATGTAATATTATATTAATAGATAAATTGGAATCAATCTTTAAAAAATTGGGTCATTGATTTGCCAACATACCTATGGCCTATGGGCTCCCTAGACGTTTAATAGATACTCATCTAATTAAATGCAACACACTAAATCTAGTCAATAATGATTGGCAGATAATTATGTAAACTATTGTATTTTATTTTTCTTATAATTTCATCATTATCGATAATGAATATATTTATCAACATGTCATTTTATACATATAGCTAGTGTGTAATGAATGTCATTACATAATTAAAAATAATAATTTGCGTCAAAACATCATCGTTTTACATGAGTGTAATTTTTTATTTATTTAAATTTACTAAAACAGTTTTGATTTGATGGATATCAATGTTCTATTTTATTTTTCAAAATTATATAGTATATGATGTAGTGTCTGAATTATTTTGCTTGACACATGAAATCAAATTATAGAAGATACAATTGTCAATAGTAAGTTAAAGTCATTAATTTCTTATTAAATTAAAAGTTAGGATTATATTACCATTTAAAAAAAATATGGTGATTATTTTTGCTAAATTAAAACATTAAAACTAATTATTATTTTCAATGGAACGAATCACTGTATACTTAACTCAATCTTCTTTTTTGATGCTGTGAAATATTTTAATAAATCCCAACTATTTGGCACGCACATAACATTGCAACAAATGAAGAAGTACATAAACAATAAATCAACTCTAGTATATAATTAGAGTGTCCCATCATGTTTGTTCTTTAAATTTAATTTAATTATGGTTATATAGTTGGTAAAGGGCAGCCCACATGAATTTCATGCGTTGCTAAATCACAGTGAACTGGAATTTATGACTTTTTCTCTACATATTGAATGCATCAAGTACAATGTTAGTACAACTGCAACCAAATTATATTATAATTATTACTTTGGGGTTGATATAATTATTAAATGTCCAATGTCTCATCTTCTTTCAGTCAAAGATCTTTGTTTAAATACTGAGTTTTATGTTATTGATTTTATCAGAACATGATTGAGCCCAAAACGTTATTGCTTTCACAAAATATTGATTTTTACAAATGTGATTCTAATTTGGGTTGTATCAGGTATGGCTCAAAACCAAATTATCAGACGACTACAAATCTATCAGCAAAACAATATTTGAGCCCAGTTTGATAAGTATAACTAATAATTTAAAAAAAATAAAAATTAGTTGATAAATTTTAAAATTTGGCTTGAATTCGATCATAATAAGTAAAAGATAAACAATTTTAAAAATAATGTTTCGATTTTGTAGTAGCTTTTTTAATGGTGTTTTATTACCATTTTTCAGTATGAATGTACTAATGGAGGATTTTGTATAAGATCCGGACCGGATCTAAAGATATTGTGGCTTGAGTTAAATTTACAAAATAGGTCCATAATACCAATTATACAAAGTCAATTTTAGAAAGAAAAAAAAATGAAGCTGTTATAATATTCAAGATATTAATATTTTCGAAAAAATAAAAGGGCCGATTAGGTTTAAATAAATTAATTTAAATCCAATTTCACTTGAATTAATTTCTTTATTCTTGATTTTGTTTTTCCTTAGAAATATTCGGACTCGGAGACATTATACAATGATGCTAAAATATAAATTGATTAAGTTAGAAACTTAAATTAACAAACCATAAGTTATTTAGAACTAAAAATTTATAAATAGAAAACATAGATAGATGAATGTAGGAAAAAATATTATACAATGATATTAGAAATACAAATCAAAATTTAAAACATAAGTTTACAAATCATGAATTATTTTCTTAATAAAACTTGAAAAATAAAAACATATATTAATACAAAAAAGACATTATATTGATACTAGAAATAAAAAATAAAATAAAAAACTTAAATTCACAAATCAGAAACTATACAATGATATTAGAAATCATAAATCATTCTATTAATAAAATTATAAAAATAAAAACATGGACTAATATAGAAAAAAAAAATTATATTGATAATATAAATATGAAATAAAGTAAAAAACTTAAATTAACAGATCAAAAATTATTTTAAAACACAAACAGACATGAAAATGAATAAAATAACAAGGAGGGCTTAATTGAAAGTCCAACCTTGGACCTTCACCTAATTGAACAAGGCCCACTCCATTGGGCTAACTATACACATTTAAAATATTTACCACACAATACATATATATATATATATATATATATATATATATATATATATATATATATATATATATATATATAAATTAATAGGCCCTTAGAAACTCATAGTATTCACTGGATTCATGAAAAGTCTTGCCTACGTATAACATACACATACTGCGATCTCAAACAAATTTTTAGGTATTCATATGAATTGTGTCAGAAAGGACATTGAAGTCGAGAATGAAGTATTTAATTTCTAATTATTAGAAGCATTATGTAGAATATATGTGATTAGAATGTGTCACTAATTGTTCATTTGTTGGTTCATGTTTTTGTGAATTTGTGAATTTTCTATTTAAAAAATAATTGTATAGAAAGCAGGGAAATGGTGGGATTGGGTCTTTGAATATGGCCTCATTGTGGGCTCCTACTTTATTATTCTTCTTGGGTTTTAGTTTATCTACATTTACTATTGGGCCTCATTGAGTTCTTATGCTTTCAGAAATGCAAAGAAAATGATAAATGGTCATTTTCCCCAGATTTTTTAATTTTTAATGAACTTTTCCCATACGCCGTCATATAAGGAAAATTGCAAATTTTCATCTGGTGATATATGTTTTGTTTCCTTTTTTTTTTTTTTTTCTTTTCTTTTAATCAATTTTATGCCGTTCATTTTTTACCATCTAGTTATCACTTTTTTCAATTTTCATTTGATTTTACTTGAAATTTTGATTTTTGTCTACTTGATCATTAGGAGTGGATTTTTTATTTTCAGCGTCCAATAGGTAAAAATAGTATTTCAAGCAGAATTGAACAGAATTTAAGAAAAGAAAATAATAATTAGAGGATTAAAATTGAAATACATAAAAATGGTAAATATGTGGACTAAGATGTAAGTAACATTAACAAAATTGAATTTTTCTCTAATTAATTTGTTGCCATTTTCTCACTCAGTTTAAGTTATTGCATGCAAATTGTTATACAAGCGTCGACTCAAATCATTCCCACACTTATCTCATTTGTCTTATTGAAACACTAGGCACACTATTTTTGGTTATACATGTTTACTTATGCAATAATCCACAGTTTTTCACAAATTCATATCTACAGATTGTGAATATATGTTGACCCTTTCATGATCTCATGATTAAGAGTACTACTAGTCTTTACAATCATTGAATATGCTTCTGATTTTAGGGTACAAACCTTGTGGGACAGAGTAGGGTTCCACTACAAGTATGACAAGATTTAGATGGTTGAAAATATGAAAACTGAGTGTTTTTACAGTTCCAAAAAAAAGAGATAAGATTTATGTGCATAATCTCGTATCGATTCTTTCTAAGTAGGATCTATAAATAATAATGCTTTCTCATCAATCTATAAATAGGTTTTGAGAGTGACGTAACCTTTTCCACACTACCAAACCTAGCTTGTCTTTTCTTGATGGTAAAAGAAACATATCAATAAGTACAGTAGTTTGAGTGTCCATTATGGATGCATGATTTGCAATGATGAAAAATTCGTGATATTATCATGGTTTCGAAATAAAAATGAGGTGTATTTTTTTTATAAAAATATAGCCGAAATTTCGATAAAACACCAGTTTTATATCGTTTTCAGTGAAAAAACTAATTTTTGCGTGATTTCACCGATATATGAGTCAAAAACATGTAGATAGAAATTTACCTTTTTTTTTTGTCTATTGCTCTCTTTTCCCATGTGTTAATTTTGTACAAAATTTCTCATGTTATCATAATAAACAACGTTTATGTAGTGGTTTATCTCTATATTTGTTGTAGTTATATCATTTTATTTATAATTTTAAGTTCAATATATGTATTAATGTTAGTTATAATAATTTGTAAACTACTAGATATATTTTCATATTTTCTTTTAAAAATATCAGATATTTCCATCAAAACCAATATTTTTGGTCCTCAATGCTTTGTATGCAATAATTACACTAACTCCATATATATATGCTTCTTCAATTTGATCATAATGCAGTGTAGAATTTGATGTTTGAGATGTATAGCCAAATTGAATGTGATTTGATAGTGGTGGTGCAAGTTGGCCACCTTTTTGCATTACTGTCAAACCCACCAAGACCACCATTGATTTCCATCCATAGATACAAGATCTCTCTTCCACCATCTTTTAATTTAGTACTTGTCCTTTCAAAGCTCCAATCCTTTTTGCATGGAAACAGGCCTTCTTTGCTAACTACACTCATCTTATTCCTAGTTGTAAACATGAGTCCAGAAAAGACAGCTTCCAAGCCTCTAAAGTCGGCTTCCTTTTTCTTATCTACAAGCGAATCGAGTCAAACACCATCGGATAAGAAATAAGCGAAACAAAGCAAGCAATTGGACAAATTATGAGCTCGGAAGCCTACCTGGTTAATTGGGCTCGGTTGATTCTGGCCCGTCGAAATCCATTTTATTGCTAAAGTCAAAAAATTGTTATTTTATTGCTAATATCATGACTTTCAGATATATTTTTCTTAAATTAAAGAAATCGAAGATTGCACAAGTACATAAATTGATTAATTTGTATCATTTTCCAAATATCTTAAACTTGAAAAACTCTACTTGAGATAAACTTTTAGAAGCCCTCAAATTCTTCCTCCACCTTTGGGCTCGACAAACTGGCAGGCACTCTGGTTGACCAAGTGTCCAGCTCGGGTTCGGGATGTAACATTATCTACTACTAATCACGTGTATATTATATGAGTTGTTTCACGAAAAATTTGAAATTTATAACAATAAATTTATTAATGATGATTTCATTAATATAAATTAGAAATTCATCATTTTTGATGAATTTTAATTTAAGTTGACGTTAAATTTATTTTGTACTTCAAATCATTTCATCCAAAATCACAACTTGAAATTATGCAAACTATGTATGAAAAAGGCAGAGCAGTGGACTACACCTGGTTGCTGATGTTAAGTGGCAACTCGTATCATAGCCAGCAATAATGATGGCACATTTTATCCCATATCATATGTCCTTATCTTTAAAATATGCCCTAATTTTTCCAATCTTGTAAATGCTAGCTACATTTATATATTGAAATAGATTATGATATACATATGGAATTTATTTAATTGCTTGCATATTTATTATAGTGGATAGCATGTCCGGTACAGTAATTTACTAAGTGTATTATGGATAAAACATCTCTCAAAATTAACTTCTTTCATTGATTTTAATTATTCGTACACATATATAATATCGTATATAAAAGAAGATTTAACTTTCAATCACTCAACTTTCTATGTTTATTTGTTTAACCTACTTTATTTTTCTCAACATTTTCATCCCCGCTCGATCAAGCTGGAATGAAATGTCAATGTATTTTTTGTTGAAAAAATCCAATATTGGGCTTCTACGTGTCAAATTAAATGTGTATAGCTGTCTTAAGAAAGTCCAATTGAAGTGATCCACTAAAGTTTAAAATATGGGCTTACATGAGTATCATAATATTCATGGACTTTATGTGTAGATACCATTAAGTGATTTTCAATTTGTTGAGGGACCAAATTGAAAATAAAGGTAGCTTAATTATTAAGCTAAGAGTTAGCTTAAAAATTAAGCTAAGGTTAGCTTAAAAATTAAGCTAAGAGTTAGCTTAATTTGTAAGCTAAATATTTTCTATAAGTAAGGGGTTATGGTCCCCAAACATTAGATTCAATCCTACGTTCTGTATTCTCTCTACGGAAAGTAAAATAAGGGTGATCTAATAGTTTGGTAAACCATACCAGTGAAAGTACGAATCGATTCAATAATCGACACATGCATTCAGCTCTATTTCAGTTTATCATCGTAGAATTTAGGATTGAAGCTTTCGTGTTGAAGCATGTTTATATGTGTTTAAAGCATGCGATTTCGGGATTTACTTTTTAACAAGTGGTATCAGAGCCACTCTACGTATGATTCTCTGAATGTTGGGAAGAATATGATATTGAGTTTTGGATTTACTTTAAATTCGATGAATTAAGATTTGTGCTCATCATCTTCTGAACCTGGGCATGATTGATATATATGTTTGGGCTTCATGAATTATTCATCAATTTTGAAGTCTGGTGATGATTTCAAATCATCTATGAATTAATATATTAATGAGGTATGCTCCCAAAATTTCCGATGAATTTCGGGTTAAGTATGATTTGAATTTGTTGGACATTTCATGTTCCTATTTAATTTTACCAATGTTTGAGATGGGTTGATTGAAACTTGAAGTCGCCAAAGTGACCTCTCTTGTGTAGATTTTTCCATTGAAAATGTTGGGATGGTTGTGTATGTGTATTTTCATGCGGGTATTAATCGGCCCAAAGGAAGATTAATGTTTGGCCCGAAGTACACAAACACTTGTAGTGATAAATACGTGACAATTATAAAGTTTCTTTTTTCGTGTGAGTAATAAGTCGGCCCAAAGGAAGACTGTTGCTTGACATGAATTTATTATCAGTATTTGATCATTACATGGAGGTGACCACTAATGAATTAATATTACTGTCCAAAAACTTGACATTAATGTTGTGCTTGGTACCTCGAGATGTTGCCATCATATTTGAATTATTGTTTGATTATTTGGTTTTATGTGAGCTTAACTGTTACTTTGGTTTATTATTCTCTGGATTCAGCTATGTCTGCTATTTCTGCATCTGCCAACATTAACAGCATACCCATGTTAAATGGGTCTAATTTTAAGGATTGGAAGGATAACATTCTGATCACTTTGGGTTGCATGGATCTTGACTACACACTGAGGGTAGAGCAACCTACTTCTCTTACAACTGAAAGTTCTCCTGATGAAAGGAAGAATTTTGAGAAGTGGGAGCGCTCGAACCGTGTTAGTCTAATGATCATTAAGCGCAGCATTCCAGAAGCCTTTCGAGGCACTACATCTGAGGAAATCACTTTGGCCAGTGAGTACCTTACCCATATTGAGCAGCGTTTTGTTAAAAACGATAAGGCTGAGACAAGTACGCTTTTGGCAAACTTGATCTCAATGAAGTATAAGGGTAAGGGAACATAAGGGAGTACATCATGCAGATGTCTCATTATGCTTCAAAATTGAGTACACTAAAGCTCGAGGTGTCAGAAGACTTACTCGTGCATTTGGTGCTCATATCACTTCCTGCACAATTCAGTCATTTTAAGGTCAGTTATAACTGTCAGAAGGAGAAGTGGACTCTAAATGAGCTCATTTCATACTGTGTGCAAGAGGAAGAAAGGTTGAAGTAAGAAAGAATTGAGATTGCTCAGCTAGCCATTAATTCCAAAGAAAAGGAAAAGGGCATGAAAAGAAAGCCTGTTGAGAAAGCTGCTACGGATCAAGGTCCAGCACAGAAGAAACAACAAAACAACACTCAAGATAAGAATTGTTTCTTCTGTGACAAACCTGGACACAAAAAGAAAGAATGTACCAAATTTCACGCTTGGCGTGCAAAGAAAGGTATTAATCTACTTTGGTCTGTTCTGAAGTTAATTTAGCTTCGGTACTTAGAGACACTTGGTGGTTAGATTTTGGTGCTACCACTCTATAAGTGTTTCAATGCAGGGTTGCCTGAGCTGCCAAAAGCCAATTGATGGTGAAAGATACATTTATGTGGGAGATGGCAAATCGGTAGAAGTGGAGGCAATAGGGCATTTAGATTGTTATTACAGACTGGATATTTTTTGGATTGAAAGATACATTTATTGTACCGTCTTTTCGACAGAATTAGTTTCTATTTCCATGTTGGACAAATTTGGTTTCTCTTGTTCATTTGGAGATTGTAATTTAAGCTTTCAAATAATTCCAGTATTGTGGGCACTGGTTCATTAAGTGCATATGACAATCTATATTTGCTTGATATTATTCATTCGTATATTGAATCCCTGCATGTTAAACTCTAAGGGTACTAAGCGAAAATTAAATAAAGAAAATTCGGCTAACTTATGGCATAAGCGTTTAGGTCATATATCGAGAACCAGAATTGAGAGGCTTGTGTCAGATGGTATTTTGGATACACTTGATTTTTCAGATTTTACTATATGTGTTGAGTGTATTAAAGGAAAACAGACCAAACAAAAGAAATTAGGTGCCCAAAGAACTAAAGATGTCTTGGAATTGATATATACGGATATTTGTGGACCATTCCCTACGGCTTCTTGGAATGGTCAACAATATTTCGTGTCATTTTATAGACGATTATTTTCGGTATGGGTACCTATATCTTATTCATGAAAAATCAGAGGCACTGGATATGTTCAAAATTTTTTAAGGCTGATGTTGAAAATCAACTCAGCAAAAGAATTAAGTGTGTCAAATCTGATCGTGGTGGTGAATACTACGGTAGATATGACGGTTCAGGAGAACAACGTCCAGGACCTTTTGCTATCTTCCTAAAGGAATGTGGAATAGTCCCACAATACACCATGCTGGGAACTCCTAGCATGAATGGTGTAGCTGAGAGACGAAACAGAACTTTAAAGGATATGGTGAGGAGTATGATTAGTCATTCATCCTTACCAGAATCACTTTGGGGAGAAGCACTAAAGACTGCAGCTTATATTCTCAATAGGGTACCAACTAAGCAGTTGCTAAAACTCCATTTGAACTTTGGATTGGGCGAAAACCTAGTCTGAATCATTTTCATATTTGGGGATGTCCAGCTGAGGCTAGGCCTTACAAGCCAAATGAAAAGAAACTGGACTCCAAATAGTCAGCAGCTACTTTATTGGTTATTCAGAAAAATCCAGGGGTTTTAAGTTTTATGATCCCACTAAAAGATCAATTTTTGAGATGGGAAATGCAGTGTTCTTTGAGGCTATTGAGTTTGGGGGGAGAAATAAGATTAGAGATATTACCTTTGAGGAGGAGTCGATTTCGAAACCTACTACTGTTTATGACAATGTTCAGGTACCCATCCCTGTCATTGAAGAAGAAGCAGATTTGGAACCTCAACAAGATAATGTCGAAGATCTTCCCAATCAGGTTGATGAAATACTTCAAGAACAACCTCAACGACCTCAAGAACATATAAAATTGAGGAGATCCACTAGAGAGAAGAGAAAAGCTATTTCGGATGATTACATTGTTTTTCTCCAAGAGAATGAGGACATTAAAGAATTAATTGAAGATGATCCTATTAATGTTCATCAAGCCATGAAAGGTCCAAATTCTCAAAAGTGGATTGATGCCATGAATGAAGAGAATAAGTCAATGCAAGACAATCAAGTTGAGATCTTGTCCCATTACCAGAAGGTTCGAAGCCCATTGGTTGCAAATGGATTTTTAAAACCAAAAGGGATTCAAACGGTAATGTGGAAAGATATAAGGCACGTCTTGTGGCAAAAGACTTTACTCAAAGGGAAGGCATTGATTTTAAAGAGACTTTCTCTCCAGTTTCCACGAAAGACTCTTTTAGAATAATAATGGCACTAGTTGCACATTATGATCTTGAGTTACACCAGATGGATGTAAAGACAACGTTTCTTAGTGGTGACTTTATTGAGACGATATATATGATGCAACCTGAAAACTTTGTGTCTGGAGACCCAAAGAAGATGGTTTGCAAATTAAAGAAATCCATTTATGGACTCAAGCAAGCTTCTCGTCAGTGGTACCACAAATTTCATGAAGTAATTGTCTCATTTGGTTTTGAGACTAATGTTGTTGATGATTGTGTATACCACAAGTTTAGTGGGAGTAGATTTATTTTCTTAGTGTTGTATGTCGATGATATACTATTTGCCACCAATGATTTAAGTTTGTTGCACGATACCAAGACCTTTCTATCAAAGAAATTTGAAATGAAAGATCTTGGGGAGGCCTCTTTTGTGTTAGGAATCCAGATACATCGAGATCGCCCTCAAGGCATTCTTGGATTATCACAAAAGGGATATATAGAAAAAGTGCTGCAAAGATTTGGCATGCAAAATTGCAAGCCAGGTGATACCCCTGTGGCTAAGGGAGATAAGTTTAGTCTCAGTCAGTGCCCTAGGACTGATCTTGAGGTTAAAGAGATGCAAAAGATTCCCTATGCTTCGGCTATTGGAGTTTGATGTATGCTCAGGTCTGCACAAGACCTGATTTAAGCTTTATTGTTGGTATGTTGGGCAGATACTTAAGTAACCCTGGTATGGATCACTGGAAATTAGCTAAACGGGTTATGAGATATCTACAGAGAACCAAAGATTATATGTTCACTATAGGAGATCAGATCAGTTGGAGATCATTGGGTATTCTGATTCTGATTTCGCTGGATGCCAAGATAGTAGAAGATCCACTTCAGGCTACATTTTTCTGTTAGCTGGGGGAGCTATTTTATGGAGAAGCGCTAAGCAGACACTTGTAGCATCTTCTACATGGCAGTAGAATTTGTAGCATGTTATGAGGCATCAATCATGGAATATGGTTGCGAAACTTTGTCATTGGGCTGCGTGTTTTGGTACACATTGAAAGACCACTTAAGTTGTATTGTGACAATAATTCGGCAGTACTATATTCCAATAACAACAGGAGCTCCACTAAGTCAAAACATATTGACATTAAGTTCCTGGTTGTGAAGAAAGGGTGCAAAGTGGTCAGGTTTCTATAGAGCACATTGGGACAGACTCGATGATTGCGGATCCGCTAACTAAAGGTTTACCACCCAAGATTTTTCATGAGCACATGAGTCATATGGGTGTTATGTTATTTCAGCATACTTCAGTTTAGTGGAAGTCTGTGTATATTTATTGCTCTATATTTTGTTTAGACACATTACTATGTATTTAAGATAATACTGCGCAGAAATAAGTTTTGATTCGTTATTTACACTCTGCTGCTTATATTTTATGATTGATCTCATTAAGGAATAAAGAAAGGACCAGTTGGAAATAGGCATGTTAGATCACATTACATGTAATTTCCATGCTACACACCATGAATGATCTGTTGATTAATTGTAGTGATATATGTGATTACTGATGGGTCTAGTTACACTTAAAGTGACGAAAGCCTCTTTAGTCCTATGTCACTGCAGTTGATAATAGATTATTAAAAGGGATACTCATACATGTGACAGCAAAGTTTGAGTTCATTTAGGTAATACACATTTGTTCGGTGTCACGTGTTGCCCAAGTGGGAGATTGTTGGAAAAATCCAATATTGGGCTTCCACGTGTCAAATTAAATGTGTATAGCTGTCTTAAGAAAGCCCAATTGAAGTGATCCACTAAAGTTTAAAATATGGGCTTACATGAGTATCATAATATTTATGGACTTTATGTGTAGATACCATTAAGTGATTTTCAATTTGTTGAGGGACCAAATTGAAAATAAAGGTAGCTTAATTATTAAGCTAAGAGTTAGCTTAAAAATTAAGCTAAGGTAGCTTAAATATTAAGCTAAGAGTTAGCTTAATTTGTAAGCTAAATATTTTCTATAAATAAGGGTTATGGTCCCCAAACATTAGATTCAATCCTACGTTCTGTATTCTCTCTACGGAAAGTAAAATAAGGGTGATCTAATAGTTTGGTAAACCATACCAGTGAAAGTACGAATCGATTCAATAATCGACACATGCATTCAGGTACGCTTCCACTTTATGGTTATCGTTCCTTCTCTATTTCAGTTTATCATCGTAAAATTTAGGATTGAAACTTTCGTGTTGAAGCATGTTTATATGTGTTTAAAGCATGCGATTTCGAGATTTACTTTTTAACATTTTTAAAATTTGAAGAGGTTTTTTAATCGTATCGATCCGAAAAAATCAGACCCCGAAGTACTACTTTGTATTAGTATATGCAATCATGCGAGATCAAGGGCGGCGAAGCCAGAATAAAAAGATGAAAGAAAAATAAAAAATTATCTCCAACACGTTTCAATATCGAAAAGCTAATTGATACCCAAATTTTGTATGATATGATTGATTTGAGTGCTAAAACGAAATAGTACTATTAATTTCCTGATCAGTGAAATCTAACATATGATCTCCCTCTGCACTAACTTGAATGAAAACAAAAGGTGGTGATATTGATGGTAGTGGGGAGAGATATATATGAGCATTAAAAAAAAAAAGTAAGACGAGAATATATATATATATATATATAATGCATTGAATAAAATAGTAAATATAAGCAAATCACATATTGAATGACCTACAATCTTGCTCGAAAGATTTACGTATTGTTAAACTAAGACTATGGATACAAACAATTTTAATGATTAATTCGTTGATTAGTAATGTTTGCATCATATGTCACCTTAATTTATGTGAGGAAATAAATTTAAATTGAAGAATTTGAAATTTATAATAGTATATCGTTGGTAATCATATATAGAATAATATAGATTTCAAATCACATTATTTTAAATTAATTTTTAAACAATTGGAATGAATTTTTAATGTTTAAATGCATTCATTTTAAATTATCATTCAATTCGAATTAGATTGATAATCACATGTTTTGATATTTTTTGTTATTCGGATGGCATATAGGTCTTTTGGTCCTTTATTCATAGTATATACAAAATCTCCCAATTCAGAAGGGTTTCAAATCTCATTTTTTGTGGACAGATTTAAATTTATATTTAAGTTTTTTATGTAACATTTATTAAGTATTAATAATAATAAAAAATCTGAATTATTATAGATCATCTGATGTTATGATGAACGTAGTAGATATGTATTTATTTTTTATGAACAAAACATAGTACATATAAATTGACTTTTTATTTTATTTAAAGCATGTGCAGTGGGAAATCCTCTTTATATTTTATTATTAATGTTGCACGAGGGTGTCCCTTAAATTATGAAGCAATACTCTTCCACTTAATTTTATTGTATTAAAACAATGTAGATTATTATGGTAAGATATGCCGACGATGAAATTGATTTGTTTTATAATATTTAAATATCTAGAATTAATAAATATTATTGTTTGGTACTATAAAGTTTAAATGATAATGGTTGATAATGATATTGTCAAACACTTTAAACTGGTGGTGGGGAAAGTGGTTAAGGTAAATGATGACTAATCATGCATCATTTAAGCGTGCTTCTTTAATCAAATGTCATATCATTAGTGATCGATCTTAAGTTATTTTTTAAGTTACAAGTTGAATTTTGTGGGTCATTTTTATTAGATGATGATAAATATATATAACATGATCTTCTAATTTTGATTGCTACATTAATTTCATACATATATATCACTGATATTACACTACTTGTATAGTGATAAATGGGGGAAATTGTAAATTAGTAGATTATTTTTAGACTATTCACCAATGAAAGATATTAAAATTTCGGACCTTAATATTGAGATACTAACTTTTTAACTTGAACGAATTTACGACAAAAAACTCAAAATCACGATTTTCAAGTCCAATTACATGAGATTTGGGTTTTTTGCTGAATTGATTTTTGCCCGAAATTATCATTTCAGGTTTTTTGTCCTAAAATTGCTTATATTGAAAAGTTGGTGTTCCAATGTAGGACCCCGAAAATTAGTGTCTTTCGTTAATATAAAATAACCTAAGATAGTGTTTTAAATTTATAATTTTCCTAACAAATAAGGACTTGCAATCTAATCTAAATTTTATTTGGTATTTAGTTGAAGAAATATAATAAATCATTAAAAAATTGTTTGAGTCAAATTCAATGAACAAGGTAGAACATATTTTTATGCCTAATAAAAGACAAAGTTCAATTTAAGTTCAAACTCAAATAGTAAAAAAAGAAAAGAAAAGACAAATATAAAACAAAAACGTTTTACGAGACACTTCGTGGTAAACTTTTAGGAAATAATAGATGAATTTATTTGGACGGAAGGAATATAAATGTACTATCAATAAAAGTGAGGGATAATTTTTATATCCAAGTCCCGTAAACAATTTATATGTTTAATATCCAACTCTAAAATAATATTAATTTTTAGTTTGATAAAAATTGAATTACATGTTCTTATTTTATTTGTTATAAAACAATATCACAATAAAATACGTACATATTTGCTGACTTTAAAAGTAATAAAAAATGAATAATAAAAAAGTCAAAAACCACCCAAACAACAAAAATCTATATACAAATCTAAATTTTAGAAAACAAATAGTATAAATTTCCCACTCTAATAAGGAAAGGAAAGTGGGTTAATATTAAAATTTTCATATACTTTTGGGCACTACCTCCGACTTGCATATAATATCCATGAAATTGTTTTACAAATCATTTTGAGCATCATGTTATTCTATTTATTATGAATATATTAAAAAATATCTATAATTGATGTATCAAAAATTTAAAATATCTATTAATTTTATTTTTTATATAATAAAAGTTAGTGAATATAGTGGACATATTAAGGAGTTACTATATTTTAATATTTTTCTCATTTTAAGTTAATAACTTAATATTACGATCATTCTCTTTGGGATGATTTCTTTTATGTGGATGTGGGCACAAAAAGTCCTGTGCTCATGCGGCAGTATATATAATTTATATTAATTTATTTAGAATTAATTTTAATTTAATTTTTTATATTGTCTATTTATATAATTTAGTATTTATTTTGCATTTTTTAATCTTTATATTTTAATTTTTTTTATTTCAATTCAATTTTTCCTATTCATTGTTTTCTAAGCATTTTGGAAAAAGAAATATGCATATAAATTATTGGCTCGATCGACACTCAGGGCATGTTTGATCCGTGTGTTGGGTTAGTTAGGTTAGTTGGGTTGTGGTGGGTTTGTACTATTTGAGTTAAATTGAGTTAATTTTTTGATATGTTTGGTTTAAATGTTTAATGATAGATTTGACTTAATTTTGTGTTTGTTTTGAATGTTGTGATATCTATTGAGTTAAGTTATATATTAAAATTTTGTTTGGTTCAAATGTTTGTTTTGGATTTAAAAAATCACATTCAAAATGCCCTTAAAATAAAATGAATATAATTTTTTAAAATAGAAATAAAAAATATAAACATGGAATGTAAAATTAGGGTTATGGTGGGTCTAATAAACCACCTACTTTTGGATGGTTATTTAATCCACCACAAGGCCATTTTTACTATTTTTATCATTTTTGATCTGCGCCAAAAAAAAAAAAAACTTTTCAATATATAAAACAAATACAAATTTATTCAAATTAATAACTCTAACCAACTCAATCTCAAACTAATCAGTAGTTTAAAGTTTGATTATTTTCTCTTGAGATATTATTGTTGAATTCAGGTCAGTCAACCACTTAAAATATTATTTTTTTCAAGCTCTTAAGCACTTATTAGAAGAAATATTTTAGTATATCTCAAAAGTAATTTATTATTAATTATTATGTCCGGTTTGTGCATAAACAATCGCACCAGACCAGACAAATAGTTATTCCGACTGTGACATTAATATTAAACAAATCTAATTTTTTAAAACAACTATGTTGGAAGTGACTTAGTGAGTTCAATCAATATCAGATATTTCTTCCAAATAAGTCATAATCGCAGGATTAGAAACTTCTTTTTCTTTCATAATGAAGTAGTATTTATTTTCATTTCCTAGTCACTTAATCAAATCAATAAAAATGATGATTATAAATGTTGATAAAATAATAGTTATTATAATAATGAAAATAATACTAATATTTTAATGACTGAGGAAGTGTCTCTGATTTTCCATTAATCGGTAAATTATTTTCTAACATGGCATGAACAAGTCATCGTAATAGTAAGAATTTTTTTTCCACTTATATGAGATGCTCTCATCGATAATTATAGTGAAACTGATCCTTATTATTCATAAATAAAATTTATATTAACAAATTCATATATAAATTTTAAAATGAAATTATGAGTTGATCGTCTCACACAACTAGATTTGTAAAACAATTACACATATAACTCACTCAAATGATTCGGGTGTCAAACCAAGAGAGTAGGCGGTATGTATATCATCGATAAAGTAAGTACCACACTTTCGTTGTAGCATTGATTCAACTTTTTATGTACTTTTTATGGTGAAAGGTTCTCCTTAACTCAACTTAAATTTCTCTATTTCTTCTTAATTACTTAAGGATCTCGAAAACTTTGTGTTGTAGCTACTACTCGGATAACATTCTGAAATTCGAAGACAGATCTTTGAAAGTTGTTTTGTAATTAAGTTATTTTATATAATCTTTCATTTTCTACAATTAAATTGTAATTGACATTGTTTGGTACACTATTTTATATAGAGTATATACCAATATATATAGTTGTAATTGACATTATTTGATGTACTATTTATATATACCAACATATATAGCCCTAGAAAAGACCATATTTTGGATGAAAATTTTTCGGCAATTTTTGCGTACATATTTTCACTTTAATTTGTTATTATCTCTTAATTTGGTATGGTGGAATGGGATAAAGTGTGAATGAAATGAACCTAAGAATGAATGGTGATGAGAATGGAATGGTATTAAAATGTTTATTCCTATGTTTGGTATCGCAGAGGAATAGGAAATGAATGAAATAATCATTATAATTATATTTCATAATTGATAACTACAAATAAAACATTAAATCAATTTTTATTTAATCAAATTATCATTCACTATAATTTTATTTTAATATTCTTATTCCATTTAATTTAAATAATATGATATATTTAATTAATTAAAAAATTATAAAAAATTAATTGTTGCACTAATTATAGGTTATACCTACCTTCAAATTTTACTATAAAACATATATTTATTTCACTTTTAAATGAATAATTTCTAATGACCATTTATGAGATGTAGATTAAAAAGATTTTAAAAAATAAATTTGAAAAAAAACTTGAATGTAATTTATTATTTTCGAGAAAAGACGACTACTTTAGTAAATTATCCAATTTATTTTATTAGTTTATGACTTGTTTGAACAAATATTTATTTTATATTATAAGTTCTGAATTTCCAAAATCCAAATTGATCCGATCCGTAATACCTGAATCTCTGAAGAAACCAAACTGATGTGACGGAGCAAGTCTGGAGATTATTTTTTACAATTTTCCAAAAATCTCCGAACTTTGAAGCAATTCCAGAGATTATCTTATCCTCAACTTGCTCTAAACCGTGCTCACCCTTATCACTAATATTAATGTATATCATATTTAGATATTTTATTTTATTTTATTATTAATATATTAATATATTAATTTTTTATTATTTACATATTCTTATAGTAGTTAATTATATTATATTTTATGATAATTTTATTAATTATTTTAGATGATTTTGTGCTATTAAAATAATACTTTATATTATTTAAAAAATATTTTAGTTAGTTATAATTTATTTATATATTTTTATATAAACTAGACTACACTTATTTGTATTAATATTATATTCATATTATCTTTATATTTTTAAAAATTTATATTCATTTTTTTATTTTTATTCTATTTATTATACAATTTTATATAATAATTTAATTTTGGAAAGTCAACTTGTAAAAAATAAACTAAATAATGATAAATAATCGAATTAATAAATATAGTTCATTCATTTGTAGGTGAGAAATACATAATACCATGAGGATAGGAAGGAATGGACCATTCCTTCATCCATAGTAATGACAATTCTAGAGAAATAATTCCCACTTATAAACCATACCAATCAAAGGAATGAGAATGAAGGTAAGAATGGTGATTCCATTCCCAACTCATTCCTCATTACCAATCATGCCATTATGGTAGTAATAAAGCATTAATGTTGCCGGAGTATATATATATATATATATATATATATATATATATATATATATATATATATATATATATATATAATTAAAATACCAAAATGCAGTCCTGTTCCAGTTTTGATTCTCAGATTGTCTCTAATTATCAAATAACAAATTGCCAACTTGATTACCAAAATTAAACATCCTATGCTTCAAACCCTAATATGGGCATATGGACATTTTCATACATGGAAGATGCCTTGTGTCGCGAATTCAATAATAAATAATTACATGCACGATATTATTTATAACCAGGTCATCGTTCTATCTTGTCGATATTAGCCTAATATTTTACTTTAGTCACACCTTAATTAATTGCCCTTATCGATTATTTATTTTGGCCTTGTTCTACACTTAATTTGTTTTGACTTATCAAATTCGGTGTATGGAACAGAATGGCAAATCAAAAGACACATACTTATATAGTTAATTAATTAAGTGAAATTTTATAGTACTTAACAACCAATTTGGTGATAATACAATGGGCTTTGATTTATATATATTGAAGATCTGGTTTAGTGCTTCTGTCTGTTTCTGTCTGTTTCTGTCTTCCACTTTGTCTTAGTCTCTTTCAAGATTGATCACTTCCTTAGTGATAAGTTTTTCAATTTCTCAGTGCTGGATTTGTTATAAACCCACTTTTAATTTTAATTTACTTCAAGTACTGATGATCAAACATTATAAATGGTTGGCCTTGGGTGTTTATCATCAGCCAACAATCATTCATACTGTCATACATATGAGTCTTCTCTTCATGGCTGCAAGAGCCCAAAACTTATAAGCTCTATATATTTGGTTTTATTTTTAATGAATCAGAAATAAATATTTTTGGAGAATGTCATGATTTTGTTATTTGATAAGAGAATTTGGAGAGAATGGTAATATATGTTGACACATATGTCTCTTTTGTTACTAATACACATGAGACATTTTAACTTTAACTGCAGACATGTGTACTACCAATTTGTTATTTTATTTTTTATAGTTATACATTTCGTTATTTAACGGAAATAATGGTTTATCTGCGAAATCAAAGTATTTTTCATTTTGGAGAAATAACCAAAACATTTCCTGAAAATTCCCCCTAAAGAAACAAAGTATTTCTTGGAAATGAAAACAAATTAACATGGTCTCTGTTATTAAATAATTGAGGAAATTGGTTGGTGCCCTAATTATATTCTAAACGAGTCAAGCCATGACCATTTTTTATCGTAAGTGAAAGCATTTATCAACAATCTGTCTTTATTAGGATCGAATTAATTTAATGCTTCTAATTCAAAAAACTTAGGGTAAAACAAAGAAAATTCTAAATAAAACAAAATAAAAGAGTGGTAGTGGACAGTGCAGAATCCAGACAAGTTTAGGCAAGATGATGGTGTGGCCAAGATTTAGATTAAAAAAAAAAAAAGTTTTCATTTTTATTGGTGAAAATTATAAATACATATGTGCATAGTTGCCTTATTACCTACCTGAAAGGCCAAGTTCAAAGGAATTGTTTAAGATATGGAGTTGGGGAAAAGAAGAATATTCAAACAATGATTAAACATGAATACAAAAACATTTCAAGCAGGCTAAAGCAGAACCCTTTTTAACCCATCACTTTGTCTTATTAAATTTATTTTAATGATTTATGTGGGTATTTTGGCCTTATCCATAATCATGACAACTCAATCATTAATACCTTTAAGAAATACATAAAACTATTTATTTAATTAATCACCTTTTTATATTTAATTACTTGGCAATGGGTCATCTCATTCCGCCATATATGAAGGGTTGAGACAATTGGGCAAGTCTTAGGTGGGTGAATTAGGGGTTGGGGTATCTCATCAAAATTTTATAGTATCAAAATATAAGTTTATAATTTACATTTTTGAGAAAAATTTATACATATTAATGATTAATGTTATGTAATTTGATTTGAGATGAAGAGTGCTTTGGTGTATATTTCATATATTTTGATTAAGATTTGGAGAAAGTTGAATTTTTTTAATTTAAGTGGACGCTATATATGGCAGAATCCAGCGAATGAGGCACAATTTTTGGATGATTTCATCGAAGAATGTACTTGACCGATTTTTTCTTTTTGTTTGAAAGAATTTCAATGGCGGAGGTGGCTGATTGGAGCACGGGAAGATGAAGGAAATATGGATTAATAGGAAATGGAAAATATACTTAAAATGAGTAATTTGACGAGAAAATTGATTGGAATATGAATATAGATTTAAAAAAAAAAAAGAACACACATGAACTTTTGAGTAGGCTGCTGCAGTTGAAGAAAAAAAATGAAGAGGAGGGTTTTGAGATTACAAATGTAAAACGAAAAAAAGAAAAAAAAATCATGCTCCAAATTTTTATTTTTTAATTAAACCCTAAAACAAAGCACCAAATTATAACACAATTATCTTTTCATGTGAATAATAATAAAAAAGCCCAAAAAAGCAAACACCATATAAATATTAATACTCAAGTGCTCTCATTTTTATTATGACTAGTACAGCATTGTCAAATCATCCTCCAAAAATTAAAAAGAAAAACTACCATATAATATAGCTCTTGAATCCTTATCAACTCACATATATCATCATGACTCTCTCTATAGAATACAAAATTCATTCGAAAATTTTGTCACTCACGTTATCAATTGAAGGGTTTCAAACGGATTTGAACTCCATACTTAGGTTTCATTGTAAGAACAACAACAGGGGCATGACGGTAATTTTCTGAAATGGTGAAGCTGAATTTTGATATGAGCATTGCTAATATGATCTTGGCTTCCATCAGGGCAAATCCTTGGCCTACACAATTCCTTGGACCAGCTGCAAAAGGGATGAAATGTCTGCCCGACCCGAATGGTTTCGACTTGAATCGATCGGATTAAACTCATTAACATCATCTCCCCAAATCTCTTTGTCGTGGTGAATCGCTAGCACTGGAATCCATATCGAAAGACCCTTAGGAATAAAAAGATCGCCGAGTTGTATATCTTCAAATGCCATTCGAGGAAGAAGTGAAGCCGGTGGATATAATCTGAGTGACTCGTTGATCACCATGCTCAACTACAATGTAAGAAAGACACGATTCTTTTATATTCGATTAGACAAGTTCATATCTATTTGTATGCTCTAGCATATCTTCATAAGTGACAAAGCACTTTAGATAAGCAGTGTACAATATTAAAAGTTAATAGGATATATTATGAAAATGGAACAGATTCAAAATTCAAGTATATATATTTGTATGGCACTTTGAATAATGGCCTCATCTAAAATTTAACTATTGATAAACAAAAAGGAATTCAATATTAATATTTCGGGGGGCCGAGGCACTACTAAAAGTAAGTGTTTGTCACTATTAACACTTGGTGCTAAATATGAGAAAGGTATATATTTGGTTTTGCTCAAATGTCCACCGTGAGCAATTCTTAATATGTCTACTGATAACATGTAATCATCTCATTCTCTCGTTATATGAATAATAAAATTAATAGATACTCTAAATTTTTGACACATCAACCATGAACACATGAAATACTTATGAAAGCATTCCACCTAATACAAAGACTCAAGTAGAAAAATCAGGAAAAATAGTCAGATGTAATTTAATCGATGTCACATTGATTAATCCAAATCCAAAAACATTAATCAACGAAAGTGAACGATGCTTCAATCTAGGTCCATTTTATGTTGTCGTTTTAATTTTTATCAATTTCAATTTAGTTTTAGTCGAAATTTAAAAAAACATGACATGATAGTCAAATTCATATGGTGATATCAACAATTTTGAAAAAAAATTTAAAAAAAAAAGAAAAAATTAAAACATAAATGATTAAAATGAAAATTATCTCGAAGAAAAAAAATATAAATATTTCTTACCAAAGTAAGCTTAGAGAGGTATTCAGCAGAAGGTGGAGCGCCATTGCAGACCTCTTGAACCTCGGCTCTAACTCTTTCTTGCCAGGATGGATTGCTGGCAAGCAGCATCACTGTCCATGTCAGCAAAAGCGCCGTCGTTTCATGCCCCGCGAAGAAGAAGGTCTTGCATTCATCCATTATGACCTGTAAATTCAGGCTGAATCCATTGCCTGATCTCTTCTTCTGCATTTCATTCAACAACATTCCCAGTAAATCGTTTCCGTATGAGCTGCTTCGTCCTATTTCCACGCAGTCTTTTCGACTCTGTATGATCTCCATTAACAGCCTCTCCACCTCCGTTTTCAGTGATTTTATTTCCCTGTTGTACTTGCTTGGCAAGAATCTGTCAAATTGTTAACCCTCATTATGAAATCTCCAAGAACCTCTTTTTAAATGGTTCAAGTGATACAGACCCGATTCTCTGTTTCAAATAGTATTTCATGTTGTAACATGATAAAGATAGTTAAATGGATGGACCCCATATCAAAAAAAAATTCATTACTAATCGATGAGTAAAATTGGTGGAAAATCAAATATGGTAAAGGGAGAAGAGCAAAATCTCTCTTTCATCAAAATCTGTTGTTTTATTCCAACTTTTTTTATCACTAAGATTCATGAAATCCATTTTGCAAAGAGAAAAGAAAAGGTAATTAAAATTACCTGCTACCAGGGAAGCACAATTGCCTGGTTGATCTGGCACAGAGGTGTTGAAGAAGAGTTAAAAGATGGAAAATCTGCTTTCCCTTTTGGAAATTACTATCAAATTCAGTTCTGGAAATGATATCAGCAGTTAAACGAGTCATGTATCTCCAATCTCAATCTCTGTTTCCCCATTCTCCACTGCTTTTTCCACTGTCTCCAGCATCTCTTTCGTGCAGTCCACCATATACCCTGCATAACTCTTCAACCCAAAACCACCCTCTTTTAATGAATCAAAAATCAAGAATGAGAATATAGGTGTTAGTTATGTATACCTTAAGCTTGTCTCCCATGAAGGCAGGGGCGACGATGTGGCGCTGGTGGTACCAATCGTCGCCATTGGCCATCAAGAGGCCTCGTCCGATGAAATGCTTGGAGCCCTGTTGCTGCAGCCATGACTTCCCAGAAAGGTTGCTGTATTTAGAGAGAAGCTCTTTGATGAGGCCAGTTTCAGTCAAACACATCCTCGGCTCAACCCCATTCCAGTATATGAATCGTTTTCCATAGGATTTGGACCAGGCCAGGAAATGCGGGAGGAGGCGGGGGACGAGGTCGTGGTGGATGGAATCCATGTCGGAGGCGGTGGATTTGGCCACCAGGGCAGCCATGTCCAAGATGTTTCCGACAAGGAACCTAGGTTTAGGCCCACGCACTCCTTGCTTCTCCATTTCTTCTTTATGCGTCTAGGAGTTAACAAGTAACATGATACTGTTTCGTAACCCACTTTCACCATCAAACACACGCATATTACCAGTATCCACATCATCAACGCCATTGCTTCCATCCTCTCTCTCTCTCTCTCGAATCAGAATTGGTTTGGTGGCTCTCAAGGGTGGGGAGACTTCATTTTTATACTACTCTAGGTCTTTCCATTATAATGCTTTTCCTTTTTAAGACTCTATATTGCAGCTATCTGATTATATTTTGGCGTTTCATTTTATTTTTCAAAATTTTTCAAAATTTTGGGTGTTAATTAATATTATCATTTATATGTATATATATATATATATGACGTGTGATAATTATTTTGAAATGTTAGATGAAACACGTTTTGAAAGAAATAGATGTTTCATTTCCTATTTTAATATTTTTTAAAAGTATGCGCATGATTTTTTGTCCTATTATAATCTAATGCTTTCAATATGTGATGGGGGTGATATTTAACTAAAAGTAATAAAATAAAATATGTCGCTAATTATAAGGTGGAACAATTTCATTTGAGAAATGAATTACAATACCTATAGCAGTTATTGATTATAGTATTACTGTTTTCCATGTAAAATGAGTTCGCAATATTGAAATATTTGAATTATATTGGTGACCAAAAAAACTTGTCTGGCTAATTCTGGCTAAGTCTAGTCTGTGTGCCAACCATGAAAGTTGGATTTCCTAAATCAGTGACCAACATTAATAGAAAGCAATACCAATTACATTTAAGGAAATAGAAACTTTTTTATTTTTTTCTACATACTATATTTTTATCGTCATTTAAAAAGAAAATTAAAGAGCAGTGTAATTTGAAACCCAATATTGTAATGAAGCACTCATAATAGGATTTAATTTAACACTTCAAGAAGAGAACGTGGCTTGGTTTTTGTGTTTGGGTTATTATTGGCACCACCATTTGAGGTTGACCTTCATTTTTACTAGTAATTGGGAACATAAATCTCTCTCTCTCTCTCTCTCTCTCTATTCTATTATCTTCTGATTTATGAAATACAATATTGGTAATCAAAATGACATGTGTTAGACGTTTATTTAATTAGTTGACTAATCAATTTATATATGGGGTTGGAAATTGGATTGTGAATTTGGATTAAATTCAGGGACGAGGACAAGATATTTGTTTGGTTAATATTATAGGCACTTTATACAAGTAAATTACACAAATCAAATGTTATTACCAAAATTTGAATGGGGTAAGACAAATGATTGAGTTAGAGTGTTGTTTGGTAACAATAACATTGAGGCTTTGTGATAAGATTCCACGCCATAAAATTTTAATAAAAATTCATTTAAATGATTGGGTTAATGCATGATAAACCAAACAAAATACATATACATATAATTATATATGTATCATATAATCTAGATCTCTTATTTCAAATATATGGGTATAATGTTGGCAAGATTAGGACATAGAAGTAGTACAAAGATTGAACATATTATATAAGATTATCAGGATTTGAAATGCTTTTGTAAATTGTGTATATTTAAATTCATTTAAAATTATTTGAAGGATCCATTAAAAAGAAAGACCGGCATGATGTAATAAAATTAGTTGGGTAAAATTTGAATATGTTATTAAGAAAAGAAAAGTGTGATAATGATAGGTAGAAAATATGTGCATGATTTTAGTGGTTAAATATAGATATTTATGCATATTTCATGTATTGCACATATCGATTTTTTATATATTCGTGTTTTTTGTGTCAAAATACTTAATATATTATTTTTATATTTTATTCAGGGATTTTGGAGTATTTTTGAACTAAAAAATGTATTTGTGAGCCGCTTAATAGACTAGAAATAATAGTTGGCTAAGGTTAAAGCTGAAACCCATGACACTAACAGACCTAGTGTGGGCCGATCTGCCCAATATCAGGCCTAGAGAGATTTCATATGAGTTTTTGGGCTCAGATAGGATTTCGATCAATCTCTATAAATTAAAAGGAGATGTGCACGCCTCCAAAGGAAAAACACCCACTTTTCATATTTTGGAGTGTCATACCAGTTTAAAAGGATGTGAGAGACGATGGACGTAGAGGCTCGAGGATCCACTTTAGACTAGTCTTACATGATTTCTTCTTTGATTTTCATCGCTTTGACTTCAAAGATGTAAGACTAAATTCATAATTCCGGTTAGCAGGGATGTTTGAATCCATTTATTATTTATTTTCTAATTAATCCCGTAACTTTCTCTCTATATTTGATTGGAATTGATTATGTTATCTGTGAATATCATTTTCGATTATTCGATGCTTAATTTAGATTGATCACCTAGTCTAAGTGTTGATAATTGATGGCTAGAATTCTAGATCATTAATTCTAATTATTGTGATTTAGTTTTCATTAGTAGTAAATTAGAGGTCGTACATCTCTAGGGTAGCATAATTCTAGAATTACCTAATCGAGCTTATGTATTTGGCGTCAAGTTCATCCTTTCATTAATGCATTGATGAAATAAATCTAAAGAGCTTATTATAGGTTATTCAATTGAATAGGGTTAATTTAATGATCTTATTCTAATTTAACTAATTTTAAGAGACGATTCGATTTAACAGAGCTTGTTGTTAGATTAGGGATGGTAATTTCATGATCATTTGAGAGAGTGGTGTAACATTAATTAGGGAATAATTGATAATAAGGGATAATTGAACTGTTAACTGGAATATTTCGTATATCGATTCCTTATTATTTAATTGCTTTTTAGGTTGTTAGTTAATTTAGTGATAGTTTACCAATTCAAAAATCTCCCCATCACTTGTTATTTTATTGAATTGAATATAGGTGATATAGTTAATTTTTCAGCACTCGTGGGATCAACTCCGACTTACTCTAACTACGTAAGGTTAAAAAGAAAATTAATTAATTTTATCGCGTCACGCCAGCTAGGGGCTGGAGCCTCCCTATGCTAAAGCCCCCAAATTTTTTTTTAAAAATTCAATTTTTTATGTATATTTTTTTTATTTTAAATGTTAAAATACTCATTGATAATTTAACTTCCCAAAACCAACGATCTACTCAACATAAGTTGTCTAGCTGCATCCCTAACAATATCGCTATCAGATATTTATGATATCTAAAGAGAATCAAAAGTAATGAGAAGGGGTTCAATGTCAAAATCCTAAAGCAATAGAGAAGCATTTATCAAACCCTGAAATCATTCTCCCAAATCTTGAATGATAATTACTTCACGCTTTTAGAAAAGGGAAGAAATCATTGACTTTTGCCATGCAAATTTTATTACTTTTGACTTATAATATCATAATTACAAAATCCCCCATCCAATATCGCCTTCTATTACTAGTGTTCATGTTAAATCAGAAAAGGAAAAAAAAATATTAATAAGTTTTGATTTAATATATTGATATTGTAAAATATTACAAAAGTCGTTAAAGTCCTTTATCGGATGTGGATCGTCTATTGAGCTGAAAAGCAGCACCTGTGCTTGTCATTTTTTGCCTTGTTATTTTTACTCTCTCTTTTATTTTTTCTAAATGTATCATATGATTATTTATCATGAAGTGATGTCCTCATAATATTTAAGTGTATATGATAATATAACATATCAACAATAAAAATATATAAAAATACATTTAGGAAATGGAAAAAAAAAAAAAAAGAATGAAAAGAAGATAAAAAATGTCATGCACAAGGTGTTCGGCTTTTTAGCCCAACATAGGATCCAAGTCCCTCTTTGAGTGTTTCTATATTCTACTTCTTCATTTTTTAATACATATATAAATTGTAAAACTATAACGAACACTTATATCATGCAATTAAAATTTGAAAAAGTATGATAAAATATTATTCCAGTCTTTTATTTAACAAACAAAAGTGATTGATCCACCATTTTACTCAAAATTGAATCATCAATCATTATACAATTCTATAAGCGATCAACTAGACCAAATTTTGAAACCATATATACTTTCCTTAGGAGTGTTCCTTCGAATTTTGATAACATATTGTAACCATTATGCACTATTATTTTTTTTATATATTACACAATCATCAAAGAAAAAAAAAAGCCGAATTATAATTTATAATTCAATATTTGGTACACATATATTGAATTCATAATATTAATATGTTTGATATCATCAAACTTATTTACTGATCGAACTATGAATAATATGGTTCACCCCAATTTCTTCTTCTTCTCGACTTGTCATGAACACAATTAACAGCAACAAATGATGAAATATTTGAAGAATTAAAGCCCCATTGATTATGGCATTTATAAACGAAGCCCCTTTAATTTTGCATATATACCTAAAGTCCACAAAGTCTTGAAGAAAGACTATATTAGCGTGTTCAAATATAAGGATTATCTTTCATGAGAACGACCAAAAGCCCAACATTTCTTACCATGCCTTCATCACTTTATTCAATAAACAAATAAATAAATAAATATCGTCACGAACAATAGTTAGATCATAGAAGAGATGATTATAAATGATAATGAAGACTAGCTAGCTAGTGTAGAATAAACATTGCTTCTTTTGAGGTACGTTAGACATTTGTAATGATATCCAAATTAATCCACATTGTTATTCATAATTAGGTAGACGTAAACTTGAAATTGGATTGTTAAAAAAAATATTAAATTAAAATTTGATTGGACTATGGTTAAAGAATGGCTTGGTTATTCGTCGTAGCCTATAGTGACTATATATATTAATGTCTCTATAAATTATTAATCTTTGCACCATGTAAAATTTATTAATTAAAAGTCTTATTAATTTATCCCGTAGTAATTTATCTTTTAAGTATCAAGCCAGGATCACATAAAATTATTATATTATAAAAGTTATTAATTTATTAATTCTTAATTATAGAAACCTCCTTTTCCTAAAAGTAAAAAATAGAAATTCATTATAGTTAACCTAAGTAAGTCGTAAAAGTGTTGTGTGGGGAAAAAAGATAAAAACAAAAGGTTGAAATGAGTCAAAGCCAAAATAGGTACAAGCATAGTCCAAGAGCCACTATGTCCTCAAATGCGGAAAGGGCATAATTTTTTCTCCATCAGATGATAATGATTAGACCAACACATCAAAAGTGGAGGGATAACAATGTGATTCACATATCAAGTTGAATTTATAGATTTTAATTTTAAAATCAACGATTTTTATGCTGAAACTATATGTTGTATTTTGAATAAAGTTAATTAGGGAAATAATTCACTTCAAATTGTTGACGTCGAAATCTGTAAATGATAAATTTCTAGTTGAACACTCGAAAATTATTAAATAGGGTTTAAATTAATGAGAATTGGATGAAAATGAGTTGAAAAGTGTAAAAATGAGTGCAGAAAACACTGGCCTGGAACCTACTCGAGTAATTTAATTCGGCTGATCTTGAACGGTTTTTAGTGACCGGGCAGGATCGTATATAATATATGTAAAGAAATCAGCTCTCTAGTGCTTAGTACAATGAAAATGTTCGAACCCTTTACAAGTTGAAATTACATCTATTTATAGCTAGGGAAGGGCTCGAGTAGTAGGGATGATTCCCACTAATCCCCTATTTTTAGCCTATTTTCTAGGAAATGGGTGGTTGTAACTTCCTCATGATCTCGCGGCGGCTGCCAACATCCTGCTTGGCCAGGACCCTTCAGACATAAATCAAGAATGGTTTTGGTTAGGTCGTCTAAGAGTCGTTCAGGACAAACTTTTTGGCCGGGTCGCATTGGCAGGCTCGAATTCTAAATCAATCATCGGATCACCTCCATTGCCGGCCAGATTTAGTAATCGGGTCTAGCTCGGGTCGGATGATCCAACATATATAACATCATAATAATTCATTTTAATTTAATAAAAAATCCTATATAAAGGTGATTCAAAATTAATTCTTATAGATTCTCAAATAAAACAACATGGGTTATATATATATATATATATGTATAGTTTTGAAATTGGATCGAACAAGCATGAGCATCTACCCATTGGGCTAAGAATGTGGCCCAACTTGGACTTAATTTCATAGGCCCAATAAGAAGTTCTATTGCTCCAATGTACTGATCTAAACAGGCGGCCCAATGGACTCAGCAAGAAATAAATAATAAGTGGTGCTGGACTCAAATGTATATTATCCAAGAAGAATAATTATTTTCTTCATTAGAAACTAATGTAAAATTATATTTTACATTATCATACCGATACATTGTCATAATTGTAGAACTGGGCAAACATTTTCCTTTTAATTTCCCTTAATAATCATACGAAGTAGTAGAATTTGTGTCAGCATTATTCATTTTTTAAATAAAAGGAAATGAAATTTCTCTTTGCTAGAATGAGTTTTTTCTTTTGTTTAATAGCAAAGTGATGGAGCAACTCTGAGATTTTATTTTTCTTACATCATATCATATTTTGAAAATTATATCTCCTTAAAACCAAACTCAAAATTAATCCCTACAAGTATGAATGTACAAATAAAACATAAATTGTACTTAACAAAATTTAATTAAATCTAGCATCTATAAGATTAATAATTAAAAAAACTTTGTTATTAGATATTTACTAATAGGGCAACTTAAACTTTGAGTCTGAAAAACAATATTTTGGGGCCCCAAAAAAAAAAAACATTATAAGCGTCAAAAGTCGATGATGCAAAATATTTCGAAATTATTTTGATGACTAATATTATTTTTCCAAACAATTAGTAAAAGGGACTCGAATAGGGGTGACATTTGACAACTCATGTTTTTATATTGTATTTTTAATCGCCACGATAACAATTCCAACACGAAAATATGAACATGAAAATGGCATGACTGAATATCCTTATATCACACGACAATCACATCACAAACACAATAAGAATTAAAATTACTACTCTATATGAGAACTATTATTATTGTCTTAACATAATATGATAACGACTTGACAAGATAAGTTTTCAAGATTATTACATTAATTTTGTGTCAGGTACCTTGTCACTTCTAGAGTTGTCACACTTTCTATGTTTTATATCAATAACTTCGAGTTTTCATAATGATTAAACAAATTATTAGAACAATCAATAAATGTAGTTAATTTTGTATCACTATATATACTCTTATTAAATGAGTTATCTATTGATACATTCTTTAATGTATTATTAATGCTTGGAATTTGTTACATTTACAAGTTTAAAATATATAATTGAATAAAAGTTTATTAGTAAATGAGTTAAGTAAATATTATTATATTAAGAGCAAATTATATATTTGAGATATTAAAAAAGGAAAAAAAGCTTATATTATATACAGGGAAGGGAGATGGCATATACATGGAGCTAGTGTTTCACAAGTAAATATGAATTAATGTCAATTTTCAAGATCGGTATATTCTGTACCTTTCATTCATTTATATCTGCATGTGGTCATAGACTCAAAAGATAGGAATATAGTAAATATGAGTTAATGTTATATAATTTTTTTAATTAATTTCCCAAATTTCCTTTTCAAAATTAATTTAGTTTTAGCTTTTTAAATTTTAATCTTAACAAGTTATTTTAATGAACTCAAATAGATGAAAAATGCACGATTGTATTTTAAAATGCAATAATGAGTTAATTTTTATTTTTTTAAAAGGATGAAATTGTAATTTTTGAACCAATACATTTTTTCCCTGAATTAAAAAGATTATGATTATATTGTGATTTCAGAAAATGTTTTAAATTTATCTATTTTTACAACTAAACCTCTTTTTACACCAACATTTTTTTCAAAAAAAAACAATGCAAAAATGTGCAAACGGAACCAAATATCTAGTTATATAATAAAAAATTCAAAAGACTAAGAAATTTAAAAGTAAAAATAAATGGGACAAAATATGTGTTTCCTTTAATGATGGATACATATATTACTCAATTGTTTTTCCCAAATTAAAATCGATAGCAGTAAATTAAATCTCCCTGGTCGTCGCCGTGCAACCTACTAGTAAATGCATGCATAACTTTGTGCAGATACATTTCCAATTCTACCCACCCCTCCAAGAAAAAAAAATTTAATTAAAAAAAAATAAAAAGGGGAAAAATCTAAACCCCATGGCTGCATGCATTCTTGAGAAGAATATTATATAGTAAATGTATATATATTAATATTATAATTATTATATATATAATAGGCTAAATAGCATATAGGAATGATCAGAGCTTGACAATTTCTGGAATATGCACTGGATACCTATGAATGCAATCCTGCCATGGCCCATCCGCCGGCGTTTTGATGGTCCGGTTACACTTCCAGACGGCGCTGTTACACTTAAATCCACTTCCAAATGCTATCTGCCACACCCTGTTTCCCTTCTTCATCCTCCCTTTCGCTTCTATGTAGCTCATCTCGTACCACAGCGAAGACGACGACGTATTGCCGAACCGGTGCAGCGTCATCCTCGACGCCTCCACGTGCTCCGGCGACAGCTGCAGGTTCTTCTGCAGCTCGTCGATCACCGCCCTCCCTCCCGCGTGGATGCAGAAATGCTCGAACGCCTGCTTGAAGTCCGGGATGTACGGCTTCCATTTTGGGTTGAAGATTTTCCGGCCGATCAGGGTGAAGAGGAAGAGCAGCTGCTCCGACGCCGGCAGCACCAGCGGCCCGATCGTCGTGATGTTGGACTTGAGGGCCTCGCCGGCGATGACCATCAGGTCCTTGGAGAGGTTGATTCCGACCTTCCCCTGTGGGTCCTCCTGCTCGTAGACGCAGCGGTAGGCCTTGTCGTCGGAGCCCTTGTGGGTCCGGACGACGTGGACGAGCTTGTACTTGGCGCGGCGGCTGTCGCGGCGCTTGTTCGAGAGGAGGATGGCGGCGCCGCCCATGCGGAAGAGGCAGTTGGGGAGGAGCATCGCGCGCTCCGATCCTTGGTAGTAGTTAGGAGTGATGATCTCTGTGCTTATTACAAGCGCGCAGGAATTAGGATGAACCTGTAATAAATCCCGAGCTAGATCAATGGAGATTAATCCGGCGCTGCAGCCCATGCCGGAGAGATTGTAGCTCTTAATATTACTTCTTAATTTGTACTTGTTCACCACCATGGCTGAGAGCGACGGAGTCGGAGAAAACAGGCTGCAGTTGATAATAAGAATGTCGACATCTTTCGGCCTGATCCCAGTTTTCTCCATGAGAGCATCAATGGCGCTGAAGATGACGACCTCCGCCTCGCCTCTGGCAGCCTCCATGGTCGGAGCGGGAGGGATGTAATGAATCGCGGGAGGCAAACACGTTTCTTCGCCCAACCCCGATCTTTCCAGAATGCGCATTTGGAAATCCACGCTTTTAGGGTTATCTTTCAGATTCAGTCTGGAATGTTCCATGAAGGTCGAGAAGGGAGCGCGACACGTGACCGGCGGCTTGTAGCAGGAGTAGTCGACGAGGTAGATTGACCGGGGCTTGGACATGAAGTAGACGGTGGCGATGAAGATGATAAGGAAGGAGGAGCAGAGGGCCTGGGCGGCGTCCACGTGGAGGGAGCTCCAGATTTCGTGGACTTCGTCGGGGCTCAGGCGGAGGAGTTGCAGAAGAATTCCGATCATGACTGGGATGAGGAGTAAGCTCAAGATGTGGTTCACCAGGTACTGGTAACCTAGTTTCACGTACTTGAGCTTCACGGATAGCTGCATATTTCCTTTTCCGGCGGCGGCGGTGGTGGTGGATGGAGGAGAGTGAGTGAGCGAAGAGGATTTAAAGAGTGAAATGAGAAGAGTGAGCAATGAATGAAGGCAGGTAAGATGATTTAATGAGCAACTTTCATGTCACACACCGCCCTCTTAGCTGCCCACTCTCTCTTTCTTTTTTTTTCTTTTACTTTAACTAATTAATAATACACCTTTTCTTTTTTCTTCTATTCAAATTATAACTATTGTTATTGTTTTTGTTAATCAATAAATGCAGGCTTTATTTACAACATGAGCGTTGGTACCTGGTCTTGTCTTATGGTTTTTGGTTTCATTTTGTTTATTCATAGTAGCTTTTAGCCAAAGGGAAAACAGAAGAAAAGAAAACAGGAAATCAAACACTATTTTACATAGAGAATGTCTGTCTATTTTTTCAATTATTAATATAATAACAACTGGAATTTTAATCAAAAAAAAAAAAGGAAAAATATTGCATATGTGATATGCCGTATACAGCCTGGCTGCTTTAATACATTTAACCTTGTGTACTTGTTTTGAAACATTCAGTATATTATTAAAAAATAAATAAAAGTGATAGTAAACCCCACCAAGTGATGAATATGTTTCCAAATGTTAGAAGTATTATAAATGTTAGTGTTAGAATTATTCAACATATTTAATTTTTTCTTTTTCTATACTAAATCAATTTATCTCTTGTTAGAGATTTTCGAGGAGATTTGTTATTTAGATAGGACATATTGAGTTTGTTAAGGAGAGTCTTATCATAAGTTCTCTTTGGTCTTTGTACTTCAAGAATTCGTATTATAAGAATTTTTGTTTTGCTAGCGTTCCATAAGTATTTTATATACTTGTAGATAATTGTCTTATCTTGTTTATTACATTTCATTCCGTTGTGTTATATCCAGTATTGTCTACATCATAGATAACATTGTGTCTCTGTTGAGTATTTTTATTCTGCATAAGAACATTCAGACACTTTCAATTAAGTCGGAAGTCAAAACTTGTTATTGAATGCTTGTGTTTCTAAATCAAGGGCATTTTTACATATATTATGATAATTATATTGGAAGAAAAAGATAGGTTTTTTAATTTTTATTTTCTTTATTTTTTCGACTATCCTTAACTCATTAAAAAAAATATTTAACTTTTAAAAAAAATATTTAACTTTTTAAGTACATTAACTCTTTTTGTCTTCATATATTATAAACCGGCATACCGTACTCTAGCCATCATATGCTTTTCCTCTACAACATTCTGATCTCATATTTTATTTCATTAGCTTATATATAATAATACTAGCATAGGGCATGTGTAATAAAAAAAATATAGGTAAACTAGTATCTATCATAATATATTAATTGATTATATATATTGTATTTGTAAGAGAATATAAGATTTTCTATTTATTATATATGGTGTTATATCTATTATATTATTCAACTATTCCACTAATATTTTAATTTTTTTTAATTATGTTTTTGTTTTTTATAATTTTTTTATATATTAATTAAGATTATTATACATATTGTATACACAAGTAGGTTTAATCTTTAAAATACAATAAGATGTGAAGGACCTAAATCGGGGTTTTACTATGCATACTCTAGGACTGTAGGGACTTGACGTGGAATGATTATTTTATTATGATTGAAAGAATTTATAACTAAAAATCAATATTAATTAATCATATCTATTGAAATTCATTGTTAACCCTTTTTTTTCACTATCTATATTTATGATATGTAGAAATGATTGATCATAGTCTCAACTTTGTCACATTGATCATAATAAGAAATCCAAAGTCTCATTAATTTCAAGATCTTGTTGTTCATTTCTTTTGAACAAATTAAAATTTTATAACTTCTATGTAGATATCAAGAAGTGTGATGAAATTAATAAACCATCTCATCAAGTCACAATCTATGATGCACTTATATACCTATATCATATCTTAAGGCATTCACGAGTCTTCCAAATTAATTTCATTTACTATTTTGCATATGATGTGCATTTATATAACACATAACATAAAATACGATAAGAACATCAAACTTCACATGCCTAGTACTCTAGTATTCCATACGTGTTATGTTAGATAGATACTACACCATATATATGTGTCAAGAATAATGAATCAAATATCAAATTTATTGTATTAAATTTTAAAAAAAATACGTGTAAATAAAATAGGGATGGTTTGACGGTTGGGGTGGTTGTTGGTTAAGTTGTGACTAATTAATAGTTTGTATAAAGTGTGGGCCCATTTTGCTTTGCCTTATTTCTTGCACTTTTATTCGGCAAATAATAGAAATCTTACACGTAATTCCCATTTACACTTTACAATAAATATCACAAAAACAATTAAACCAAAAAAAATGTTATCAATAGTTCATGTGAGACGGAATTTAAAAACTTAAAACTGACTTAAATAATATTATAATTGATATATGTGGTTTATATATTGATAATATTCTAATTAAATAAAAACGAAACACAAAGAAACGTATGCTACCATAAAGAACTCTATACATCAGCATTTAAGGCTCAAAGCCTAATCACCTAATTAGATATGCTTACCTATTTTATTAAAGTCGTAAATTGGTGATTTCATGTTATCTCCATCTATATATAATAAGTAAATGTGTAACAGTACATCTTAATCAAGAAATAAATAAATCAACAATTAGATTATTTTTCATTTTCAATTTGATGCATATCATATATCCACCAATTTCTATTTTTGAAGTTACAATATGGTCCTCTCCAAGTTGTTATATAAATCATGTGATGTGCTTGAATATTATTGATTAACTTGTGCTAATAATAAAAAAGTTATATACCACAAAAGAAAATAATTAAGAATCATGTTCGATACATTAATTAATTCGACTACTGAAATTTTATAAAGTTAAGTAGCACATAAATTCAGAAATCAGCTAAATTGGCAACTATTTAAATTTCTTGGTCACTATCTTACTCTGATAATATAAATTTTATTTTCTAAATTGGGATGCAAAATTGCTGATCCCCAACTCTACGTAATTTTAATTAGTTGAGTGTCCAAAAATAGAATAATAGCACATGCTAATTGAATGGAAGTGATCATCGTACTTTCTGTGCTTGTCTTTCTTTCTAAAATTAATAATGTTGGAATATATATATCTCATCTCTATATGTAAACTCTTGCTCGTGTGAAATTAATTTGAAAGTTGCACCTAACTCATGCATGTACAGCTTTAGCAGTAATCAAATCAAATGATTTAATATTTGATTTGGGGAAATTTTCATTTTTAGTCGTATTAATTAGAGGTTGTTCGAAAAGAGTTCTGTTAAGTTTAGAATATCCAATTTACTTCTATAATTTCAAAAATTGTTCAATTTTTTATTCGTTTTTCATCCGTATTTTATCAATATTAGTGCGTGGTGAGAAAAATTTAGAATTCAGAGCTGTTAAGATGGATTATAATTTAAAGAAAATAAATGGTCCATTTCTTACAAAATCTTGTTGAAGATATACACTGATTATACAAATCTAGTGCAGAAAGAAGTTTCAAGACTGAATTTATTTGATCAATTATGTCACCAGAAAATTTTAATGGTATTTAGCTGTACGTGTCATCAATTTAGAATGAATTATTGAACTTCATCATTCAAATTAAATTTAATTAATACTGTTGTTGCCACAATTGTGATGCGAGATATATTAATTAAAATATTATTTTAAACCTTTTGGCATAGTATTTTAATTGCTATTTAAATGTTTTCGATATTGCAAATTGTAAAAAAAAAAAAATGTTAGAATTATTAACCCTATATATCAATATCAAAACTTTAATCCATGTTGAATCTATTTTTATCTTGGACGGCTTTGAATTGGATGTTGATGTCAATTCGGGTTCTTTTTTTAGAATGAAACTCAATTCCAATTACACTATTAATTTACATACTTTTGTCTTACGTGTATGATCGATGTGAAATATATGTACAACTCCAACTCTCTTAGTGATAAATGACCAAATTAATGCTTATGCTAAATATGATTAAGTTGTGACTAAGCATGGATTTACTTAAAGAATGGTCAATAATTATAAGGGGAGGTCCTTCTCTCCCCAAACTAAACAAAGAATGATATTATATACAATATTTTATTTTTATTTATTATATATGCATCATGTAATTATATATATATATATATATAGGAAGATATAAGAAGAGTACCATGTGGGAATTAAAAAAAAAAAGGCTAAATACATTTAAGCTATTTAACAAAAGAATAACAAGTATGATGAATTTGATATGCGCATAAAAAGTAATTAGCTAGAGGATGGTTAACCTTGGTCCAAGTCCAACTAATGTATATAGTGTACAAGTACTTCACCTTTTAAAAAAGAAAAACAAACATAGCATTATTCAATTAAACCAAATTAAATTCAACTAAATCTTGTAATTGCAAGTTGTGTCTCTCCCAAACATAACATGTGTGGGTCTTAAATGGAGTTGAGTCATAATTTGATCATTAACAAAAATAATAATTCAGCATTATTGAACTATTTCGAACAAAAGACTATATATACCTACTTTCTTAACAAGTACCTAGGACCTGCCTACATGCACATTCAAGCATATACATATACATATACATATATATATATATATATTCTAACTTTCACAAAAATTAAGAAATAAAGGTATTGAAAAACAAATTAATCAAGTTAATTTCCTACTATAAACATATTTAATTCTTAATATCTTTTATATTTTCGAATCTAAAAATAATATATCAGTAAATAAGCTGAAAAAATAGTACTTTATCTAAAAGTGAGTTATATAGTAATTGTGACATCCAAAATAAAGAAAAAAGAAAAACAAGTATATATATATACATATACACGGAAGAGGTATGTTTTGAGTTGAGTTATTTTTCTTCATCTATGCATATAAATATATAATTTTTGAGTAGTTGGTGGTGATAGGAACATTTTGAATATATTAATTTAGTATATATGATAATCAATAGGTGGTGAAGTCCATTAAAATTGTATAATTATATGTGAAGTAAATTTAGTTGATTATGGTGACACTAGCGATATTATATAAGTAATAGATTAGTTTATGTATATATTGTCTAGCTAAAGTTAGCTAGTAGTGATAGTTAAAATTTGGTAAGAAAAAAATTGGAGATTAAATGCATAAATAGTTATTTTAATTAAACAGATGACTTTATGACATACAAATAGTGCATTGGGACTAAATATGCCCTCGAATCTTTAAAATTGAAGCATAACATTAAATTAATTAATTCCAAACAAAATTTGGACAGATATCGTTCCCTCCCAAACACAAATAAATAAAAGTTTCTTAATTTTATTATTCTCCTAATATTCCAAATCACAATTTAAAACATCTAAAATATAGTTAATTAAGCATATATAACATTAAATTATCCAAAAAAACTACTTATATTATGCCAACCACAATTCTTAAATTTTTGTTATTCCCTAAGTTTTGTTATTCCCTCTTTAGGGTTTGGCACATCCACAGTTGCCAATGCTTAATTGCCCTCTTTTTATTACTATACACTTACTTAATTAATAACTATTTTCCTCTCCCGTGTAAGAGTTAACACTATCTAAGTAATTATAATCTACTCCCTTCGTTTAAAAATAAGTGTCGGTTTGAAAATTAATATATGGATATAATTAAGGAATATAAAAATTGAAAAAATATACTATTAAATAATCAAGGAATGTAATTAAGATTCAAAATTGGAAAGAGAATCAAATTAATTTTATAAAATATCATATTAAATCCCTAAATCTTAACTAAGGAATATTAATAGGGATAATTTGGAAATAAAATTACATAAAAATCTAAAATTTAAACTCCAAAACGACACTTATTTTGAAACGGATGGAGCATATGATCTGATTTCTTATCTTGTATGAGGAGGTCTATATATGAGGTTAAAATCATTTTTGATCATACAAATATGTGTCTTCCGATTTTAGTCTCATAATTATCACAATTTTCAATTTAGTCTTACAGTTTAAGAATATGTCCAATTGCAATCCAATTTTGTTGAAAATGTTACGTGCCAAATTCTATCAGAGGATTGCCAAAATCGAAATCCTAATAAAAAATTGGATCCGTAACATTTTCAAAATTCCAATTTTCCAAACAAAATTTGATTATAATTAGACAAATTCTTATATTCTATGTTGAAATTAAAAATTTTGATAATTATAAGATTAAAATCGGAAGACACCATAATTGTAAGATCAAAATTAATTTTAACCCTTTATATATATATATATATATAAAAAAGTTATGGGTTAATTGTGTTCAATTCGTACTAGTCTATATGATAAGCACACATTTAGTTTGAATTGATTTGACCGGACATTGATTTGATGAGGGCTTTTAAATCATATAAAAAACTCCAAACAGTTTCGAGTTGTTTGATTTTCAATCCAGTTTGAATAATTTGTGCATCAATTGGATTATTTATCGATTTATATATGCATATGTAGATCAGAGTCTAGAGACCATGGTAATTTTATTTGCATCCATTGAATTTGATTTGATGTGCTTGAATAGTCATCATAGATATTTGGACATGTACTACGGTTTTTTTCTAATCTAATTATGTCACACTTAGATTACTTACGCTATTTAATAAAGCAATCCCAGTTGATTTGAGTTCAATATATGGAGTTATAAGGGTCAAATTTAATAAATTGCTTGTGATGCACACCTCTACCTATTATTAAATTTTAGGTAACTTGCAGTAATTAAATATTTTTATACGTACTGATCTTCTAAAGTAAATGAATATTATATACAAGTCGTATAATTCAATCCAAGACCACAATGATTGATCATAAACTCTTGTTTCACTTCAAGTGACTTAAAAGTGTAAATTCATGTCTTCTATTTTGTAATGTATGTTTCATCTAATATAACGATTATCGATACAATAGTTCAAATGTGAGTTTTATAAATTCGAATTTTGCCGATGTGGGCAATAATTATGCGAAGGGGATGTGATATTTATTATATTTTGACGTGTGAGAGATAGAATGGTGAAGAACAATACACATCAGCTACTTCAAATTAATTATGATTTTAATAAATACATATATTTAGGAAGCCTGCATGAATTCCCTATCTTTCAACCTCCAACCACTTAAATGTGTTATCAAAAGAAGTGATGATGGACATACCCCTTTATCATGTCAAATATTTCATCATTTTTCAAGAAACTTCGTCTAATTATTATAAGTTCTATATATAAACAAGGCCAAATTTTTTTTTTTTTTTTAAGAATTGGGTAAGTGGTTTATCTTGTTCCCCATCCACTAACTGCAATTTTATGTAATCAGATCTTGCAAAACCTACTTTACATAACCAGATCAGTCTTATAAAGTATAAACCTACCTTGACAATAATATATTCTAGCCTTTGTTCACTGACATCAAATAATGGGGTATGGTAATAATTTAGAGCTGGGAACATAATAGCAAATATAGAAGAGAGGATAAATTAATCGTTAAATTAGAGGGCCCAGAATTTCTATAAACATAATTACATAGTAGAACTAGAATTATTATATATGTTAATTGCTGGTGTCAGATAAATAAATGTTGATTGCTTTTTATAATTTCAGTGAACTTTCTGGTTATATGATATGATGCAAATTCAATTCAATAGTACAGATAATCAATTATTAAGTACAAAATGGTAACAATTAATGAACTCCTATACATATTAATTCCACAAGAAGATAATTGTAATGGATCTTGATGGGCTAGCTGTAGTGGACCTTTAAACGCCACATTTACTGTAACATATTAAACATGTAAACATGATTGATAGTAATTTAAATAGCCTGTTTTAAACAAATTGAAGTCAATTGAAATAATAATAAAAAGTGCATTCACAGCATAGCTTAACAATAGATATATCTTTCAACCTAAGTAAGATCTCAAGTTGAATCCCTAAAAAATAATAAAAATAATAAATTGGGACATAACATTATATTCAATTTGAATCATCTATTATATTTTAATATTTCTTCACAAAAATAGAGGAGCTCGGATAGAACGTAAATTGTGAGAAACTCAAACAAGCGGAGCTCAGGATTATTAATACTTCATATGTCCTAAAAGAAATATCGTTTTAATCAAAATAAATTGTCACAAAATAAATGTCATTACAGGATTTCATAAACATTTGTTCATATTCTACCAATACTTGTCTCATTTACTACTTTCAAATGAAATGAAATACAGTGTCATTACAGGATTTCATAAACATTTGTTCATATCCTACCAATACTTGTCTCATTTACTACTTTCAAATGAAATGAAATACAGTGTGATTATTGTAAACTCACAGTACACCCCGCTTGATACGCGGTTTATTATTTACCATGATAAAATATAATTTATAATAATATAATGAGTTTATTTTTTGAGTTCAAACATGTATTAATTTATAAATAAGTGCAAATATAGATATTTTAATTATTATCTATACTAATAACAATGATAGTAATAATATATTTTTACAAATAAATAATAATAATAATAATAATAATATATTATTATTATTATTATTATTATTATAAAAATAATAATGTAGTGTACATACTCATGAGTTGTTGTAATCCATTTATTTTGGCAATATAGATGTATTAAGAAAAGATTAAGGATTTAAACCCAATAAATAGCTAATTTATATAACATATATAATTTAAATACCTACAACAACATCAACAACAATATTAATAATAATAATAATAACAAGAATAATAATAATAATAACAACAACAATAACTATGATAATAATAATAACCAAATCATTGAAATGTAATCCTTTATTTTATCTCTACTCCTATATATAAATTAAAAGATAACTTATTATGAAGATATATAAGTTTATATTGTAAAAAACATAAAAAGAATATAATCTTTAATTTTTTTTATTGCTAAATAGTTTGGTCAAAAAAATGACAAATCAGAAATTTTACCAAACTTCTCAATTTTATACATAGATAGATTTACCTATAATAAATGTACATAAATGAAGGTAGATCAATTTTGTTTTCAGTTTCCTTAATCTATGTGCAAAATCCTAAAATTACATTTATTTTGGAACCGTGTTTACTCAACTCTATATTCAATTACATTTCAGCCCTACATGAAAGGTTTAGTATTTCAATTAGTATGTATTTTTGTGTATAGATATATACACCAATATGCCAGCATCAAGATTGAATTTTAATTATGTACATTTGTTGTGTAGACATTCCAAAGCAAATAGCTATCATAAAGCAAGCATTTATACAATAATAGTGTTGGTCCAAATTGAGAAAAGGGACTGGGTTCGTCTAATCAATCCTCAATTTCCAAAACATCCCTATAAATTGTCTGTCCCCTTAGCTTCGTAAAAAACCACAAAAGTAAACATTTCCTAATTCCAGCACATGCATCATCACCAACACATTTATATATGAATTTAATGGGATCTGATAATCAAACTAATCAAGAAAACGACTAAACTCAGAAAGCAGAAGAAATTGATGACTCAAGTACAATGTGAGTTGACACACATGCACATGGTACACTATAAATCAATAACTCACCAGAACAAATTCAGCACGTCAAGTTCTTGGACCATTATGAAGGTCGATGTACTTCCATGGTGCCCCATATGCACGGAACCAGTAAAAAGGGCTCTGGTTGGACCTGCTTTTGACAAAAGTGAATCATAATTCTTTATCATTAGCACATTATTATCATGTGAAAACTAGTAAACAAGATTGACTTTGGATCGATCTGTGGTTTGTCTTTGTAATACACCCCATGCTGACATTTCAACATTTGAAATGTCAACTCAAGAAACACATGGAATAATATGCAATAGTAAGGAAAACTGCATTTCTTAAGGATAGAGAGAAAGCAAAACTTGAAAGGCAGTTTATAGTCAAAAAAATTGAGATGTGATGTAAAAGATCTTCAGTAATGGTATACAAGTACAGCTCTAATGTGTTAAAGGGCCCAGAGACATAAGTTCAAATCCCTTCCAACTTCCTCAAGAGATAAAAATATGTTCTACAGAGTAAAATCTGGCCCTAAAGAAAATCAAAGGCTTTTCTTTTTACTATTCACTTGAGTGAGAGCCTGAGGTAGTGACCACTGTTTTTTATTCATAAAAACCAAAATCAATATGAACTGCGTGAAACAGAAACTCATAATCGCAGCTTCATAGAGGAAAGGATATTTATCTGGTGGGGCAACAGTAATGTAGACAATATGTAGGAATAGAGCGCAAATTAATGCAAATGACTTCAGAATGGACGGAACAGGATCAGTCACTACTGCGTCCTTTCTACCACTTGGTGAGTAGTAGAGTAGGACGAAAAGGCAATACAGAGCAGCATATGGAAGTTCCAATTTGTCACGCCTTAAGAGAGGAAACATGGAGAGTAAAGCATAATATACCAACCACCGAAAAACAAATGGTTCTTCCATGGCCAAAAAGCTCGCCGGAAGAAGCGGAAGCAGGATGGATTTTTCATGTACTGTAGAATAGAACCACAAAATGGAGAGGATCAAGTCATGATCAAAAGCATGGGAGGAAACGACACGGATCCAGTACTGCAAGTTATGCATACCTTGAAATGAGAATAGGTAAAATGAGAAAGAACAGTTCAGCAATCCATGCAGAAAACCACGTTTGGTTGGTGACCACACAAGCTGAATCATGGAAGGAAGAAAAGTGGAAACGGTCGCAGCAAGACTAAGAAGTTTCAGTGATTGTGTGGTGAACAATCTCTTCCATTTTATGACAACTGAAGTCGTGCACCAAAAATTTGCCACATAATCCTCATATATACCTCTCTCAAATGGCGCTAAGCGAGAAAGAACCTGTTCCAAGCATCAAACTCTGTGAGCCACCTGAAGTGTAAATATTTGCTGAATCTAATATGCATAATTCTTCTGATACAAGTACATTATGGGATAAACATAACATGATCTTTTAGCTAACTTAGGATCTCATCCTAAGATTACAATGTAGTCGTAGGAGTTCCCACATATTGCATCCCTAATATCATGGATGCAAGAGGCCCTACAATGGGCACAATGGCAACTTGCAGGTTGCAATTTTGATTTTATCCCAGCCTGAGCTATTGCCTCGAAGTACATATCCTGTACAACTTAATTCCAGAAACAATATAAAATTCAAAGAGTTCTTGTAACGGTCATTATAGGTTTATTTACTGTGTTCTCATTCTCTTGATCCCAAAGATCAAGGCACATAAAAAACTTTCCTCAGGCTCCACTGATGGTCCTTAATGGGAGCCTTCCTTTATGTACATTAGTAAAACCAGTACTTCCCTCTTCAGCACGTGTTAACATGGTAAGACAGAGGATCGGATTTAATCCAAATCAAACTAACAGGGGTGCTGGACATTGCATAATAAGATTGAAGGAACCAAAACTAAGATGGCCGGATACACCATGTGCGCAATCAACTACTATATTGAAGCTCAAATATTTTCATGAAAAGTACAAACCGAGAACGTTGATTCTTTTCCTAAAATGAAAAAGTAAAATATATGTAATAATGACAATAGTTAAGGCATATTCTGTCACATTGAATGATGTAGCAAACATTTTGTTCGTAGGAAATATAATACTGGATAGTTGATCTAGTAAGCGACTAAGGGTTGGGTTGACCTGGTATAGCCCTGTTTAATATGGAATAATAATCTTTCCGCCAGATAATGTGCCATACAAGTACAACATACCCAACTAAATAGATTGTAGGACATGAAGACAGATAATTATTTGATTATAGCTTGAGTAAACCAAATATTGTTTTGGTAATATGACTTAGCTTGCTAAGATGTCCTTAAGTTCGTACTTGATTTGATTGGCCAATTATTAAACCGACCCGATCTACAATCTATTCAAAGAAATGGCATAATTTGTACCATATTTCGCAATACCAATAAACAGACTCAATTTTGGCACATCCAAGTCCTTTGATAACATCTTCCATCTAAAAAGCAAACAATGGATCATAGTATCATAAGTGATATATTTCAAATGTACAACTCACATCCTAGGAAAACCACAATTGTCTCCTGCATGCAAGTTGCTACGAATGCCAATGCAAACACATATTCTGAGAAACGCAATCAGACATGAGATTGATCACTATCAATTGAATGCGAGTAGTATATATTCCAATGAAATTTAAGAAATGGGGTTAACTCTATATTCAGCAAAGCTTTACTGAACTAAAGAAAAGGAAAGGGACAACACATGTATAAATATAAACAGCATTGTACCTCCAAAGGTGCATCCAATGAATACAAATATGGAGACCAAACTAGAGCAAAGGTCCCCAACACCACTAAACCTAGTTTTAAGACCTCCATGGTTGGATTCCTGCGCCTCAGGCACTTGCCTAAAAGATAGCCAAAAAAGGCAGGTGCATAATATGCACTCATCTGTAAGTCAAAAAAAAAAAAAAATTAATGAAGCTCAAAACATACAACATTCTAAGATTACTTGCGTAGCGATAAAACATATCAAACTTCTCTTTGACAAAGACATTATACTCCAGGTAATAATCTCCAGATTTGAAACAAATTTAAATTTAATGGTATTTGCATGAAAACTGCCAGTAATCAATTCCAAATACAGTGACTTTTGAGATATCAAAGATAAATGGAAACCGGTTCTACTATTGCTCAGCAATGCAGATACAGATTGCCTGATCTGTCAATGATCTTGTTACCTCATTAATCCAAATCATCTTTTTTACAAATTACACAGCTCATCTAGGGAACACATTCTCCTTTCGGTGTGAAAAAACAATAATTGCATTTTCAGCACTCAAAATGAACATATGCGACTGGTGTTTCTCTTTAACCATAAGTAGAAAAGCACCTGTTTGTGGTTGAGAGCAAGGCAAAACATCATGGAGCCCAGAAGGTCTCTATTTGATAAAATTGCGGCAACAGCAGCAGTGCTTAGCCCCAAACTAATACAATTATACTAGCAAAAAAAAAAAAGGACATCAAAATGAAGGAAGGTCAAAAGAAGGGGGGAAAAAGTAATGCATTATGCTATAAGTGAGACAAATAACAATTTTCGTGCATTTCATTGTATACCTGAAAATGGCCATGATCAATCAAAATGAGACATGGGTTCAACAAAATCATCACAGTATGCCACACCATGTTGCCTTTTTCCGGATTGGGTTTCCCAGAGTAATACACAGTTACAAAATAAAGAACTGCAGGAAAGAATATCATTAAATCAGACATCAGAACTGTCCACCTCATCAACAGCTTCCTACATAGAAACATTACAAAAATGAGAATCAATCAAGTAGATAATTCTTTTGAAATCCCAAAGAAAGAAGAAAAATGTTCCAGAATTTCAAATCCAGTACTATAGCTTTTTCCTCATATTATTCAGAGAGCAATTTTTTTGAGGAGCACTGGATAGTCTCACAGCAGTTTCAATTGTTTTAGGTTAGTGTACATAAAACAAGTATTTGATAGCCAAACACAAAATGCAAACAAATTAATATGAACTTCACACTTTAGCTCGTCTTAGTCTCTATTTCAGGTAGGGGTGAGAAATGAACACGCAGTTTTTAGAGTTTAATTCATTGCTCCAGTGAGCTACTAAGTTCAGACACTTCACGCACAATCTACACATTACAACAGTTCGATAATCAAAGGTTTTGGTATGCACAATAGAAACATAAATCGCATACCAAGAAATATAAAGATATCAAACACAACATTTAAATCGAGGAGCATGAATTTAAGCAGCATCACAACAATCAGCATACCCAAGGTACGACTCATATCCACGAGATGTCATAAGCGAAACCGACGCAGGATCAAAGAATTTCAACAAAATTCCATGGAAATAACTCTGATATCCAGTTAGAGGGGGGTAATCGAGGCCCCAATATCGAAGATCATTCACGGTGCTGTTGCGATACCATTCCTTCACCGGAAGATTGATTGTGATCTCCATCCAGTGGCGCTGCGCCTCGTAATCCCCGAACATCGGCGGCGTATGGGCGCCGGAATAGGGGTGGAGCGAGACGGCGAGGCGAATTAAAATGGCGAAGAGGCTTATGCAGAGGAACCATGATATCGTGCTTCTCGAGGTGATGAATGACCATATTCTGTCGTCTGAATCGGATTCAGGTTCGGGTATGGTTTTGGAAGGGATGTGTGGATCGCTCATCTTCTTCTTCTTGATCTCCATTGGAGCAGGGGCTTCTGTGGTTTGAGTATTATAGTGTAGAAAATATGCAGGGGATTCCCCCCACCCTACCGACTACACTTAGTCTTCATTTAGGCTGTGTTTGGATAGAAAATAATTCTAAATATTTCTTGCACCTTTACAAATTCCGAAAAATTATCTTGTATTATTAATTATCAATACATTTTTAAATTAAGATAATTAAATTACATCTATTTTTTTAGCAGTTCTCCATGTGTTTGATATTTTAATTATAATTTATCTTATAAAATCTCAAAATGAATATTTTTTAAAATTCATATACACACTTATCCAAACATACCAATGGCTTTTTCATACGTATTAATGTAAGAAATACACTGTTGATTTTCGTTAAAAAAAATTATATAAACGTAGTTGATTAGTAATGTACTCTTATTAAAATATAAGCCGATGTGATATAAATTGGATTATTGGAATTAATTATGTACCATTGGCATAGATCTGTGTTGCATTCCACTCTAATATTATTTCATTGTTAAATAAGTAGATTGTTTCTATCTATTATATACATCAATTTAATTAGAAATATATAATTTATTTATTTTAATTTTTGAAGTATATAATTTTCAAAATTTGAATACATTCTTATAAACATCTTAATAGTTGAATTATTTCATTCGAGAACCATTGTCACAAGATTGTCAAGCCTCTTCATTTGTAACTCTAAAACAACTACTCCCTCCGTCCCGCGTCACTTTGCACATTAAATTGGGCACACTTTTTAAGAAAAAATAGATATTTATTTTTTGGTTGAGGGTATAGTGGTCAAATTAGGCACAACTTTTAAGAAAAAGTTTGAATATTAAATAGTATTGTGTGAGAAAAAGTAATGGCATTCTTTGTAAATAAATGTGTATTGTAAGGGTGTTGATTATGTTAAAATTTGCCATTTTTTGGTGTGCAAAGTGTTTGGGAACAAACTAAAAAGGAAAGTGTGCAAAGTGTTAAGAGACGGAGGGAGTATATAGTAGACGGTGACAAAAAAATTCAAACTTTTCATAAAAATAACATAATAAAATTTTCAAGCCATCTTTATTCGTAACTCTGCAAAACTTGACAAATAATCAGTTTTTCCGAAAAAAACACCAACATAAAATAATGATTGGTCTTCTTTTATTTTCCTTTTACTATAATTAATCATATTTAATATATTGTTGTTTTTCATTTTGCAACCTAATTTTTTTCTTTATTCTATTTCAACTTAAATAATTTATCAAAGTGCACACTAAACCAACTTCACCATAATTTAGAGTTAAATGCAAAAAAATCAACTAATAGTATTATTTTGTTTCATTTTACAATTTTTATTGTTTTTCAATCACAACCTGAAATTTTAAAATTTATCAAAATGCACCATAAATCAATTTTACCATAATTTTTCTTGTAGGATGGAGATCACGTGACTGTGTCATCCTCGACCACCTGATATGCTTTATTGACTTGCACACATTCTCTTTAATGATATTTAATTTATTATTTAAAAATCGAAAAAATAAAAATAAAAAAAGAGAGTGAAATCTGATCCCAAATTCAATCATAAATCAAATATAAAGATTTTGCTAATTTTCAAAAAATTTATAATCTCCGATCTTGTCGTCCTAATTTGTCTTTGTCATCATGGTCTTATTACAAAAGAAAAGGTTTCATGAACGACTCTAAACTTCAAGAGAAGGTATCATTCATATCAAAATTACTGAACAAGTAAATTATGAAGAAATAAAATGCCACAATCAATGCGCCAAAATGAAAACGATGAAATTGTTCTTGGATTTGTAGTGTTTATAACCAATAAAACTCACCAACCATTAACTTTTCAAATAGAATGAGGAATTTTTAGTTCTTAAATTAAAATTTTGCAGCTTTCAGTTTCTCAAATTTGATCCATGACTGCAAACTTAACGATTGGAAAGTACCTGAGAATTAGCAGAATCGACTTTGGGCTAAAATTTTCCTTTTTTAATTTTTTTTTTAAAATATGTATATTAATTACAATTTTACCACTTTGTTAGGAAAATCATTCGAAAAGTACTATAGGATGCATTTTAATCAATTTCAAAAGTTGAGGTTGCAATTGTAAAAAAAAAAAAAAATGTTACAAAATTAAAAATTCAATTTTTAGATTGATTTTTGCATTTAATCACAAAATTAAATGACAATATTACCTCGAAGAAGATTGCATGTTGAGTCATATAATCTCCAATTTACTGAAAAACATTTACATAAAAATTGTCTTAATGTGTTTGGATAAACTTCAAAAATAAATATAATAACCAAATAATAAAAATTTTAGGTTGCAAAATAAAAATAAAAAATTGATTTTAGCATTTAACCATTAATTAATCCAATACATGCATCAAACACAACATAAGTGAGTAGATTCCATTATCCAACTACTACTCCAAACTTTAAGTATACGATTGGTATGTTCGAATAAAATTAGGTGAGAATGAAATGAACTTAATAAGGAAATGGTGATGGGAAATAAATGGTATAAAAATATTTATTATTATGATTGGTATCACAAAAAAATATGAAATGAATGAAATAATTATTATAATTATATTTCATAATTAATAACTACAAATAAAATATTAAATCAATTTGTATTTGACCAAATTATCATTCAATATAATTTTATTTCAATATTCTTGTTCCATTTATCACTCAAATTAAAATAATAGAGTATATTTCATTAATTAAAAAATTACGAAAAATTAATCATTATTAAGGTATATCATATTTAAATATTTTAATTTTAATTTTATTATTAGTATATTAATTTTTTATTATTTATATATTCTTATAGTAGTCAATTATATTATATTTTATGATAATTTTTATTAATTCTTTTATATGATTTTATGTTATTAAAATAATATTTTATATTATCTAAAAAATATTTTAGTTAGTTAGTTATAATTTATTTATATATTTTTATATAAACTATTATTTATCATTATATTCATTTATCTTATATATAGATATATAATTAGATAAATCATGTACTAGAGTAAACTTATTTGTATTATTAATATTACATTTATATTATCTCTATGTTTTTAAAATTTTCACATTCACTTTTTATTTTTATTCTATTTATGTACTTAATTTTATTATTTATTTGATATTTTAATTTTTTTATTTATATTTGATATTTTAATTTTTTTATTTATATTAATTTTATATATTATATTATTTATAAATAATTTTATATTATTACATAATTTTATATAATAATTTAATTTTGGGAAGTCAACTTTTAAAAAAACTAAAGTAAATAATGATAAAATAATCAAAATTAATAAATAAAATTCATTCATTTATAAGTAAAAATACATAATGTCATAAGGTATGAATGAATAACCATTCTTATATCCATGGTAATAACAATTTCTAAAGTAATAATGCTTCTAACTTATAAATTATACCAAATAAAGGAATAAGAATTAATCTAAGTAAAGTAATTTCCCAAACACGTACTAAAAGATTACCTTCCCCACCCAATCACACGTGTTCATTACTTATTGGCTGTGTCAATGCAGTCAGTAACCGTGCTGTTACCTAATATTGCAACCCTCCACCCCATATATACACGCACTAGCTGCCTTTGTCTCTCTGATTCGTGCTGTTGATATTTTCTTTTTCCCTTTTTCTATTAATTTATACATCACCGGCGGCGATCGAATATCGGAGACGCCTATTCAGACGATAGTACGAACGTTGAGAAGCGACACCTAAGATGAAGATTTTCGTTAAGACTCTGAAGGGCTCTCACTTCGAGATCGAAGTTAAACCCGAAGACACAGTATGAATTTCCTCATACCTTACGTGCCTTTTGAGTATATGCAATTCGTTATTTAATTGCGTGGTACATGTTGATTTTGGGTAACTTTGAGTATTGCGTGACTGGAGAGTATCTAGGGTTTTCGAATTCTCATGTTTTTCTTTTTTTGGTGTTGTTGATTAGGATTTCTTTTCTTAATTGTCAATCTAATTGAAAATTGTTTGTTGTTGTTCTATTAGGGTGAGTGCATTTGTATATAAGCTAACCTGTATTACCTTAAAGCTAACCATTATTAGAACGTATGGGGGGTTACCTGAGGCAAGAAGTGAAAACCTTTTTACAAATCTTAAAACAGAATGTGTATGTGTAGTTCTGTGCCCGTCGTAATTGTAGGGCTGAAGTATATTCATAAACTGCAACTAATATATTTTAGATGATCTTTAAGACGAGCTCTTATAGTTTCTTCAATTCCATATGTGAGCAGTGAGTTGTATACTTTTGTTAATTTCGTTTCAGATGATCTTCTTAGAGAAATTATTATTGAGTATAGCTTGCTTCTACTCTGTTGAACCAATTTTTTTTGATCTTTTACGGTACTTACGAGGCTCTATTGAATGCACTCTTTCTCACCCTATTTCTAATCAAATACTACTACCATTTCCTTTCATTACTGTTCATGAGATAAGCCTCATTATCTATCTTGATAATTCAGGTGGCAGATGTGAAGAAAAACATCGAAACAGTTCAGGGATCTGATGTCTACCCATCCACTCAACAGATGCTTATCCATCAAGGGAAAGTACTTAAGGATGAGACAACTTTGGAGCAGAATGAAGTTGTTGAGAAAAGTTTTGTTGTGATTATGTTGTCCAAGGTAATATGCTGTCATGTCATCTGGAGTAGCTACTTCTCCTACCCATTTACTTGTATTTCACTTCATCTTGATCAAAGACTATTTTAGGAATGATTTTCACTTCAACTATGTATTAGGATATGCCTCACATTAGCTGAGATGATGGTGGGGATCACCTATACGACCTTAAGAAAAGTAGTCTTTAGGTTCCTACTTCCTACTGACTTTGTTATTCCTTTTGCTTGTGTCTGCCCCCTGCATATGCTTAGACAGCACTAAGAAAGATGCATTGTACTCCAGCATATTTTAATGTACTGTTTGACTAAATCTGCATTGGGGCAATATTTTTGTAGAATAAGAGCTCTTCAAGTGGATCTGTACCTGCACCTTCTGCCCCATCTAGTAGGGTGAGTAAATCCAACTCTCTTCCTTTTGCACTTTGAAATGTGTTTGTGGTTTTTTTGCTGAGGCGTGGCTAATATGTGCTAATTTCACGTATTTTGTTCAATCTTGATTTGTTTTGGTAATTTCAGTGCTTAGTTAATATTTTTTTATTGGAGTTTTGTGGATTTACAGATGGATTAACTATCAATATGGGGTCTCAAAGAAAAAAACTATCAATTTGGGACTTGAAAAATAAAAGTTATCAATTAAAGACTTACAGAACTAGGCCATTTTTGGCATCTTGCTATTCCTAGCCTGACATCCTTCATTGTTAGATCTTATAAAGAAAAAAAAAGCTTATGATGTGCTCAAAGATTGGGATTATCCTAGTTGATCACACAGAAGCTAAAACTTAAGGTAGATGTGAATGTTTATAAGTGTGCTTGCAAAAGTCTATTTCAAAATTGAGTGCAATATAAGAGTTTGACCTTCAAGAGTTATTCTGTTCAATGCTTTAGATGTGATGGATTTTGTTTGGTATGGCTGTCTTCTATATAGGCCCAACCTGCAAGTGATACGCCTCCACCAGCACAGCCAGTGACAGCAGCTTCAACTCCTGCATCAACTATTGCACCGTAAGTTGATCTTAGTCCTCTAGTTTTTGGATGTATGCAGTGGTTCTTTTCTTAATTTTCATTTCTTGAAGTTGCAGTCGAGAATCAGCTCCTGAATCCTCTCCAGTTTCTGCTCCCACCCCTGCTTCGTCAGTACATTTGATGTGTTTATTTCTTGTGATTTAGACAAGATTATCACTTTCTAAGACTGTTTCCACGGCTCTTGGTATTCATGTGTCTATTTTTGTTCAACCAGCTCAACAGATATCTATGGACAAGCAGCATCAAGTCTTGTTGCAGGAAGTAACTTGGACGCCACCGTTCAACAGATTCTAGATATGGGTGGAGGAAACTGGGATCAAGATACAGTTGTTCGTGCTCTTCGGGCTGCATATAATAATCCGGAGCGAGCTGTTGAATACCTATATTCTGTGAATCTCCTCCCGTTATCTTTGATATTTTTGCTTAATTTTGTGTTGGTCTTTGTTGCATTTACATTTACAGTTTTACCAAAAGGTTTACCTAGTACTGCAAAGTTTAGAAAGGAGTTCATGTTTGCCTTCTCACAATTAATTGAGTTATCTTGATAATTGAAGAATTCAATTTCAGGGCATTCCAGAGCAAGCAGAAGCTGCTGCTCCTGTGGCTCAGCCTCCAGCTGGTGGGCAGCCTGTGGTGCCTCCAACCCAGGATACACAGCCAGCTGTACCTTCCAGTGGACCGAATGCTAATCCTTTAGATCTTTTCCCACAGGTAGAAATTGTCTAAGATATGGGTCACTTCCTGTAAAAATAAGATATATATATATATATATATTCTTTTTGTGGAAAAAAATACAATTTTAATTTTTCTCTCTGGAGCCAGGGATTGCCAACTGTGGGCTCCAATGCAGGTGCCGGCACCTTGGATTTCCTTCGCAATAGTCAACAGGTCCTAATCATGGTTTTCTATTAGTAAACATACTTGTTTAATTTTTATTCTTTTAGAATTTTTTCATTATAAATAAATAATTCCTCAGTTTCAAGCCCTGAGAGCTGTAGTGCAAGCCAACCCTCAAATCTTGCAGGTACATATTTGATTAAATACTCCTTTTTTTTTTGTTGGTAGTTTCTCGATGTTCATACCATTATCTATTTGTGATTGCGTCATTCTTGGTATCTGCAGCCTATGCTTCAAGAGCTGGGGAAGCAAAATCCACAATTAGTACGATTGATTCAAGAACATCAGGCTGACTTCCTACGCCTAATAAATGAACCTGTTGAGGAGGGGGAGGGGTGAGAAGTTGGATGTTCAATATTACATTCTATTGGCTCAATCATTTCCCTGTCTGAATATCTTCTGACCATTTAGTATGACTTTGATAATGTCTCTAGGAACATATTAGGGCAGCTTGCTGAAGCAATGCCCCACACTGTGAACGTTACACCAGAAGAGAGTGAAGCAATTGAACGTGTAAGTTTTCCTTCTTCCCTCTTGGTTTAGAATGAAGTACATGGAGTCTTTATTAATCCCACCTCTTAGTTGCTGCACTTGGTCACCATTAGTTCTCTCCCGATGTAACATCTTATATCTTGTTATTATGATATGGACCTTTTAGCCTGGCAATGAAGAGAGGCTTCCTTTCCCTTAAGAAATATCTAGTTTTTGTTCTGTTTTTTATGTCGAATACTAGTTAACTCTTACTTACAGGTCATATAGATAGAAGTTCAAATTAACTATATTCAATCAGTATTTGAAGCACTGGCTTCAATTCAAGAAAAAAAGAGTTAAAAGACTGGTATTTATAAACAAAAATATAGACTTGGTTCAAAAAATTGAGGCTACAGGTACTGAAAATATGCATCTTTCATGCAACTAGCTAGAACTATAATGTGAGTTTAGCCAATTTTACTGGTGTTTTGACTTGTAGCTTGAAGCAATGGGTTTTGATCGAGCTCTGGTGTTGGAAGTATATTTCGCATGCAACAAGAATGAGGAGCTTGCTGCCAACTATTTATTAGATCATATGCACGAATTTGACGACTGAAATTTCTACATCCGAGCGACCTGCAAGTTAAATTGTGTTCGGTTCTTCTAATGTACAATGAATAATTTTAAGTGCCATGTGAGATGGTTATTATATATTTTTCACAGTGGCTGTCCTTGACATTTTTCATGTGGATAAGATATAATAGTTTTTGAATTACTCATCTTTCTCCAAAAAATCTTTGTTGCAATTGAGTTTATGATGGCTGTCGATAATTGGAGTCATTATTATGTGTTTCCATCAGTGTTTCATTCATCAAACTGCATATATATTCCAACAATTATCAAATGTGGTTTGATTTTATTTTTAATTTTCTTCAGACATGTCTTCCCAAGCTAAATAGAATAATTTGGCCAATATTGGTGAAATCTATTAACCTGCGGTGCGCAAGTCGGAAATTGCTAGTCAGGCGTTTTCCAAGTGTCGATTAGGTGCCCACTAGGCGCCATCAATTTTTATGACCTATATAATTAAGAATGAGGCTTGTGTGCATGTGTTGTATGGATTTTAGATCCATACAACGCAGGTCGGGTCGGGTCGAATTCAATTCGGATCCACACACTTCCTTTTTTTTTTTTTTTTTTTATCCTGACCTTTATGTTGTGTTAGTCGTACATTTATATATGTTAAGCATACCTTTATGTAATACTTTACTTTTTAAAAAAAACCCTAATTTTGACGAAAAAAACCATAATTTTAATGAAAAAACTATAATTTCAGCACAAAAAAATCCTAATTTATACATATATATACCTTTATATAAATATTATGCATATCTTTAATTAATATTAGTCATATTTTTATATAATACATAAGGTATAACCAACATAATTAAAAGGTATGACTAACATAATTAAAAGGTATGTTTAACATAATATAAATGTATGTTTGCTTAACATAACATAAATGTATGATTAACGTTAAATAAAGGTACGCTTAACGTTGCATAAATGTATGCTTAATATAATATAAAGGTCCTAAAGATATAACTAACACAACATAAAGGTATGCTTAACATAACATAAAGGTCTAGCACCTTGAGCGTATTTGGGTGGGTTTGAGTGCACCCACCTAAGCGCATGGGGGCGCGTGGAGTGCGCGTGGAGGGCGCGTGGACCGGGTCGGGTTAGGTGTACGGATTCTAGATCCGTACACCATTTGTATAAAAAAATTTGTGTTTAATTAATTATCTATACATAAAAGTTAGAAAATGGGGAGAATAGCATTATACTTCTACCCGGCCATAATACATTCTACCTAAAGCCCCCAAACACACATCAATTTCAAATGATAAATATATTAACCACCGACTACCAAATAGTCATGTACTGAAAATCTAAAATAGTGAAATGCAAGTCACTTGAATCCATAACACAAAGAGTTAATTTTAATTTGTTATCTAAACTGTAACACTTTTTTTTTATTGAATTAATTTCAATTTGCTACCTGAATTGTAACACTTTTTTCTAATAGGTGTATAAACTCGATTTTTTTCCAATCACTAGTCAATCTCTTTAAAATTTTCTAATTGCTATCCCAAACACATATTTTCCACCCAAATTTTACCGAAAAACTAAAAAATTCATGATTTATATGTCAAAATGAGCCTCTTTTCGAAATCAAATTATAACCCTAAATTAATTTAAAGATTTTTATTGATTTAAATTAAATCGAATAAAAAATGTTCAAAACTCTAAAACGATTTTTGTTCGATTCATGATTGGATCAAATGAGAATCATAAAATTGACATGAGGTATTATATGGCTTCGAATAATGGTCACTTTGACGTATGAATCATATATTTGAATTGCATTTTCAAAATTTCCGGGGGGATTTTGGCCGAAAAATATGTGTTTGGAGTAACAACTGGAAAATTTAAAAAGATTGGTTAGTGATTAAAAAAAAATTTGAATTTATACACCTATTGAAAAAAAAAGTGTTATAGTTCAAATAATAAATTGAAATTAACCTTAAACAAATACCAATAAACTCATAAACACAATTTTTTAATCCAAAATGTCATCAAATTCATATTTCTAAAGGATTAATTAGCTTGGTCATTAGTTTTATTATAATTATAATAAAAGTAAAAAAAGGTGGGGGATTGGGGTTAAACCTAGGCGGCGATTATTAGCAGAAAAGACTTTTAGGAACGATTTTCAACAAATTCGGATGACCGACTAGCGCCTATTCGGCGGATAGTCCGATTTTTGCAACACTGCTATTAACAAGAAAAAGCCAAGTCTCTACCAATAGAGTTCATTGATTATTGTGGGTTCAACCTTTGGCAACCGCTAATTAGAAGATAAAATTTTAAGTTTATTCCTCTCAAATTGCAAGCCTATATTGCCTCTCTGATGAAGAATTTTAGTCCAGATGATGAAAAAAAATGAAGAAATAAAAAGATTTAAGTAGGCAAGATGAGCCTTCACCCAGCATCTTGAAAATGAAATGCTATAGTGCAATAAGCATGATAAGACGAGAATATATCCCATAATAACTAACATCCATCATCTCCTCGAACGACATAGCAAATAGAACATATCACCATGACTGTTCACAAAGTTGCATGATAACAAACTCTCAGATTGCAGGAATATTGATCAGGCCATAGCAATGCTGGATGGATCCACCAAGAACATTACGCGCCATATAATGACGTGTTTTCTCTCATTCACTTGATGTTTTCTTCAGGCAGAAGTGAATATACTCCCAGCATTGTGTAGGGGATTGAACTCAAAGGCTCATGGGCCCCTTTGCTTCCTCTTGAAGCATGTATTCTTTCTTCATTTGTTCCAATACAGAATCATTTGTGCTATAAAGTACAAGGTCAGATATTTCAATTATAAAGAATAATCAACTTGAATCAAGAGAAAAATAAAGCAAATGGCTGTGATTTGTAATAATTTAAGAGTATACAACCTACATTACTCAGAGTTAACATTGAAATCTAGTTGGTGCAACTTGAGATTTATAAGCTCTTTTTGAAAAGTAAGGAATCCCAACTTATTTTTAAAATAAGATCTTATTTTTTAAACACCTTCAATTTGATCATTGAAATTACACAATTGTCATTTCTAACATCTTATTTATCCAACCACTTCAACAACTTATTTTAAACTTAAATTAAACATCTTATAAGATGCAAGAGCTTATAAGCTCTAAAAATAAGCTTAGCCAAACATCCCCTTAATCTTACTATGTGGGATCAGCAAAACCTTAAAACTAAAACGAAATCAAGTAATATCTATTGTTTGTTACTAATGGGAAAATGATGACTTCAAACCTGAGATACAAAACAAAATTGAGTAAACTAGCAACTCAATGATTACCACATGAACAAATTACCATTTGGGAAAGAAAAAAAAAGATTACCAATATTTGTTGATATCGAAGTGTTCAATAATATTCTTAGTTAAATTCAAAGTAATTAGTTACTTCCACAGGATGAATCCTATTGATGGAATAATTAAGCCAATGTAAAAGAACTATGATACCATGACGGAGATCTTAAAATAAAAGGGTAAGCCCTTCTAAACTGCACAATACTTGAAAACTATGTGGTTGAGTGGAACAGGAGAGGGAGGGGAAGGGGGGATGAGATCTTTCACGGTTTCAAGATTTCCAGAGAACTTTTAGTTTTTCACGTTCCTTTTATTCTTTTTCATTTAGAAAGGGATTAAAGAAACAAGAAGTTTATTAACTTTTTCTAGCGAGCTGGGAACATGGTAGGAGTTTTTCTTTTCAACTAAACATAAGTACATATATATTTTGTCAAAGCCAATTGTATGAGTCCAGATAAACTGACATTCATTCCCCCAGTCACAAAAAAAAGGGAAACAAATACATTTTCTCCATGCAAACTTTATTAGCATCAGGAAAATTGAAAAAACCCCATCTGCCAACCCAAATGGAGCGAATTCCACAAATAACAAATGGAAAAGAAAAGATGTAGAGGCATATAATAACGCTCCAAAAATCTTAAGAAAATAACATAAGGAATAAAAAATAAAAAAAAATCAAACTTACAATTGATGGAGGCATTCATTCAATTCCTTAGCTTGTTTGCGACATTTCCAAACCACGGACAGCGTTCTGCCTAAAGCACATTCAGCGTATTTGGCTGTGTACTGATCACATTCTTTTAGTGCTTTATGCTTCATTTTACTACGCAAAGCTGAGGTTTTGATGAATTATAATTTGAACTTACAAATAAATTCTCAAATATAAAATGCGAAGTACGCAAGTGTCTGAGATCAACATGAAAAATGTCCAAGACCAGCTAAAAAGATTGTTGATAATGAACTTCAAAGTAGATAAATTATGCCGTATGCAAGATTCTGAATAGTGGATTTAACTGCTAATCCATAAGACAAACTTAAATACAAATGCACATAACAAACAGCACAAAGAATAAGTGTTTCAACAAGTGATATAGGGAGATAATTCTTTCTAATTGCATGAATCTTAATTATCATTGCCAAAAAAGCCAATACAGGTTAGTGTAGAGCTTGGCTAATGCAAAGAAGCATGATGTACCACTTCAAAAGCAGATTATCATACTCTATGAAAACAGCCAAAATTTCCATGCAACCATGCAATTCAGAATCTCACAGCAGCATAAGGTATCAAAATATCCGAGGTTGGCAATCTCTACCATGCCATAAACTGCATCAAAGAGCCAGATGATATAGCAGCAGAATGTTATCAGCGACTGAGTTATCCTTGTAAATGAAGCCTCATTCCATAAGTCTGTAGATTTTATTCTCAACACCAGAGAACAAAGTAGAATTTTTATTTTTTTTAATGGATAAAAGGAAACTAAATATAATAAGAACAAATAAAAAATGTATAGGAAAAAGAATGAGAATGCATTAGCATGAGAAAACCATGCAAGTATTATAGTCTTTTCTTGAATTCTCAAGTGGGTGAAAAAGTTGAAATGGCAATTCAACAAATGGTATAATTGCAAAGAGAAATATTATTCTCGAATGATATGATTTAGGAAACATATAGAAATATCAAAATATTGATCACATAAAGGAACGAAGGCTTTTGCTTTTGTCTCCTAGGAACTTAAGGTTCTAAATTGGAAGTCTTTCTCAGGCATAATGAAACTCCACAGCCTCATAATCATTTGAAAAGCTTATCATTGCATTTTGAATAAAACATTTCCTTGAACCCTTTAAAGCATGCATTGAGCCCCCAAACTTTTTGCGATATGAAATCTATTATATCCATTCAAAGAAATTCGACGATACTTGTAATTTGCAATCTAGAGTTCGATACACTAAAGTACCCATGGAAAGTCATACAAGTTCACATCTTTTACCATCAAATTCGGGAATACTGGTTGTATTTCAAATGAAAAAAAAAAAAAAAATTAAATTGCAGCAAATTCGCTTACCCCTTTGCTAAAATAAACCTCAGTAAATTGCAACACACTCATTTCCAATTTCTTTTCACTGCAATTTCAAGACTGAAATGAAGGGCTTGAAATTTCAGTCTTGAAAATGGGGACAAATAAAAGTATGACCAAAGAAAACAATTTGATCCATAAAAGGGTAATTCACAGCTGCAAATGAAAGCTAGATGGCGCAATCAGAAGGGCATCAAATGTGCAACGGAATCCAGCAGAAAAACACAGCAAGAACAGGGTTTAATGGGGTTTTGAAAATTTTGGGATTTGAATTAAAAAAAAAACTAAAAGAAATCACCTTCCTCGACCTTCTTCTTGACGTGATTTTGTCTGGCTTCTTGAACGTACCCCATTTTACCGATTCAAAGTCTAAACTTAACGCCTGAGCAAAAGTGTTGGCCGCTAGGCTGGGTTTTGGCCTACACACTATTACATATGTCTCCATTCTATTTTACTATTTTACGCAATTTTTTTTCTTTTTTCTCTTTACGTAAAAGATATTTCTTTTAAGGAAGACTCAAAACTTAAAATCTTTTAAGGAAGCCTTATTATTATTATTATTATTATTATTATTATTATTATTATTATTATTATTATTATTATTATTATTATGATATAATAATAAAATGACCACTTAATATTTTCCAAAAATAGTAAACTTCCGCCAAAATTTCAACCTTTTATTTTGGTTTTTTTTATTGATAAATAAATCTATAAGAAAAAAGTTATTCAATTATGTTGAGAAATTCAAAATTGGAAACATACTTTCAATAAAAAAAAATATTGTGGTGATTGCCCAAATCAAATTGAAAGATTTTTCCATGATTTTAGAAGACTATATATTCTAAGCACATCAAAATTACCTTTCCATTCATTTAAATTAGTTAGGAAAATTAAATTACCTATTCAATTCTTCATATGTTGCTGAAATGATTTAAACAGAAATGGCTAACTATTATGTTGCTAAGATACTAAAATTCGTGGATATATATATATATATATATATATATATCCACGAATTTTAGTATCTTAGCAACATAATAGTTAGCCATTTCTGTTTAAATCATTTCAGCAACATATGAAGAATTGAATAGGTAATTTAATTTTCCTAACTAATTTAAATGAATGGAAAGGTAATTTTGATGTGCTTAGAATATATAGTCTTCTAAAATCATGGAAAAATCTTTCAATTTGATTTGGGCAATCACCACAATATTTTTTTTTATTGAAAGTATGTTTCCAATTTTGAATTTCTCAACATAATTGAATAACTTTTTTCTTATAGATTTATTTATCAATAAAAAAAACCAAAATAAAAGGTTGAAATTTTGGCGGAAGTTTACTATTTTTGGAAAATATTAAGTGGTCATTTTATTATTATATCATAATAATAATAATAATAATAATAATAATAATAATAATAATAATAATAATAATAATAATAATAATAAGGCTTCCTTAAAAGATTTTAAGTTTTGAGTCTTCCTTAAAAGAAATATCTTTTACGTAAAGAGAAAAAAGAAAAAAAATTGCGTAAAATAGTAAAATAGAATGGAGACATATGTAATAGTGTGTAGGCCAAAACCCAGCCTAGCGGCCAACACTTTTGCTCAGGCGTTAAGTTTAGACTTTGAATCGGTAAAATGGGGTACGTTCAAGAAGCCAGACAAAATCACGTCAAGAAGAAGGTCGAGGAAGGTGATTTCTTTTAGTTTTTTTTTTAATTCAAATCCCAAAATTTTCAAAACCCCATTAAACCCTGTTCTTGCTGTGTTTTTCTGCCTGGATTCCGTTGCACATTTGATGCCCTTCTGATTGCGCCATCTAGCTTTCATTTGCAGCTGTGAATTACCCTTTTATGGATCAAATTGTTTTCTTTGGTCATACTTTTATTTGTCCCCATTTTCAAGACTGAAATTTCAAGCCCTTCATTTCAGTCTTGAAATTGCAGTGAAAAGAAATTGGAAATGAGTGTGTTGCAATTTACTGAGGTTTATTTTAGCAAAGGGGTAAGCGAATTTGCTGCAATTTAATTTTTTTTTTTTTTTTCATTTGAAATACAACCAGTATTCCCGAATTTGATGGTAAAAGATGTGAACTTGTATGACTTTCCATGGGTACTTTAGTGTATCGAACTCTAGATTGCAAATTACAAGTATCGTCGAATTTCTTTGAATGGATATAATAGATTTCATATCGCAAAAAGTTTGGGGGCTCAATGCATGCTTTAAAGGGTTCAAGGAAATGTTTTATTCAAAATGCAATGATAAGCTTTTCAAATGATTATGAGGCTGTGGAGTTTCATTATGCCTGAGAAAGACTTCCAATTTAGAACCTTAAGTTCCTAGGAGACAAAAGCAAAAGCCTTCGTTCCTTTATGTGATCAATATTTTGATATTTCTATATGTTTCCTAAATCATATCATTCGAGAATAATATTTCTCTTTGCAATTATACCATTTGTTGAATTGCCATTTCAACTTTTTCACCCACTTGAGAATTCAAGAAAAGACTATAATACTTGCATGGTTTTCTCATGCTAATGCATTCTCATTCTTTTTCCTATACATTTTTTATTTTGTTCTTATTATATTAGTTTCCTTTTATCCATTAAAAAAAATAAAAATTCTACTTTGTTCTCTGGTGTTGAGAATAAAATCTACAGACTTATGGAATGAGGCTTCATTTACAAGGATAACTCAGTCGCTGATAACATTCTGCTGCTATATCATCTGGCTCTTTGATGCAGTTTATGGCATGGTAGAGATTGCCAACCTCGGATATTTTGATACCTTATGCTGCTGTGAGATTCTGAATTGCATGGTTGCATGGAAATTTTGGCTGTTTTCATAGAGTATGATAATCTGCTTTTGAAGTGGTACATCATGCTTCTTTGCATTAGCCAAGCTCTACACTAACCTGTATTGGCTTTTTTGGCAATGATAATTAAGATTCATGCAATTAGAAAGAATTATCTCCCTATATCACTTGTTGAAACACTTATTCTTTGTGCTGTTTGTTATGTGCATTTGTATTTAAGTTTGTCTTATGGATTAGCAGTTAAATCCACTATTCAGAATCTTGCATACGGCATAATTTATCTACTTTGAAGTTCATTATCAACAATCTTTTTAGCTGGTCTTGGACATTTTTCATGTTGATCTCAGACACTTGCGTACTTCGCATTTTATATTTGAGAATTTATTTGTAAGTTCAAATTATAATTCATCAAAACCTCAGCTTTGCGTAGTAAAATGAAGCATAAAGCACTAAAAGAATGTGATCAGTACACAGCCAAATACGCTGAATGTGCTTTAGGCAGAACGCTGTCCGTGGTTTGGAAATGTCGCAAACAAGCTAAGGAATTGAATGAATGCCTCCATCAATTGTAAGTTTGATTTTTTTTTATTTTTTATTCCTTATGTTATTTTCTTAAGATTTTTGGAGCGTTATTATATGCCTCTACATCTTTTCTTTTCCATTTGTTATTTGTGGAATTCGCTCCATTTGGGTTGGCAGATGGGGTTTTTTCAATTTTCCTGATGCTAATAAAGTTTGCATGGAGAAAATGTATTTGTTTCCCTTTTTTTTGTGACTGGGGGAATGAATGTCAGTTTATCTGGACTCATACAATTGGCTTTGACAAAATATATATGTACTTATGTTTAGTTGAAAAGAAAAACTCCTACCATGTTCCCAGCTCGCTAGAAAAAGTTAATAAACTTCTTGTTTCTTTAATCCCTTTCTAAATGAAAAAGAATAAAAGGAACGTGAAAAACTAAAAGTTCTCTGGAAATCTTGAAACCGTGAAAGATCTCATCCCCCCTTCCCCTCCCTCTCCTGTTCCACTCAACCACATAGTTTTCAAGTATTGTGCAGTTTAGAAGGGCTTACCCTTTTATTTTAAGATCTCCGTCATGGTATCATAGTTCTTTTACATTGGCTTAATTATTCCATCAATAGGATTCATCCTGTGGAAGTAACTAATTACTTTGAATTTAACTAAGAATATTATTGAACACTTCGATATCAACAAATATTGGTAATCTTTTTTTTTCTTTCCCAAATGGTAATTTGTTCATGTGGTAATCATTGAGTTGCTAGTTTACTCAATTTTGTTTTGTATCTCAGGTTTGAAGTCATCATTTTCCCATTAGTAACAAACAATAGATATTACTTGATTTCGTTTTAGTTTTAAGGTTTTGCTGATCCCACATAGTAAGATTAAGGGGATGTTTGGCTAAGCTTATTTTTAGAGCTTATAAGCTCTTGCATCTTATAAGATGTTTAATTTAAGTTTAAAATAAGTTGTTGAAGTGGTTGGATAAATAAGATGTTAGAAATGACAATTGTGTAATTTCAATGATCAAATTGAAGGTGTTTAAAAAATAAGATCTTATTTTAAAAATAAGTTGGGATTCCTTACTTTTCAAAAAAGAGCTTATAAATCTCAAGTTGCACCAACTAGATTTCAATGTTAACTCTGAGTAATGTAGGTTGTATACTCTTAAATTATTACAAATCACAGCCATTTGCTTTATTTTTCTCTTGATTCAAGTTGATTATTCTTTATAATTGAAATATCTGACCTTGTACTTTATAGCACAAATGATTCTGTATTGGAACAAATGAAGAAAGAATACATGCTTCAAGAGGAAGCAAAGGGGCCCATGAGCCTTTGAGTTCAATCCCTACACAATGCTGGGAGTATATTCACTTCTGCCTGAAGAAAACATCAAGTGAATGAGAGAAAACACGTCATTATATGGCGCGTAATGTTCTTGGTGGATCCATCCAGCATTGCTATGGCCTGATCAATATTCCTGCAATCTGAGAGTTTGTTATCATGCAACTTTGTGAACAGTCATGGTGATATGTTCTATTTGCTATGTCGTTCGAGGAGATGATGGATGTTAGTTATTATGGGATATATTCTCGTCTTATCATGCTTATTGCACTATAGCATTTCATTTTCAAGATGCTGGGTGAAGGCTCATCTTGCCTACTTAAATCTTTTTATTTCTTCATTTTTTTTCATCATCTGGACTAAAATTCTTCATCAGAGAGGCAATATAGGCTTGCAATTTGAGAGGAATAAACTTAAAATTTTATCTTCTAATTAGCGGTTGCAAAGGTTGAACCCACAATAATCAAATGAACTCTATTGGTAGAGACTTGGCTTTTTCTTGTTAATAGCAGTGTTGCAAAAATCGGACTATCCGCCGAATAGGCGCTAGTCGGTCATCCGATTTGTTGAAAATCGTTCCTAAAAGTCTTTTCTGCTAATAATCGCCGCCTAGGTTTAACCCAATCCCCCACCTTTTTTTACTTTTATTATAATTATAATAAAACTAATGACCAAGCTAATTAAATCCTTTAGAAATATGAATTTGATGACATTTTGGATTAAAAATTGTGTTTATGAGTTTATTGGTATTTGGTTTAAGGTTAATTTCAATTTATTATTTGAACTATAACACTTTTTTTTCAATAGGTGTATAAATTCAAATTTTTTTTTAATCACTAACCAATCTTTTTAAAATTTTCCAGTTGTTACTCCAAACACATATTTTTCGGCCAAAATTCCCCGGAAATTTTGAAAATGCAATTCAAATATATGATTCATACGTCAAAGTGACCATTATTCGAAGCCATATAATACCTCATGTCAATTTTATGATTCTCATTTGATCCAATCATGAATCGAACAAAAATCGTTTTAGAGTTTTGAACATTTTTTATTCGATTTAAATTTAAATCAAATAAAAATCTTTAAATTAATTTAGGGTTATAATTTGATTTCGAAAGAGGATCATTTTGACATATAAATCATGAATTTTTTAGTTTTTCGGTAAAATTTGGGTGGAAAATATGTGTTTGGGATAGCAATTAGAAAATTTTAAAGAGATTGACTAGTGATTGGAAAAAAAATCGAGTTTATACACCTATTAGAAAAAAGTGTTACAATTCAGGTAGCAAATTGAAATTAATTCAATAAAAAAAAAGTGTTACAGTTTAGATAACAAATTAAAATTAACTCTTTGTGTTATGGATTCAAGTGACTTGCATTTCACTATTTTAGATTTTCAGTACATGACTATTTGGTAGTCGGTGGTTAATATATTTATCATTTTGAAATTGATGTGTGTTTGGGGGCTTTAGGTAGAATGTATTATGGCCGGGTAGAAGTATAATGCTATTCTCCCCATTTTCTAACTTTTATGTATAGATAATTAATTAAACACAAATTTTTTTATACAAATGGTGTACGGATCTAGAATCCGTACACCTAACCCGACCCGGTCCACGCGCCCTCCACGCGCACTCCACGCGCCCCCATGCGCTTAGGTGGGTGCACTCAAACCCACCCAAATACGCTCAAGGTGCTAGACCTTTATGTTATGTTAAGCATACCTTTATGTTGTGTTAGTTATATCTTTAGGACCTTTATATTATATTAAGCATACATTTATGCAACGTTAAGCGTACCTTTATTTAACGTTAATCATACATTTATGTTATGTTAAGCAAACATACATTTATATTATGTTAAACATACCTTTTAATTATGTTAGTCATACCTTTTAATTATGTTGGTTATACCTTATGTATTATATAAAAATATGACTAATATTAATTAAAGATATGCATAATATTTATATAAAGGTATATATATGTATAAATTAGGATTTTTTTGTGCTGAAATTATAGTTTTTTCATTAAAATTATGGTTTTTTCGTCAAAATTAGGGTTTTTTTAAAAAGTTAAAGTATTACATAAAGGTATGCTTAACATAATATAAATGTACGACTAACACAACATAAAGGTCAGGATAAAAAAAAAAAAAAAAAAAGGAAGTGTGTGGATCCGAATTGAATTCGACCCGACCCGACCTGCGTTGTATGGATCTAAAATCCATACAACACATGCACACAAGCCTCATTCTTAATTATATAGGTCATAAAAATTGATGGCGCCTAGTGGGCACCTAATCGACACTTGGAAAACGCCTGACTAGCAATTTCCGACTTGCGCACCGCAGGTTAATAGATTTCACCAATATTGGCCAAATTATTCTATTTAGCTTGGGAAGACATGTCTGAAGAAAATTAAAAAATAAAATCAAACCACATTTGATAATTGTTGGAATATATATGCAGTTTGATGAATGAAACACTGATGGAAACACATAATAATGACTCCAATTATCGACAGCCATCATAAACTCAATTGCAACAAAGATTTTTTGGAGAAAGATGAGTAATTCAAAAACTATTATATCTTATCCACATGAAAAATGTCAAGGACAGCCACTGTGAAAAATATATAATAACCATCTCACATGGCACTTAAAATTATTCATTGTACATTAGAAGAACCGAACACAATTTAACTTGCAGGTCGCTCGGATGTAGAAATTTCAGTCGTCAAATTCGTGCATATGATCTAATAAATAGTTGGCAGCAAGCTCCTCATTCTTGTTGCATGCGAAATATACTTCCAACACCAGAGCTCGATCAAAACCCATTGCTTCAAGCTACAAGTCAAAACACCAGTAAAATTGGCTAAACTCACATTATAGTTCTAGCTAGTTGCATGAAAGATGCATATTTTCAGTACCTGTAGCCTCAATTTTTTTGAACCAAGTCTATATTTTTGTTTATAAATACCAGTCTTTTAACTCTTTTTTTCTTGAATTGAAGCCAGTGCTTCAAATACTGATTGAATATAGTTAATTTGAACTTCTATCTATATGACCTGTAAGTAAGAGTTAACTAGTATTCGACATAAAAAACAGAACAAAAACTAGATATTTCTTAAGGGAAAGGAAGCCTCTCTTCATTGCCAGGCTAAAAGGTCCATATCATAATAACAAGATATAAGATGTTACATCGGGAGAGAACTAATGGTGACCAAGTGCAGCAACTAAGAGGTGGGATTAATAAAGACTCCATGTACTTCATTCTAAACCAAGAGGGAAGAAGGAAAACTTACACGTTCAATTGCTTCACTCTCTTCTGGTGTAACGTTCACAGTGTGGGGCATTGCTTCAGCAAGCTGCCCTAATATGTTCCTAGAGACATTATCAAAGTCATACTAAATTGGTCAGAAGATATTCAGACAGGGAAATGATTGAGCCAATAGAATGTAATATTGAACATCCAACTTCTCACCCCTCCCCCTCCTCAACAGGTTCATTTATTAGGCGTAGGAAGTCAGCCTGATGTTCTTGAATCAATCGTACTAATTGTGGATTTTGCTTCCCCAGCTCTTGAAGCATAGGCTGCAGATACCAAGAATGACGCAATCACAAATAGATAATGGTATGAACATCGAGAAACTACCAACAAAAAAAAAAAGGAGTATTTAATCAAATATGTACCTGCAAGATTTGAGGGTTGGCTTGCACTACAGCTCTCAGGGCTTGAAACTGAGGAATTATTTATTTATAATGAAAAAATTCTAAAAGAATAAAAATTAAACAAGTATGTTTACTAATAGAAAACCATGATTAGGACCTGTTGACTATTGCGAAGGAAATCCAAGGTGCCGGCACCTGCATTGGAGCCCACAGTTGGCAATCCCTGGCTCCAGAGAGAAAAATTAAAATTGTATTTTTTTCCACAAAAAGAATATATATATATATATATATCTTATTTTTACAGGAAGTGACCCATATCTTAGACAATTTCTACCTGTGGGAAAAGATCTAAAGGATTAGCATTCGGTCCACTGGAAGGTACAGCTGGCTGTGTATCCTGGGTTGGAGGCACCACAGGCTGCCCACCAGCTGGAGGCTGAGCCACAGGAGCAGCAGCTTCTGCTTGCTCTGGAATGCCCTGAAATTGAATTCTTCAATTATCAAGATAACTCAATTAATTGTGAGAAGGCAAACATGAACTCCTTTCTAAACTTTGCAGTACTAGGTAATACCTTTTGGTAAAACTGTAAATGTAAATGCAACAAAGACCAACACAAAATTAAGCAAAAATATCAAAGATAACGGGAGGAGATTCACAGAATATAGGTATTCAACAGCTCGCTCCGGATTATTATATGCAGCCCGAAGAGCACGAACAACTGTATCTTGATCCCAGTTTCCTCCACCCATATCTAGAATCTGTTGAACGGTGGCGTCCAAGTTACTTCCTGCAACAAGACTTGATGCTGCTTGTCCATAGATATCTGTTGAGCTGGTTGAACAAAAATAGACACATGAATACCAAGAGCCGTGGAAACAGTCTTAGAAAGTGATAATCTTGTCTAAATCACAAGAAATAAACACATCAAATGTACTGACGAAGCAGGGGTGGGAGCAGAAACTGGAGAGGATTCAGGAGCTGATTCTCGACTGCAACTTCAAGAAATGAAAATTAAGAAAAGAACCACTGCATACATCCAAAAACTAGAGGACTAAGATCAACTTACGGTGCAATAGTTGATGCAGGAGTTGAAGCTGCTGTCACTGGCTGTGCTGGTGGAGGCGTATCACTTGCAGGTTGGGCCTATATAGAAGACAGCCATACCAAACAAAATCCATCACATCTAAAGCATTGAACAGAATAACTCTTGAAGGTCAAACTCTTATATTGCACTCAATTTTGAAATAGACTTTTGCAAGCACACTTATAAACATTCACATCTACCTTAAGTTTTAGCTTCTGTGTGATCAACTAGGATAATCCCAATCTTTGAGCACATCATAAGCTTTTTTTTTCTTTATAAGATCTAACAATGAAGGATGTCAGGCTAGGAATAGCAAGATGCCAAAAATGGCCTAGTTCTGTAAGTCTTTAATTGATAACTTTTATTTTTCAAGTCCCAAATTGATAGTTTTTTTCTTTGAGACCCCATATTGATAGTTAATCCATCTGTAAATCCACAAAACTCCAATAAAAAAATATTAACTAAGCACTGAAATTACCAAAACAAATCAAGATTGAACAAAATACGTGAAATTAGCACATATTAGCCACGCCTCAGCAAAAAAACCACAAACACATTTCAAAGTGCAAAAGGAAGAGAGTTGGATTTACTCACCCTACTAGATGGGGCAGAAGGTGCAGGTACAGATCCACTTGAAGAGCTCTTATTCTACAAAAATATTGCCCCAATGCAGATTTAGTCAAACAGTACATTAAAATATGCTGGAGTACAATGCATCTTTCTTAGTGCTGTCTAAGCATATGCAGGGGGCAGACACAAGCAAAAGGAATAACAAAGTCAGTAGGAAGTAGGAACCTAAAGACTACTTTTCTTAAGGTCGTATAGGTGATCCCCACCATCATCTCAGCTAATGTGAGGCATATCCTAATACATAGTTGAAGTGAAAATCATTCCTAAAATAGTCTTTGATCAAGATGAAGTGAAATACAAGTAAATGGGTAGGAGAAGTAGCTACTCCAGATGACATGACAGCATATTACCTTGGACAACATAATCACAACAAAACTTTTCTCAACAACTTCATTCTGCTCCAAAGTTGTCTCATCCTTAAGTACTTTCCCTTGATGGATAAGCATCTGTTGAGTGGATGGGTAGACATCAGATCCCTGAACTGTTTCGATGTTTTTCTTCACATCTGCCACCTGAATTATCAAGATAGATAATGAGGCTTATCTCATGAACAGTAATGAAAGGAAATGGTAGTAGTATTTGATTAGAAATAGGGTGAGAAAGAGTGCATTCAATAGAGCCTCGTAAGTACCGTAAAAGATCAAAAAAAATTGGTTCAACAGAGTAGAAGCAAGCTATACTCAATAATAATTTCTCTAAGAAGATCATCTGAAACGAAATTAACAAAAGTATACAACTCACTGCTCACATATGGAATTGAAGAAACTATAAGAGCTCGTCTTAAAGATCATCTAAAATATATTAGTTGCAGTTTATGAATATACTTCAGCCCTACAATTACGACGGGCACAGAACTACACATACACATTCTGTTTTAAGATTTGTAAAAAGGTTTTCACTTCTTGCCTCAGGTAACCCCCCATACGTTCTAATAATGGTTAGCTTTAAGGTAATACAGGTTAGCTTATATACAAATGCACTCACCCTAATAGAACAACAACAAACAATTTTCAATTAGATTGACAATTAAGAAAAGAAATCCTAATCAACAACACCAAAAAAAGAAAAACATGAGAATTCGAAAACCCTAGATACTCTCCAGTCACGCAATACTCAAAGTTACCCAAAATCAACATGTACCACGCAATTAAATAACGAATTGCATATACTCAAAAGGCACGTAAGGTATGAGGAAATTCATACTGTGTCTTCGGGTTTAACTTCGATCTCGAAGTGAGAGCCCTTCAGAGTCTTAACGAAAATCTTCATCTTAGGTGTCGCTTCTCAACGTTCGTACTATCGTCTGAATAGGCGTCTCCGATATTCGATCGCCGCCGGTGATGTATAAATTAATAGAAAAAGGGAAAAAGAAAATATCAACAGCACGAATCAGAGAGACAAAGGCAGCTAGTGCGTGTATATATGGGGTGGAGGGTTGCAATATTAGGTAACAGCACGGTTACTGACTGCATTGACACAGCCAATAAGTAATGAACACGTGTGATTGGGTGGGGAAGGTAATCTTTTAGTACGTGTTTGGGGAAATTACTTTACTTAGATTAATTCTTATTCCTTTATTTGGTATAATTTATAAGTTAGAAGCATTATTACTTTAGAAATTGTTATTACCATGGATATAAGAATGGTTATTCATTCATACCTTATGACATTATGTATTTTTACTTATAAATGAATGAATTTTATTTATTAATTTTGATTATTTTATCATTATTTACTTTAGTTTTTTTAAAAGTTGACTTCCCAAAATTAAATTATTATATAAAATTATGTAATAATATAAAATTATTTATAAATAATATAATATATAAAATTAATATAAATAAAAAAATTAAAATATCAAATATAAATAAAAAAATTAAAATATCAAATAAATAATAAAATTAAGTACATAAATAGAATAAAAATAAAAAGTGAATGTGAAAATTTTAAAAACATAGAGATAATATAAATGTAATATTAATAATACAAATAAGTTTACTCTAGTACATGATTTATCTAATTATATATCTATATATAAGATAAATGAATATAATGATAAATAATAGTTTATATAAAAAATATATAAATAAATTATAACTAACTAACTAAAATATTTTTTAGATAATATAAAATATTATTTTAATAACATAAAATCATATAAAAGAATTAATAAAAATTATCATAAAATATAATATAATTGACTACTATAAGAATATATAAATAATAAAAAATTAATATACTAATAATAAAATTAAAATTAAAATATTTAAATATGATATACCTTAATAATGATTAATTTTTCGTAATTTTTTAATTAATGAAATATACTCTATTATTTTAATTTGAGTGATAAATGGAACAAGAATATTGAAATAAAATTATATTGAATGATAATTTGGTCAAATACAAATTGATTTAATATTTTATTTGTAGTTATTAATTATGAAATATAATTATAATAATTATTTCATTCATTTCATATTTTTTTGTGATACCAATCATAATAATAAATATTTTTATACCATTTATTTCCCATCACCATTTCCTTATTAAGTTCATTTCATTCTCACCTAATTTTATTCGAACATACCAATCGTATACTTAAAGTTTGGAGTAGTAGTTGGATAATGGAATCTACTCACTTATGTTGTGTTTGATGCATGTATTGGATTAATTAATGGTTAAATGCTAAAATCAATTTTTTATTTTTATTTTGCAACCTAAAATTTTTATTATTTGGTTATTATATTTATTTTTGAAGTTTATCCAAACACATTAAGACAATTTTTATGTAAATGTTTTTCAGTAAATTGGAGATTATATGACTCAACATGCAATCTTCTTCGAGGTAATATTGTCATTTAATTTTGTGATTAAATGCAAAAATCAATCTAAAAATTGAATTTTTAATTTTGTAACATTTTTTTTTTTTTTTACAATTGCAACCTCAACTTTTGAAATTGATTAAAATGCATCCTATAGTACTTTTCGAATGATTTTCCTAACAAAGTGGTAAAATTGTAATTAATATACATATTTTAAAAAAAAAATTAAAAAAGGAAAATTTTAGCCCAAAGTCGATTCTGCTAATTCTCAGGTACTTTCCAATCGTTAAGTTTGCAGTCATGGATCAAATTTGAGAAACTGAAAGCTGCAAAATTTTAATTTAAGAACTAAAAATTCCTCATTCTATTTGAAAAGTTAATGGTTGGTGAGTTTTATTGGTTATAAACACTACAAATCCAAGAACAATTTCATCGTTTTCATTTTGGCGCATTGATTGTGGCATTTTATTTCTTCATAATTTACTTGTTCAGTAATTTTGATATGAATGATACCTTCTCTTGAAGTTTAGAGTCGTTCATGAAACCTTTTCTTTTGTAATAAGACCATGATGACAAAGACAAATTAGGACGACAAGATCGGAGATTATAAATTTTTTGAAAATTAGCAAAATCTTTATATTTGATTTATGATTGAATTTGGGATCAGATTTCACTCTCTTTTTTTATTTTTATTTTTTCGATTTTTAAATAATAAATTAAATATCATTAAAGAGAATGTGTGCAAGTCAATAAAGCATATCAGGTGGTCGAGGATGACACAGTCACGTGATCTCCATCCTACAAGAAAAATTATGGTAAAATTGATTTATGGTGCATTTTGATAAATTTTAAAATTTCAGGTTGTGATTGAAAAACAATAAAAATTGTAAAATGAAACAAAATAATACTATTAGTTGATTTTTTTGCATTTAACTCTAAATTATGGTGAAGTTGGTTTAGTGTGCACTTTGATAAATTATTTAAGTTGAAATAGAATAAAGAAAAAAATTAGGTTGCAAAATGAAAAACAACAATATATTAAATATGATTAATTATAGTAAAAGGAAAATAAAAGAAGACCAATCATTATTTTATGTTGGTGTTTTTTTCGGAAAAACTGATTATTTGTCAAGTTTTGCAGAGTTACGAATAAAGATGGCTTGAAAATTTTATTATGTTATTTTTTATGAAAAGTTTGAATTTTTTGTCACCGTCTACTATATACTCCCTCCGTCTCTTAACACTTTGCACACTTTCCTTTTTAGTTTGTTCCCAAACACTTTGCACACCAAAAAATGGCAAATTTTAACATAATCAACACCCTTACAATACACATTTATTTACAAAGAATGCCATTACTTTTTCTCACACAATACTATTTAATATTCAAACTTTTTCTTAAAAGTTGTGCCTAATTTGACCACTATACCCTCAACCAAAAAATAAATATCTATTTTTTCTTAAAAAGTGTGCCCAATTTAATGTGCAAAGTGACGCGGGACGGAGGGAGTAGTTGTTTTAGAGTTACAAATGAAGAGGCTTGACAATCTTGTGACAATGGTTCTCGAATGAAATAATTCAACTATTAAGATGTTTATAAGAATGTATTCAAATTTTGAAAATTATATACTTCAAAAATTAAAATAAATAAATTATATATTTCTAATTAAATTGATGTATATAATAGATAGAAACAATCTACTTATTTAACAATGAAATAATATTAGAGTGGAATGCAACACAGATCTATGCCAATGGTACATAATTAATTCCAATAATCCAATTTATATCACATCGGCTTATATTTTAATAAGAGTACATTACTAATCAACTACGTTTATATAATTTTTTTTAACGAAAATCAACAGTGTATTTCTTACATTAATACGTATGAAAAAGCCATTGGTATGTTTGGATAAGTGTGTATATGAATTTTAAAAAATATTCATTTTGAGATTTTATAAGATAAATTATAATTAAAATATCAAACACATGGAGAACTGCTAAAAAAATAGATGTAATTTAATTATCTTAATTTAAAAATGTATTGATAATTAATAATACAAGATAATTTTTCGGAATTTGTAAAGGTGCAAGAAAATATTTAGAATTATTTTCTATCCAAACACAGCCTAAATGAAGACTAAGTGTAGTCGGTAGGGTGGGGGGAATCCCCTGCATATTTTCTACACTATAATACTCAAACCACAGAAGCCCCTGCTCCAATGGAGATCAAGAAGAAGAAGATGAGCGATCCACACATCCCTTCCAAAACCATACCCGAACCTGAATCCGATTCAGACGACAGAATATGGTCATTCATCACCTCGAGAAGCACGATATCATGGTTCCTCTGCATAAGCCTCTTCGCCATTTTAATTCGCCTCGCCGTCTCGCTCCACCCCTATTCCGGCGCCCATACGCCGCCGATGTTCGGGGATTACGAGGCGCAGCGCCACTGGATGGAGATCACAATCAATCTTCCGGTGAAGGAATGGTATCGCAACAGCACCGTGAATGATCTTCGATATTGGGGCCTCGATTACCCCCCTCTAACTGGATATCAGAGTTATTTCCATGGAATTTTGTTGAAATTCTTTGATCCTGCGTCGGTTTCGCTTATGACATCTCGTGGATATGAGTCGTACCTTGGGTATGCTGATTGTTGTGATGCTGCTTAAATTCATGCTCCTCGATTTAAATGTTGTGTTTGATATCTTTATATTTCTTGGTATGCGATTTATGTTTCTATTGTGCATACCAAAACCTTTGATTATCGAACTGTTGTAATGTGTAGATTGTGCGTGAAGTGTCTGAACTTAGTAGCTCACTGGAGCAAATGAATTAAACTCTAAAAACTGCGTGTTCATTTCTCACCCCTACCTGAAATAGAGACTAAGACGAGCTAAAGTGTGAAGTTCATATTAATTTGTTTGCATTTTGTGTTTGGCTATCAATACTTGTTTTATGTACACTAACCTAAAACAATTGAAACTGCTGTGAGACTATCCAGTGCTCCTCAAAAAAATTGCTCTCTGAATAATATGAGGAAAAAGCTATAGTACTGGATTTGAAATTCTGGAACATTTTTTCTTCTTTCTTGGGATTTCAAAAGAATTATCTACTTGATTGATTCTCATTTTTGTAATGTTTTCTATGTAGGAAGCTGTTGATGAGGTGGACAGTTCTGATGTCTGATTTATGATATTCTTTCCTGCAGTTCTTTATTTTGTAACTGTGTATTACTCTGGGAAACCCAATCCGGAAAAAGGCAACATGGTGTGGCATACTGTGATGATTTTGTTGAACCCATGTCTCATTTTGATTGATCATGGCCATTTTCAGGTATACAATGAAATGCACGAAAATTGTTATTTGTCTCACTTATAGCATAATGCATTACTTTTTCCCCCCTTCTTTTGACCTTCCTTCATTTGATGTCCTTTTTTTTTTTTGCTAGTATAATTGTATTAGTTTGGGGCTAAGCACTGCTGCTGTTGCCGCAATTTTATCAAATAGAGACCTTCTGGGCTCCATGATGTTTTGCCTTGCTCTCAACCACAAACAGGTGCTTTTCTACTTATGGTTAAAGAGAAACACCAGTCGCATATGTTCATTTTGAGTGCTGAAAATGCAATTATTGTTTTTTCACACCGAAAGGAGAATGTGTTCCCTAGATGAGCTGTGTAATTTGTAAAAAAGATGATTTGGATTAATGAGGTAACAAGATCATTGACAGATCAGGCAATCTGTATCTGCATTGCTGAGCAATAGTAGAACCGGTTTCCATTTATCTTTGATATCTCAAAAGTCACTGTATTTGGAAATTGATTACTGGCAGTTTTCATGCAAATACCATTAAATTTAAATTTGTTTCAAATCTGGAGATTATTACCTGGAGTATAATGTCTTTGTCAAAGAGAAGTTTGATATGTTTTATCGCTACGCAAGTAATCTTAGAATGTTGTATGTTTTGAGCTTCATTAATTTTTTTTTTTTTTTGACTTACAGATGAGTGCATATTATGCACCTGCCTTTTTTGGCTATCTTTTAGGCAAGTGCCTGAGGCGCAGGAATCCAACCATGGAGGTCTTAAAACTAGGTTTAGTGGTGTTGGGGACCTTTGCTCTAGTTTGGTCTCCATATTTGTATTCATTGGATGCACCTTTGGAGGTACAATGCTGTTTATATTTATACATGTGTTGTCCCTTTCCTTTTCTTTAGTTCAGTAAAGCTTTGCTGAATATAGAGTTAACCCCATTTCTTAAATTTCATTGGAATATATACTACTCGCATTCAATTGATAGTGATCAATCTCATGTCTGATTGCGTTTCTCAGAATATGTTTTTGCATTGGCATTCGTACAACTTGCATGCAGGAGACAATTGTGGTTTTCCTAGGATGTGAGTTGTACATTTGAAATATATCACTATATCATTTATGATACTATGATCCATTGTTTGCTTTTTAGATGGAAGATGTTATCAAAGGACTTGGATGTGCCAAAATTGAGTCTGTTTATTGGTATTGCGAAATATGGTACAAATTATGCCATTTCTTTGAATAGATTGTAGATCGGGTCGGTTTAATAATTGGCCAATCAAATCAAGTACGAACTTAAGGACATCTTAGCAAGCTAAGTCATATTACCAAAACAATATTTGGTTTACTCAAGCTATAATCAAATAATTATCTGTCTTCATGTCCTACAATCTATTTAGTTGGGTATGTTGTACTTGTATGGCACATTATCTGGCGGAAAGATTATTATTCCATATTAAACAGGGCTATACCAGGTCAACCCAACCCTTAGTCGCTTACTAGATCAACTATCCAGTATTATATTTCCTACGAACAAAATGTTTGCTACATCATTCAATGTGACAGAATATGCCTTAACTATTGTCATTATTACATATATTTTACTTTTTCATTTTAGGAAAAGAATCAACGTTCTCGGTTTGTACTTTTCATGAAAATATTTGAGCTTCAATATAGTAGTTGATTGCGCACATGGTGTATCCGGCCATCTTAGTTTTGGTTCCTTCAATCTTATTATGCAATGTCCAGCACCCCTGTTAGTTTGATTTGGATTAAATCCGATCCTCTGTCTTACCATGTTAACACGTGCTGAAGAGGGAAGTACTGGTTTTACTAATGTACATAAAGGAAGGCTCCCATTAAGGACCATCAGTGGAGCCTGAGGAAAGTTTTTTATGTGCCTTGATCTTTGGGATCAAGAGAATGAGAACACAGTAAATAAACCTATAATGACCGTTACAAGAACTCTTTGAATTTTATATTGTTTCTGGAATTAAGTTGTACAGGATATGTACTTCGAGGCAATAGCTCAGGCTGGGATAAAATCAAAATTGCAACCTGCAAGTTGCCATTGTGCCCATTGTAGGGCCTCTTGCATCCATGATATTAGGGATGCAATATGTGGGAACTCCTACGACTACATTGTAATCTTAGGATGAGATCCTAAGTTAGCTAAAAGATCATGTTATGTTTATCCCATAATGTACTTGTATCAGAAGAATTATGCATATTAGATTCAGCAAATATTTACACTTCAGGTGGCTCACAGAGTTTGATGCTTGGAACAGGTTCTTTCTCGCTTAGCGCCATTTGAGAGAGGTATATATGAGGATTATGTGGCAAATTTTTGGTGCACGACTTCAGTTGTCATAAAATGGAAGAGATTGTTCACCACACAATCACTGAAACTTCTTAGTCTTGCTGCGACCGTTTCCACTTTTCTTCCTTCCATGATTCAGCTTGTGTGGTCACCAACCAAACGTGGTTTTCTGCATGGATTGCTGAACTGTTCTTTCTCATTTTACCTATTCTCATTTCAAGGTATGCATAACTTGCAGTACTGGATCCGTGTCGTTTCCTCCCATGCTTTTGATCATGACTTGATCCTCTCCATTTTGTGGTTCTATTCTACAGTACATGAAAAATCCATCCTGCTTCCGCTTCTTCCGGCGAGCTTTTTGGCCATGGAAGAACCATTTGTTTTTCGGTGGTTGGTATATTATGCTTTACTCTCCATGTTTCCTCTCTTAAGGCGTGACAAATTGGAACTTCCATATGCTGCTCTGTATTGCCTTTTCGTCCTACTCTACTACTCACCAAGTGGTAGAAAGGACGCAGTAGTGACTGATCCTGTTCCGTCCATTCTGAAGTCATTTGCATTAATTTGCGCTCTATTCCTACATATTGTCTACATTACTGTTGCCCCACCAGATAAATATCCTTTCCTCTATGAAGCTGCGATTATGAGTTTCTGTTTCACGCAGTTCATATTGATTTTGGTTTTTATGAATAAAAAACAGTGGTCACTACCTCAGGCTCTCACTCAAGTGAATAGTAAAAAGAAAAGCCTTTGATTTTCTTTAGGGCCAGATTTTACTCTGTAGAACATATTTTTATCTCTTGAGGAAGTTGGAAGGGATTTGAACTTATGTCTCTGGGCCCTTTAACACATTAGAGCTGTACTTGTATACCATTACTGAAGATCTTTTACATCACATCTCAATTTTTTTGACTATAAACTGCCTTTCAAGTTTTGCTTTCTCTCTATCCTTAAGAAATGCAGTTTTCCTTACTATTGCATATTATTCCATGTGTTTCTTGAGTTGACATTTCAAATGTTGAAATGTCAGCATGGGGTGTATTACAAAGACAAACCACAGATCGATCCAAAGTCAATCTTGTTTACTAGTTTTCACATGATAATAATGTGCTAATGATAAAGAATTATGATTCACTTTTGTCAAAAGCAGGTCCAACCAGAGCCCTTTTTACTGGTTCCGTGCATATGGGGCACCATGGAAGTACATCGACCTTCATAATGGTCCAAGAACTTGACGTGCTGAATTTGTTCTGGTGAGTTATTGATTTATAGTGTACCATGTGCATGTGTGTCAACTCACATTGTACTTGAGTCATCAATTTCTTCTGCTTTCTGAGTTTAGTCGTTTTCTTGATTAGTTTGATTATCAGATCCCATTAAATTCATATATAAATGTGTTGGTGATGATGCATGTGCTGGAATTAGGAAATGTTTACTTTTGTGGTTTTTTACGAAGCTAAGGGGACAGACAATTTATAGGGATGTTTTGGAAATTGAGGATTGATTAGACGAACCCAGTCCCTTTTCTCAATTTGGACCAACACTATTATTGTATAAATGCTTGCTTTATGATAGCTATTTGCTTTGGAATGTCTACACAACAAATGTACATAATTAAAATTCAATCTTGATGCTGGCATATTGGTGTATATATCTATACACAAAAATACATACTAATTGAAATACTAAACCTTTCATGTAGGGCTGAAATGTAATTGAATATAGAGTTGAGTAAACACGGTTCCAAAATAAATGTAATTTTAGGATTTTGCACATAGATTAAGGAAACTGAAAACAAAATTGATCTACCTTCATTTATGTACATTTATTATAGGTAAATCTATCTATGTATAAAATTGAGAAGTTTGGTAAAATTTCTGATTTGTCATTTTTTTGACCAAACTATTTAGCAATAAAAAAAATTAAAGATTATATTCTTTTTATGTTTTTTACAATATAAACTTATATATCTTCATAATAAGTTATCTTTTAATTTATATATAGGAGTAGAGATAAAATAAAGGATTACATTTCAATGATTTGGTTATTATTATTATCATAGTTATTGTTGTTGTTATTATTATTATTATTCTTGTTATTATTATTATTATTAATATTGTTGTTGATGTTGTTGTAGGTATTTAAATTATATATGTTATATAAATTAGCTATTTATTGGGTTTAAATCCTTAATCTTTTCTTAATACATCTATATTGCCAAAATAAATGGATTACAACAACTCATGAGTATGTACACTACATTATTATTTTTATAATAATAATAATAATAATAATAATATATTATTATTATTATTATTATTTATTTGTAAAAATATATTATTACTATCATTGTTATTAGTATAGATAATAATTAAAATATCTATATTTGCACTTATTTATAAATTAATACATGTTTGAACTCAAAAAATAAACTCATTATATTATTATAAATTATATTTTATCATGGTAAATAATAAACCGCGTATCAAGCGGGGTGTACTGTGAGTTTACAATAATCACACTGTATTTCATTTCATTTGAAAGTAGTAAATGAGACAAGTATTGGTAGGATATGAACAAATGTTTATGAAATCCTGTAATGACACTGTATTTCATTTCATTTGAAAGTAGTAAATGAGACAAGTATTGGTAGAATATGAACAAATGTTTATGAAATCCTGTAATGACATTTATTTTGTGACAATTTATTTTGATTAAAACGATATTTCTTTTAGGACATATGAAGTATTAATAATCCTGAGCTCCGCTTGTTTGAGTTTCTCACAATTTACGTTCTATCCGAGCTCCTCTATTTTTGTGAAGAAATATTAAAATATAATAGATGATTCAAATTGAATATAATGTTATGTCCCAATTTATTATTTTTATTATTTTTTAGGGATTCAACTTGAGATCTTACTTAGGTTGAAAGATATATCTATTGTTAAGCTATGCTGTGAATGCACTTTTTATTATTATTTCAATTGACTTCAATTTGTTTAAAACAGGCTATTTAAATTACTATCAATCATGTTTACATGTTTAATATGTTACAGTAAATGTGGCGTTTAAAGGTCCACTACAGCTAGCCCATCAAGATCCATTACAATTATCTTCTTGTGGAATTAATATGTATAGGAGTTCATTAATTGTTACCATTTTGTACTTAATAATTGATTATCTGTACTATTGAATTGAATTTGCATCATATCATATAACCAGAAAGTTCACTGAAATTATAAAAAGCAATCAACATTTATTTATCTGACACCAGCAATTAACATATATAATAATTCTAGTTCTACTATGTAATTATGTTTATAGAAATTCTGGGCCCTCTAATTTAACGATTAATTTATCCTCTCTTCTATATTTGCTATTATGTTCCCAGCTCTAAATTATTACCATACCCCATTATTTGATGTCAGTGAACAAAGGCTAGAATATATTATTGTCAAGGTAGGTTTATACTTTATAAGACTGATCTGGTTATGTAAAGTAGGTTTTGCAAGATCTGATTACATAAAATTGCAGTTAGTGGATGGGGAACAAGATAAACCACTTACCCAATTCTTAAAAAAAAAAAAAAAATTTGGCCTTGTTTATATATAGAACTTATAATAATTAGACGAAGTTTCTTGAAAAATGATGAAATATTTGACATGATAAAGGGGTATGTCCATCATCACTTCTTTTGATAACACATTTAAGTGGTTGGAGGTTGAAAGATAGGGAATTCATGCAGGCTTCCTAAATATATGTATTTATTAAAATCATAATTAATTTGAAGTAGCTGATGTGTATTGTTCTTCACCATTCTATCTCTCACACGTCAAAATATAATAAATATCACATCCCCTTCGCATAATTATTGCCCACATCGGCAAAATTCGAATTTATAAAACTCACATTTGAACTATTGTATCGATAATCGTTATATTAGATGAAACATACATTACAAAATAGAAGACATGAATTTACACTTTTAAGTCACTTGAAGTGAAACAAGAGTTTATGATCAATCATTGTGGTCTTGGATTGAATTATACGACTTGTATATAATATTCATTTACTTTAGAAGATCAGTACGTATAAAAATATTTAATTACTGCAAGTTACCTAAAATTTAATAATAGGTAGAGGTGTGCATCACAAGCAATTTATTAAATTTGACCCTTATAACTCCATATATTGAACTCAAATCAACTGGGATTGCTTTATTAAATAGCGTAAGTAATCTAAGTGTGACATAATTAGATTAGAAAAAAACCGTAGTACATGTCCAAATATCTATGATGACTATTCAAGCACATCAAATCAAATTCAATGGATGCAAATAAAATTACCATGGTCTCTAGACTCTGATCTACATATGCATATATAAATCGATAAATAATCCAATTGATGCACAAATTATTCAAACTGGATTGAAAATCAAACAACTCGAAACTGTTTGGAGTTTTTTATATGATTTAAAAGCCCTCATCAAATCAATGTCCGGTCAAATCAATTCAAACTAAATGTGTGCTTATCATATAGACTAGTACGAATTGAACACAATTAACCCATAACTTTTTTATATATATATATATATAAAGGGTTAAAATTAATTTTGATCTTACAATTATGGTGTCTTCCGATTTTAATCTTATAATTATCAAAATTTTTAATTTCAACATAGAATATAAGAATTTGTCTAATTATAATCAAATTTTGTTTGGAAAATTGGAATTTTGAAAATGTTACGGATCCAATTTTTTATTAGGATTTCGATTTTGGCAATCCTCTGATAGAATTTGGCACGTAACATTTTCAACAAAATTGGATTGCAATTGGACATATTCTTAAACTGTAAGACTAAATTGAAAATTGTGATAATTATGAGACTAAAATCGGAAGACACATATTTGTATGATCAAAAATGATTTTAACCTCATATATAGACCTCCTCATACAAGATAAGAAATCAGATCATATGCTCCATCCGTTTCAAAATAAGTGTCGTTTTGGAGTTTAAATTTTAGATTTTTATGTAATTTTATTTCCAAATTATCCCTATTAATATTCCTTAGTTAAGATTTAGGGATTTAATATGATATTTTATAAAATTAATTTGATTCTCTTTCCAATTTTGAATCTTAATTACATTCCTTGATTATTTAATAGTATATTTTTTCAATTTTTATATTCCTTAATTATATCCATATATTAATTTTCAAACCGACACTTATTTTTAAACGAAGGGAGTAGATTATAATTACTTAGATAGTGTTAACTCTTACACGGGAGAGGAAAATAGTTATTAATTAAGTAAGTGTATAGTAATAAAAAGAGGGCAATTAAGCATTGGCAACTGTGGATGTGCCAAACCCTAAAGAGGGAATAACAAAACTTAGGGAATAACAAAAATTTAAGAATTGTGGTTGGCATAATATAAGTAGTTTTTTTGGATAATTTAATGTTATATATGCTTAATTAACTATATTTTAGATGTTTTAAATTGTGATTTGGAATATTAGGAGAATAATAAAATTAAGAAACTTTTATTTATTTGTGTTTGGGAGGGAACGATATCTGTCCAAATTTTGTTTGGAATTAATTAATTTAATGTTATGCTTCAATTTTAAAGATTCGAGGGCATATTTAGTCCCAATGCACTATTTGTATGTCATAAAGTCATCTGTTTAATTAAAATAACTATTTATGCATTTAATCTCCAATTTTTTTCTTACCAAATTTTAACTATCACTACTAGCTAACTTTAGCTAGACAATATATACATAAACTAATCTATTACTTATATAATATCGCTAGTGTCACCATAATCAACTAAATTTACTTCACATATAATTATACAATTTTAATGGACTTCACCACCTATTGATTATCATATATACTAAATTAATATATTCAAAATGTTCCTATCACCACCAACTACTCAAAAATTATATATTTATATGCATAGATGAAGAAAAATAACTCAACTCAAAACATACCTCTTCCGTGTATATGTATATATATATACTTGTTTTTCTTTTTTCTTTATTTTGGATGTCACAATTACTATATAACTCACTTTTAGATAAAGTACTATTTTTTCAGCTTATTTACTGATATATTATTTTTAGATTCGAAAATATAAAAGATATTAAGAATTAAATATGTTTATAGTAGGAAATTAACTTGATTAATTTGTTTTTCAATACCTTTATTTCTTAATTTTTGTGAAAGTTAGAATATATATATATATATGTATATGTATATGTATATGCTTGAATGTGCATGTAGGCAGGTCCTAGGTACTTGTTAAGAAAGTAGGTATATATAGTCTTTTGTTCGAAATAGTTCAATAATGCTGAATTATTATTTTTGTTAATGATCAAATTATGACTCAACTCCATTTAAGACCCACACATGTTATGTTTGGGAGAGACACAACTTGCAATTACAAGATTTAGTTGAATTTAATTTGGTTTAATTGAATAATGCTATGTTTGTTTTTCTTTTTTAAAAGGTGAAGTACTTGTACACTATATACATTAGTTGGACTTGGACCAAGGTTAACCATCCTCTAGCTAATTACTTTTTATGCGCATATCAAATTCATCATACTTGTTATTCTTTTGTTAAATAGCTTAAATGTATTTAGCCTTTTTTTTTAATTCCCACATGGTACTCTTCTTATATCTTCCTATATATATATATATATATAATTACATGATGCATATATAATAAATAAAAATAAAATATTGTATATAATATCATTCTTTGTTTAGTTTGGGGAGAGAAGGACCTCCCCTTATAATTATTGACCATTCTTTAAGTAAATCCATGCTTAGTCACAACTTAATCATATTTAGCATAAGCATTAATTTGGTCATTTATCACTAAGAGAGTTGGAGTTGTACATATATTTCACATCGATCATACACGTAAGACAAAAGTATGTAAATTAATAGTGTAATTGGAATTGAGTTTCATTCTAAAAAAAGAACCCGAATTGACATCAACATCCAATTCAAGCCGTCCAAGATAAAAATAGATTCAACATGGATTAAAGTTTTGATATTGATATATAGGGTTAATAATTCTAACATTTTTTTTTTTTTACAATTTGCAATATCGAAAACATTTAAATAGCAATTAAAATACTATGCCAAAAGGTTTAAAATAATATTTTAATTAATATATCTCGCATCACAATTGTGGCAACAACAGTATTAATTAAATTTAATTTGAATGATGAAGTTCAATAATTCATTCTAAATTGATGACACGTACAGCTAAATACCATTAAAATTTTCTGGTGACATAATTGATCAAATAAATTCAGTCTTGAAACTTCTTTCTGCACTAGATTTGTTATAATCAGTGTATATCTTCAACAAGATTTTGTAAGAAATGGACCATTTATTTTCTTTAAATTATAATCCATCTTAACAGCTTCTGAATTCTAAATTTTTCTCACCACGCACTAATATTGATAAAATACGGATGAAAAACGAATAAAAAATTGAACAATTTTTGAAATTATAGAAGTAAATTGGATATTCTAAACTTAACAGAACTCTTTTCGAACAACCTCTAATTAATACGACTAAAAATGAAAATTTCCCCAAATCAAATATTAAATCATTTGATTTGATTACTGCTAAAGCTGTACATGCATGAGTTAGGTGCAACTTTCAAATTAATTTCACACGAGCAAGAGTTTACATATAGAGATGAGATATATATATTCCAACATTATTAATTTTAGAAAGAAAGACAAGCACAGAAAGTACGATGATCACTTCCATTCAATAGCATGTGCTATTATTCTATTTTTGGACACTCAACTAATTAAAATTACGTAGAGTTGGGGATCAGCAATTTTGCATCCCAATTTAGAAAATAAAATTTATATTATCAGAGTAAGATAGTGACCAAGAAATTTAAATAGTTGCCATTTAGCTGATTTCTGAATTTATGTGCTACTTAACTTTATAAAATTTCAGTAGTCGAATTAATTAATGTATCGAACATGATTCTTAATTATTTTCTTTTGTGGTATATAACTTTTTTATTATTAGCACAAGTTAATCAATAATATTCAAGCACATCACATGATTTATATAACAACTTGGAGAGGACCATATTGTAACTTCAAAAATAGAAATTGGTGGATATATGATATGCATCAAATTGAAAATGAAAAATAATCTAATTGTTGATTTATTTATTTCTTGATTAAGATGTACTGTTACACATTTACTTATTATATATAGATGGAGATAACATGAAATCACCAATTTACGACTTTAATAAAATAGGTAAGCATATCTAATTAGGTGATTAGGCTTTGAGCCTTAAATGCTGATGTATAGAGTTCTTTATGGTAGCATACGTTTCTTTGTGTTTCGTTTTATTTAATTAGAATATTATCAATATATAAACACATATATCAATTATAATATTATTTAAGTCAGTTTTAAGTTTTAAATTCCGTCTCACATGAACTATTGATAACATTTTTTTTGGTTTAATTGTTTTTGTGATATTTATTGTAAAGTGTAAATGGGAATTACGTGTAAGATTTCTATTATTTGCCGAATAAAAGTGCAAGAAATAAGGCAAAGCAAAATGGCCCACACTTTAATACAAACTATTAATTAGTCACAACTTAACCAACAACCACCCCAACGTCAAACCATCCCTATTTTATTTACACGTATTTTTTTTAAAATTTAATACAATAATTTGATATTTGATTCATTATTCTTGACACATATATATGGTGTAGTATCTATCTAACATAACACGTATGGAATACTAGAGTACTAGGCATGTGAAGTTTGATGTTCTTATCGTATTTTATGTTATGTGTTATATAAATGCACATCATATGCAAAATAGTAAATGAAATTAATTTGGAAGACTCGTGAATGCCTTAAGATATGATTATAGGTATATAAGTGCATCATAGATTGTGACTTGATGAGATGGTTTATTAATTTCATCACACTTCTTGATATCTACATAGAAGTTATAAAATTTTAATTTGTTCAAAAGAAATGAACAACAAGATCTTGAAATTAATGAGACTTTGGATTTCTTATTATGATCAATGTGACAAAGTTGAGACTATGATCAATCATTTCTACATATCATAAATATAGATAGTGAAAAAAAAGGGTTAACAATGAATTTCAATAGATATGATTAATTAATATTGATTTTTAGTTATAAATTCTTTCAATCATAATAAAATAATCATTCCACGTCAAGTCCCTACAGTCCTAGAGTATGCATAGTAAAACCCCGATTTAGGTCCTTCACATCTTATTGTATTTTAAAGATTAAACCTACTTGTGTATACAATATGTATAATAATCTTAATTAATATATAAAAAAATTATAAAAAACAAAAACATAATTAAAAAAAATTAAAATATTAGTGGAATAGTTGAATAATATAATAGATATAACACCATATATAATAAATAGAAAATCTTATATTCTCTTACAAATACAATATATATAATCAATTAATATATTATGATAGATACTAGTTTACCTATATTTTTTTTATTACACATGCCCTATGCTAGTATTATTATATATAAGCTAATGAAATAAAATATGAGATCAGAATGTTGTAGAGGAAAAGCATATGATGGCTAGAGTACGGTATGCCGGTTATAATATATGAAGACAAAAAGAGTTAATGTACTTTAAAAAGTTAAATATTTTTTTTAAAAGTTAAATATTTTTTTAATGAGTTAAGGATAGTCGAAAAAATAAAGAAAAATAAAAATTAAAAAACCTATCTTTTTCTTCAATATAATTATCATAATATATGTAAAAATGCCCTTGATTTAGAAACACAAGCATTCAATAACAAGTTTTGACTTCCGACTTATTGAAAGTGTCTGAATGTTCTTATGCAGAATAAAAATACTCAACAGAGACACAATGTTATCTATGATGTAGACAATACTGGATATAACACAACGGAATGAAATGTAATAAACAAGATAAGACAATTATCTACAAGTATATAAAATACTTATGGAACTCTAGCAAAACAAAAATTCTTATAATACGAATTCTTGAAGTACAAAGACCAAAGAGAACTTATGATAAGACTCTCCTTAACAAACTCAATATGTCCTATCTAAATAACAAATCTCCTCGAAAATCTCTAACAAGAGATAAATTGATTAGTATAGAAAAAGAAAAAATTAAATATGTTGAATAATTCTAACACTAACATTTATAATACTTCTAACATTTGGAAACATAGTTCATCACTTTGTGGGTTTACTATCACTTTTATTTATTTTTAATAATATTACTGAATGTTTCAAAACAAGTACAACAAGGTTAAATGTATTAAAGCAGCCAGGCTGTATACGGCATATCACATATGCAATATTTTTCCTTTTTTTTTTTGATTAAAATTCCAGTTGTTATTATATTAATAATTGAAAAAATAGACAGACATTCTCTATGTAAAATAGTGTTTGATTTCCTGTTTTCTTTTCTTCTGTTTTCCCTTTGGCTAAAAGCTACTATGAATAAACAAAATGAAACCAAAAACCATAAGACAAGACCAGGTACCAACGCTCATGTTGTAAATAAAGCCTGCATTTATTGATTAACAAAAACAATAACAATAGTTATAATTTGAATAGAAGAAAAAAGAAAAGGTGTATTATTAATTAGTTAAAGTAAAAGAAAAAAAAGAAGAGAGAGTGGCAGCTAAGAGGGCGGTGTGTGACATGAAAGTTGCTCATTAAATCATCTTACCTGCCTTCATTCATTGCTCACTCTTCTCATTTCACTCTTTAAATCCTCTTCGCTCACTCACTCTCCTCCATCCACCACCACCGCCGCCGCCGGAAAAGGAAATATGCAGCTATCCGTGAAGCTCAAGTACGTGAAACTAGGTTACCAGTACCTGGTGAACCACATCTTGAGCTTACTCCTCATCCCAGTCATGATCGGAATTCTTCTGCAACTCCTCCGCCTGAGCCCCGACGAAGTCCACGAAATCTGGAGCTCCCTCCACGTGGACGCCGCCCAGGCCCTCTGCTCCTCCTTCCTTATCATCTTCATCGCCACCGTCTACTTCATGTCCAAGCCCCGTTCAATCTACCTCGTCGACTACTCCTGCTACAAGCCGCCGGTCACGTGTCGCGCTCCCTTCTCGACCTTCATGGAACATTCCAGACTGAATCTGAAAGATAACCCTAAAAGCGTGGATTTCCAAATGCGCATTCTGGAAAGATCGGGGTTGGGCGAAGAAACGTGTTTGCCTCCCGCGATTCATTACATCCCTCCCGCTCCGACCATGGAGGCTGCCAGAGGCGAGGCGGAGTCGTCATCTTCAGCGCCATTGATGCTCTCATGGAGAAAACTGGGATCAGGCCGAAAGATGTCGACATCTTATTATCAACTGCAGCCTGTTTTCTCCGACTCCGTCGCTCTCAGCATGGTGGTGAACAAGTACAAATTAAGAAGTAATATTAAGAGCTACAATCTCTCCGGCATGGGCTGCAGCGCCGGATTATTCTCCATTGATCTAGCTCGGGATTTATTACAGGTTCATCCTAATTCCTGCGCGCTTGTAATAAGCACAGAGATCATCACTCCTAACTACTACCAAGGATCGGAGCGCGCGATGCTCCTCCCCAACTGCCTCTTCCGCATGGGCGGCGCCGCCATCCTCCTCTCGAACAAGCGCCGCGACAGCCGCCCGCGCCAAGTACAAGCTCGTCCACGTCGTCCGACCCCACAAGGGCTCCGACGACAAGGCCTACCGCTGCGTCTACGAGCAGGAGGACCCACAGGGGAAGGTCGGAATCAACCTCTCCAAGGACCTGATGGTCATCGCCGGCGAGGCCCTCAAGTCCAACATCACGACGATCGGGCCGCTGGTGCTGCCGGCGTCGAGCAGCTGCTCTTCCTCTTCACCCTGATCGGCCGGAAAATCTTCAACCCAAAATGGAAGCCGTACATCCCGGACTTCAAGCAGGCGTTCGAGCATTTCTGCATCCACGCGGGAGGGAGGGCGGTGATCGACGAGCTGCAGAAGAACCTGCAGCTGTCGCCGGAGCACGTGGAGGCGTCGAGGATGACGCTGCACCGGTTCGGCAATACGTCGTCGTCTTCGCTGTGGTACGAGATGAGCCTACATAGAAGCGAAAGGGAGGATGAAGAAGGGAAACAGGGTGTGGCAGATAGCATTTGGAAGTGGATTTAAGTGTAACAGCGCCGTCTGGAAGTGTAACCGGACCATCAAAACGCCGGCGGATGGGCCATGGCAGGATTGCATTCATAGGTATCCAGTGCATATTCCAGAAATTGTCAAGCTCTGATCATTCCTATATGCTATTTAGCCTATTATATATATAATAATTATAATATTAATATATATACATTTACTATATAATATTCTTCTCAAGAATGCATGCAGCCATGGGGTTTAGATTTTTTCCCCTTTTTATTTTTTTTTAATTAAATTTTTTTTTCTTGGAGGGGTGGGTAGAATTGGAAATGTATCTGCACAAAGTTAGCATGCATTTACTAGTAGGTTGCACGGCGACGACCAGGGAGATTTAATTTACTGCTATCGATTTAATTTGGGAAAAACAATTGAGTAATATATGTATCCATCATTAAAGGAAACACATATTTTGTCCCATTTATTTTTACTTTTAAATTTCTTAGTCTTTTGAATTTTTATTATATAACTAGATATTTGGTTCCGTTTGCACATTTTTGCATTGTTTTTTTTGAAAAAAATGTTGGTGTAAAAAGAGGTTTAGTTGTAAAAATAGATAAATTTAAAACATTTTCTGAAATCACAATATAATCATAATCTGTTTTAATTCAGGGAAAAAATGTATTGTTCAAAAATTACAATTTCATCCTTTTAAAAAAATAAAAATTAACTCATTATTGCATTTTAAAATACAATCGTGCATTTTTCATCTATTTGAGTTCATTAAAATAACTTGTTAAGATTAAAATTTAAAAAGCTAAAACTAAATTAATTTTGAAAAGGAAATTTGGGAAATTAATTAAAAAAATTATATAACATTAACTCATATTTACTATATTCCTATCTTTTGAGTCTATGACCACATGCAGATATAAATGAATGAAAGGTACAGAATATACCGATCTTGAAATTGACATTAATTCATATTTACTTGTGAAACACTAGCTCCATGTATATGCCATCTCCCTTCCCTGTATATAATATAAGCTTTTTTTCCTTTTTTAATATCTCAAATATATAATTTGCTCTTAATATAATAATATTTACTTAACTCATTTACTAATAAACTTTTATTCAATTATATATTTTAAACTTGTAAATGTAACAAATTCCAAGCATTAATAATACATTAAAGAATGTATCAATAGATAACTCATTTAATAAGAGTATATATAGTGATACAAAATTAACTACATTTATTGATTGTTCTAATAATTTGTTTAATCATTATGAAAACTCGAAGTTATTGATATAAAACATAGAAAAGTGTGACAACTCTAGAAGTGACAAGGTACCTGACACAAAATTAATGTAATAATCTTGAAAACTTATCTTGTCAAGTCGTTATCATATTATGTTAAGACAATAATAATAGTTCTCATATAGAGTAGTAATTTTAATTCTTATTGTGTTTGTGATGTGATTGTCGTGTGATATAAGGATATTCAGTCATGCCATTTTCATGTTCATATTTTCGTGTTGGAATTGTTATCGTGGCGATTAAAAATACAATATAAAAACATGAGTTGTCAAATGTCACCCCTATTCGAGTCCCTTTTACTAATTGTTTGGAAAAATAATATTAGTCATCAAAATAATTTCGAAATATTTTGCATCATCGACTTTTGACGCTTATAATGTTTTTTTTTTTTGGGGCCCAAAATATTGTTTTTCAGACTCAAAGTTTAAGTTGCCCTATTAGTAAATATCTAATAACAAAGTTTTTTTAATTATTAATCTTATAGATGCTAGATTTAATTAAATTTTGTTAAGTACAATTTTATGTTTTATTTGTACATTCATACTTGTAGGGATTAATTTTGAGTTTGGTTTTAAGGAGATATAATTTTCAAAATATGATATGATGTAAGAAAAATAAAATCTCAGAGTTGCTCCATCACTTTGCTATTAAACAAAAGAAAAAACTCATTCTAGCAAAGAGAAATTTCATTTCCTTTTATTTAAAAAATGAATAATGCTGACACAAATTCTACTACTTCGTATGATTATTAAGGGAAATTAAAAGGAAAATGTTTGCCCAGTTCTACAATTATGACAATGTATCGGTATGATAATGTAAAATATAATTTTACATTAGTTTCTAATGAAGAAAATAATTATTCTTCTTGGATAATATACATTTGAGTCCAGCACCACTTATTATTTATTTCTTGCTGAGTCCATTGGGCCGCCTGTTTAGATCAGTACATTGGAGCAATAGAACTTCTTATTGGGCCTATGAAATTAAGTCCAAGTTGGGCCACATTCTTAGCCCAATGGGTAGATGCTCATGCTTGTTCGATCCAATTTCAAACTATACATATATATATATATATATAACCCATGTTGTTTTATTTGAGAATCTATAAGAATTAATTTTGAATCACCTTTATATAGGATTTTTTATTAAATTAAAATGAATTATTATGATGTTATATATGTTGGATCATCCGACCCGAGCTAGACCCGATTACTAAATCTGGCCGGCAATGGAGGTGATCCGATGATTGATTTAGAATTCGAGCCTGCCAATGCGACCCGGCCAAAAAGTTTGTCCTGAACGACTCTTAGACGACCTAACCAAAACCATTCTTGATTTATGTCTGAAGGGTCCTGGCCAAGCAGGATGTTGGCAGCCGCCGCGAGATCATGAGGAAGTTACAACCACCCATTTCCTAGAAAATAGGCTAAAAATAGGGGATTAGTGGGAATCATCCCTACTACTCGAGCCCTTCCCTAGCTATAAATAGATGTAATTTCAACTTGTAAAGGGTTCGAACATTTTCATTGTACTAAGCACTAGAGAGCTGATTTCTTTACATATATTATATACGATCCTGCCCGGTCACTAAAACCGTTCAAGATCAGCCGAATTAAATTACTCGAGTAGGTTCCAGGCCAGTGTTTTCTGCACTCATTTTTACACTTTTCAACTCATTTTCATCCAATTCTCATTAATTTAAACCCTATTTAATAATTTTCGAGTGTTCAACTAGAAATTTATCATTTACAGATTTCGACGTCAACAATTTGAAGTGAATTATTTCCCTAATTAACTTTATTCAAAATACAACATATAGTTTCAGCATAAAAATCGTTGATTTTAAAATTAAAATCTATAAATTCAACTTGATATGTGAATCACATTGTTATCCCTCCACTTTTGATGTGTTGGTCTAATCATTATCATCTGATGGAGAAAAAATTATGCCCTTTCCGCATTTGAGGACATAGTGGCTCTTGGACTATGCTTGTACCTATTTTGGCTTTGACTCATTTCAACCTTTTGTTTTTATCTTTTTTCCCCACACAACACTTTTACGACTTACTTAGGTTAACTATAATGAATTTCTATTTTTTACTTTTAGGAAAAGGAGGTTTCTATAATTAAGAATTAATAAATTAATAACTTTTATAATATAATAATTTTATGTGATCCTGGCTTGATACTTAAAAGATAAATTACTACGGGATAAATTAATAAGACTTTTAATTAATAAATTTTACATGGTGCAAAGATTAATAATTTATAGAGACATTAATATATATAGTCACTATAGGCTACGACGAATAACCAAGCCATTCTTTAACCATAGTCCAATCAAATTTTAATTTAATATTTTTTTTAACAATCCAATTTCAAGTTTACGTCTACCTAATTATGAATAACAATGTGGATTAATTTGGATATCATTACAAATGTCTAACGTACCTCAAAAGAAGCAATGTTTATTCTACACTAGCTAGCTAGTCTTCATTATCATTTATAATCATCTCTTCTATGATCTAACTATTGTTCGTGACGATATTTATTTATTTATTTGTTTATTGAATAAAGTGATGAAGGCATGGTAAGAAATGTTGGGCTTTTGGTCGTTCTCATGAAAGATAATCCTTATATTTGAACACGCTAATATAGTCTTTCTTCAAGACTTTGTGGACTTTAGGTATATATGCAAAATTAAAGGGGCTTCGTTTATAAATGCCATAATCAATGGGGCTTTAATTCTTCAAATATTTCATCATTTGTTGCTGTTAATTGTGTTCATGACAAGTCGAGAAGAAGAAGAAATTGGGGTGAACCATATTATTCATAGTTCGATCAGTAAATAAGTTTGATGATATCAAACATATTAATATTATGAATTCAATATATGTGTACCAAATATTGAATTATAAATTATAATTCGGCTTTTTTTTTTCTTTTGATGATTGTGTAATATATAAAAAAAATAATAGTGCATAATGGTTACAATATGTTATCAAAATTCGAAGGAACACTCCTAAGGAAAGTATATATGGTTTCAAAATTTGGTCTAGTTGATCGCTTATAGAATTGTATAATGATTGATGATTCAATTTTGAGTAAAATGGTGGATCAATCACTTTTGTTTGTTAAATAAAAGACTGGAATAATATTTTATCATACTTTTTCAAATTTTAATTGCATGATATAAGTGTTCGTTATAGTTTTACAATTTATATATGTATTAAAAAATGAAGAAGTAGAATATAGAAACACTCAAAGAGGGACTTGGATCCTATGTTGGGCTAAAAAGCCGAACACCTTGTGCATGACATTTTTTATCTTCTTTTCATTCTTTTTTTTTTTTTTTCCATTTCCTAAATGTATTTTTATATATTTTTATTGTTGATATGTTATATTATCATATACACTTAAATAATTATGAGGACATCACTTCATGATAAATAATCATATGATACATTTAGAAAAAATAAAAGAGAGAGTAAAAATAACAAGGCAAAAAATGACAAGCACAGGTGCTGCTTTTCAGCTCAATAGACGATCCACATCCGATAAAGGACTTTAACGACTTTTGTAATATTTTACAATATCAATATATTAAATCAAAACTTATTAATATTTTTTTTTCCTTTTCTGATTTAACATGAACACTAGTAATAGAAGGCGATATTGGATGGGGGATTTTGTAATTATGATATTATAAGTCAAAAGTAATAAAATTTGCATGGCAAAAGTCAATGATTTCTTCCCTTTTCTAAAAGCGTGAAGTAATTATCATTCAAGATTTGGGAGAATGATTTCAGGGTTTGATAAATGCTTCTCTATTGCTTTAGGATTTTGACATTGAACCCCTTCTCATTACTTTTGATTCTCTTTAGATATCATAAATATCTGATAGCGATATTGTTAGGGATGCAGCTAGACAACTTATGTTGAGTAGATCGTTGGTTTTGGGAAGTTAAATTATCAATGAGTATTTTAACATTTAAAATAAAAAAAATATACATAAAAAATTGAATTTTTAAAAAAAAATTTGGGGGCTTTAGCATAGGGAGGCTCCAGCCCCTAGCTGGCGTGACGCGATAAAATTAATTAATTTTCTTTTTAACCTTACGTAGTTAGAGTAAGTCGGAGTTGATCCCACGAGTGCTGAAAAATTAACTATATCACCTATATTCAATTCAATAAAATAACAAGTGATGGGGAGATTTTTGAATTGGTAAACTATCACTAAATTAACTAACAACCTAAAAAGCAATTAAATAATAAGGAATCGATATACGAAAATATTCCAGTTAACAGTTCAATTATCCCTTATTATCAATTATTCCCTAATTAATGTTACACCACTCTCTCAAATGATCATGAAATTACCATCCCTAATCTAACAACAAGCTCTGTTAAATCGAATCGTCTCTTAAAATTAGTTAAATTAGAATAAGATCATTAAATTAACCCTATTCAATTGAATAACCTATAATAAGCTCTTTAGATTTATTTCATCAATGCATTAATGAAAGGATGAACTTGACGCCAAATACATAAGCTCGATTAGGTAATTCTAGAATTATGCTACCCTAGAGATGTACGACCTCTAATTTACTACTAATGAAAACTAAATCACAATAATTAGAATTAATGATCTAGAATTCTAGCCATCAATTATCAACACTTAGACTAGGTGATCAATCTAAATTAAGCATCGAATAATCGAAAATGATATTCACAGATAACATAATCAATTCCAATCAAATATAGAGAGAAAGTTACGGGATTAATTAGAAAATAAATAATAAATGGATTCAAACATCCCTGCTAACCGGAATTATGAATTTAGTCTTACATCTTTGAAGTCAAAGCGATGAAAATCAAAGAAGAAATCATGTAAGACTAGTCTAAAGTGGATCCTCGAGCCTCTACGTCCATCGTCTCTCACATCCTTTTAAACTGGTATGACACTCCAAAATATGAAAAGTGGGTGTTTTTCCTTTGGAGGCGTGCACATCTCCTTTTAATTTATAGAGATTGATCGAAATCCTATCTGAGCCCAAAAACTCATATGAAATCTCTCTAGGCCTGATATTGGGCAGATCGGCCCACACTAGGTCTGTTAGTGTCATGGGTTTCAGCTTTAACCTTAGCCAACTATTATTTCTAGTCTATTAAGCGGCTCACAAATACATTTTTTAGTTCAAAAATACTCCAAAATCCCTGAATAAAATATAAAAATAATATATTAAGTATTTTGACACAAAAAACACGAATATATAAAAAATCGATATGTGCAATACATGAAATATGCATAAATATCTATATTTAACCACTAAAATCATGCACATATTTTCTACCTATCAATATCACACTTTTCTTTTCTTAATAACATATTCAAATTTTACCCAACTAATTTTATTACATCATGCCGGTCTTTCTTTTTAATGGATCCTTCAAATAATTTTAAATGAATTTAAATATACACAATTTACAAAAGCATTTCAAATCCTGATAATCTTATATAATATGTTCAATCTTTGTACTACTTCTATGTCCTAATCTTGCCAACATTATACCCATATATTTGAAATAAGAGATCTAGATTATATGATACATATATAATTATATGTATATGTATTTTGTTTGGTTTATCATGCATTAACCCAATCATTTAAATGAATTTTTATTAAAATTTTATGGCGTGGAATCTTATCACAAAGCCTCAATGTTATTGTTACCAAACAACACTCTAACTCAATCATTTGTCTTACCCCATTCAAAATTTTGGTAATAACATTTGATTTGTGTAATTTACTTGTATAAAGTGCCTATAATATTAACCAAACAAATATCTTGTCCTCGTCCCTGAATTTAATCCAAATTCACAATCCAATTTCCAACCCCATATATAAATTGATTAGTCAACTAATTAAATAAACGTCTAACACATGTCATTTTGATTACCAATATTGTATTTCATAAATCAGAAGATAATAGAATAGAGAGAGAGAGAGAGAGAGAGAGATTTATGTTCCCAATTACTAGTAAAAATGAAGGTCAACCTCAAATGGTGGTGCCAATAATAACCCAAACACAAAAACCAAGCCACGTTCTCTTCTTGAAGTGTTAAATTAAATCCTATTATGAGTGCTTCATTACAATATTGGGTTTCAAATTACACTGCTCTTTAATTTTCTTTTTAAATGACGATAAAAATATAGTATGTAGAAAAAAATAAAAAAGTTTCTATTTCCTTAAATGTAATTGGTATTGCTTTCTATTAATGTTGGTCACTGATTTAGGAAATCCAACTTTCATGGTTGGCACACAGACTAGACTTAGCCAGAATTAGCCAGACAAGTTTTTTTTGGTCACCAATATAATTCAAATATTTCAATATTGCGAACTCATTTTACATGGAAAACAGTAATACTATAATCAATAACTGCTATAGGTATTGTAATTCATTTCTCAAATGAAATTGTTCCACCTTATAATTAGCGACATATTTTATTTTATTACTTTTAGTTAAATATCACCCCCATCACATATTGAAAGCATTAGATTATAATAGGACAAAAAATCATGCGCATACTTTTAAAAAATATTAAAATAGGAAATGAAACATCTATTTCTTTCAAAACGTGTTTCATCTAACATTTCAAAATAATTATCACACGTCATATATATATATATATACATATAAATGATAATATTAATTAACACCCAAAATTTTGAAAAATTTTGAAAAATAAAATGAAACGCCAAAATATAATCAGATAGCTGCAATATAGAGTCTTAAAAAGGAAAAGCATTATAATGGAAAGACCTAGAGTAGTATAAAAATGAAGTCTCCCCACCCTTGAGAGCCACCAAACCAATTCTGATTCGAGAGAGAGAGAGAGAGGATGGAAGCAATGGCGTTGATGATGTGGATACTGGTAATATGCGTGTGTTTGATGGTGAAAGTGGGTTACGAAACAGTATCATGTTACTTGTTAACTCCTAGACGCATAAAGAAGAAAATGGAGAAGCAAGGAGTGCGTGGGCCTAAACCTAGGTTCCTTGTCGGAAACATCTTGGACATGGCTGCCCTGGTGGCCAAATCCACCGCCTCCGACATGGATTCCATCCACCACGACCTCGTCCCCCGCCTCCTCCCGCATTTCCTGGCCTGGTCCAAATCCTATGGAAAACGATTCATATACTGGAATGGGGTTGAGCCGAGGATGTGTTTGACTGAAACTGGCCTCATCAAAGAGCTTCTCTCTAAATACAGCAACCTTTCTGGGAAGTCATGGCTGCAGCAACAGGGCTCCAAGCATTTCATCGGACGAGGCCTCTTGATGGCCAATGGCGACGATTGGTACCACCAGCGCCACATCGTCGCCCCTGCCTTCATGGGAGACAAGCTTAAGGTATACATAACTAACACCTATATTCTCATTCTTGATTTTTGATTCATTAAAAGAGGGTGGTTTTGGGTTGAAGAGTTATGCAGGGTATATGGTGGACTGCACGAAAGAGATGCTGGAGACAGTGGAAAAAGCAGTGGAGAATGGGGAAACAGAGATTGAGATTGGAGAATACATGACTCGTTTAACTGCTGATATCATTTCCAGAACTGAATTTGATAGTAATTTCCAAAAGGGAAAGCAGATTTTCCATCTTTTAACTCTTCTTCAACACCTCTGTGCCAGATCAACCAGGCAATTGTGCTTCCCTGGTAGCAGGTAATTTTAATTACCTTTTCTTTTCTCTTTGCAAAATGGATTTCATGAATCTTAGTGATAAAAAAAGTTGGAATAAAACAACAGATTTTGATGAAAGAGAGATTTTGCTCTTCTCCCTTTACCATATTTTGATTTTCCACCAATTTTACTCATCGATTTAGTAATGAATTTTTTTTTGATATGGGGTCCATCCATTTAACTATCTTTATCATGTTACAACATGAAATACTATTTGAAACAGAGAATCGGGTCTGTATCACTTGAACCATTTAAAAAAGAGGTTCTTGGAGATTTCATAATGAGGGTTAACAATTTGACAGATTCTTGCCAAGCAAGTACAACAGGGAAATAAAATCACTGAAAACGGAGGTGGAGAGGCTGTTAATGGAGATCATACAGAGTCGAAAAGACTGCGTGGAAATAGGACGAAGCAGCTCATACGGAAACGATTTACTGGGAATGTTGTTGAATGAAATGCAGAAGAAGAGATCAGGCAATGGATTCAGCCTGAATTTACAGGTCATAATGGATGAATGCAAGACCTTCTTCTTCGCGGGGCATGAAACGACGGCGCTTTTGCTGACATGGACAGTGATGCTGCTTGCCAGCAATCCATCCTGGCAAGAAAGAGTTAGAGCCGAGGTTCAAGAGGTCTGCAATGGCGCTCCACCTTCTGCTGAATACCTCTCTAAGCTTACTTTGGTAAGAAAATATTTATATTTTTTTTCTTCGAGATAATTTTCATTTTAATCATTTATGTTTTAATTTTTTCTTTTTTTTTTAAATTTTTTTTTCAAAATTGTTGATATCACCATATGAATTTGACTATCATGTCATGTTTTTTTAAATTTCGACTAAAACTAAATTGAAATTGATAAAAATTAAAACGACAACATAAAATGGACCTAGATTGAAGCATCGTTCACTTTCGTTGATTAATGTTTTTTGGATTTGGATTAATCAATGTGACATCGATTAAATTACATCTGACTATTTTTTCCTGATTTTTCTACTTGAGTCTTTGTATTAGGTGGAATGCTTTCATAAGTATTTCATGTGTTCATGGTTGATGTGTCAAAAATTTAGAGTATCTATTAATTTTATTATTCATATAACGAGAGAATGAGATGATTACATGTTATCAGTAGACATATTAAGAATTGCTCACGGTGGACATTTGAGCAAAACCAAATATATACCTTTCTCATATTTAGCACCAAGTGTTAATAGTGACAAACACTTACTTTTAGTAGTGCCTCGGCCCCCCGAAATATTAATAATTGAATTCCTTTTTGTTTATCAATAGTTTAAATTTTAGATGAGGCCATTATTCAAAGTGCCATACAAATATATATACTTGAATTTTGAATCTGTTCCATTTTCATAATATATCCTATTAACTTTTAATATTGTACACTGCTTATCTAAAGTGCTTTGTCACTTATGAAGATATGCTAGAGCATACAAATAGATATGAACTTGTCTAATCGAATATAAAAGAATCGTGTCTTTCTTACATTGTAGTTGAGCATGGTGATCAACGAGTCACTCAGATTATATCCACCGGCTTCACTTCTTCCTCGAATGGCATTTGAAGATATACAACTCGGCGATCTTTTTATTCCTAAGGGTCTTTCGATATGGATTCCAGTGCTAGCGATTCACCACGACAAAGAGATTTGGGGAGATGATGTTAATGAGTTTAATCCGGATCGATTCAAGTCGAAACCATTCGGGTCGGGCAGACATTTCATCCCTTTTGCAGCTGGTCCAAGGAATTGTGTAGGCCAAGGATTTGCCCTGATGGAAGCCAAGATCATATTAGCAATGCTCATATCAAAATTCAGCTTCACCATTTCAGAAAATTACCGTCATGCCCCTGTTGTTGTTCTTACAATGAAACCTAAGTATGGAGTTCAAATCCGTTTGAAACCCTTCAATTGATAACGTGAGTGACAAAATTTTCGAATGAATTTTGTATTCTATAGAGAGAGTCATGATGATATATGTGAGTTGATAAGGATTCAAGAGCTATATTATATGGTAGTTTTTCTTTTTAATTTTTGGAGGATGATTTGACAATGCTGTACTAGTCCATAATAAAAATGAGAGCACTTGAGTATTAATATTTTATATGGTGTTTGCTTTTTTGGGCTTTTTTATTATTATTCACATGAAAAGATAATTGTGTTATAATTTGGTGCTTTGTTTTAGGGTTTAATTAAAAAAATAAAAATTTGGAGCATGATTTTTTTTTCTTTTTTTCGTTTTACATTTGTAATCTCAAAACCCTCCTCTTCATTTTTTTTTCTTCAACTGCAGCAGCCTACTCAAAAGTTCATGTGTGTTCTTTTTTTTTTTTAAATCTATATTCATATTCCAATCAATTTTCTCGTCAAATTACTCATTTTAAGTATATTTTCCATTTCCTATTAATCCATATTTCCTTCATCTTCCCGTGCTCCAATCAGCCACCTCCGCCATTGAAATTCTTTCAAACAAAAAGAAAAAATCGGTCAAGTACATTCTTCGATGAAATCATCCAAAAATTGTGCCTCATTCGCTGGATTCTGCCATATATAGCGTCCACTTAAATTAAAAAAATTCAACTTTCTCCAAATCTTAATCAAAATATATGAAATATACACCAAAGCACTCTTCATCTCAAATCAAAATTACATAACATTAATCATTAATATGTATAAATTTTTCTCAAAAATGTAAATTATAAACTTATATTTTGATACTATAAAATTTTGATGAGATACCCCAACCCCTAATTCACCCACCTAAGACTTGCCCAATTGTCTCAACCCTTCATATATGGCGGGAATGAGATGACCCATTGCCAAGTAATTAAATATAAAAAAGGTGATTAATTAAATAAATAGTTTTATGTATTTCTTAAAGGTATTAATGATTGAGTTGTCATGATTATGGATAAGGCCAAAATACCCACATAAATCATTAAAATAAAATTTAATAAGACAAAGTGATGGGTTAAAAAGGGTTTCTGCTTTAGCCTGCTTGATATGTTTTTGTATTCATGTTTAATCATTGTTTGAATATTCTTCTTTTCCCCAACTCCATATCTTAAACAATTCCTTTGAACTTGGCTTTCAGGTAGGTAATAAGGCAACTATGCACATATGTATTTATAATTTTCACCAATAAAAATGAAAACTTTTTTTTTTTTAATCTAAATCTTGGCCACACCATCATCTTGCCTAAACTTGTCTGGATTCTGCACTGTCCACTACCACTCTTTTATTTTGTTTTATTTTAGAATTTTCTTTGTTTTACCCTAATTTTTTTGAATTAGAAGCATTAAATTAATTCGATCCTAATAAAGACAGATTGTTGATAAATGCTTTCACTTACGATAAAAAATGGTCATGGCTTGACTCGTTTAGAATATAATTAGGGCACCAACCAATTTCCTCAATTATTTAATAACAGAGACCATGTTAATTTGTTTTCATTTCCAAGAAATACTTTGTTTCTTTAGGGGAATTTTCAGGAAATGTTTTGGTTATTTCTCCAAAATGAAAAATACTTTGATTTCGCAGATAAACCATTATTTCCGTTAAATAACGAAATGTATAACTATAAAAAATAAAATAACAAATTGGTAGTACACATGTCTGCAGTTAAAGTTAAAATGTCTCATGTGTATTAGTAACAAAAGAGACATATGTGTCAACATATATTACCATTCTCTCCAAATTCTCTTATCAAATAACAAAATCATGACATTCTCCAAAAATATTTATTTCTGATTCATTAAAAATAAAACCAAATATATAGAGCTTATAAGTTTTGGGCTCTTGCAGCCATGAAGAGAAGACTCATATGTATGACAGTATGAATGATTGTTGGCTGATGATAAACACCCAAGGCCAACCATTTATAAATGTTTGATCATCAGTACTTGAAGTAAATTAAAATTAAAAAGTGGGTTTATAACAAATCCAGCACTGAGAAATTGAAAAACTTATCACTAAGGAAGTGATCAATCTTGAAAGAGACTAAGACAAAGTGGAAGACAGAAACAGACAGAAACAGACAGAAGCACTAAACCAGATCTTCAATATATATAAATCAAAGCCCATTGTATTATCACCAAATTGGTTGTTAAGTACTATAAAATTTCACTTAATTAATTAACTATATAAGTATGTGTCTTTTGATTTGCCATTCTGTTCCATACACCGAATTTGATAAGTCAAAACAAATTAAGTGTAGAACAAGGCCAAAATAAATAATCGATAAGGGCAATTAATTAAGGTGTGACTAAAGTAAAATATATAGGCTAATATCGACAAGATAGAACGATGACCTGTTATAAATAATATCGTGCATGTAATTATTTATTATTGAATTCGCGACACAAGGCATCTTCCATGTATGAAAATGTCCATATGCCCATATTAGGGTTTGAAGCATAGGATGTTTAATTTTGGTAATCAAGTTGGCAATTTGTTATTTGATAATTAGAGACAAATCTGAGAATCAAAACTGGGAACAGGACTGCAATTTTGTATTTTAATTATATATATATATATATATATATATATATATATATATATATATATATATATATATATATATATATACTCCGGCAACATTAATGCTTTATTACTACCATAATGGCATGATTGGTATGAGGAATGAGTTGGGAATGGAATCACCATTCTTACCTTCATTCTCATTCCTTTGATTGGTATGGTTTATAAGTGGGAATTATTTCTCTAGGAATTGTCATTACTATGGATGAAGGAATGGTCATTCCTTCCTATCCTCATGGTATTATGTATTTCTCACCTACAAATGAATGAACTATATTTATTAATTCGATTATTTATCATTATTTAGTTTATTTTTTTACAAGTTGACTTTCCAAAATTAAATTATTATATAAAATTGTATAATAAATAGAATAAAAATAAAAAAATGAATATAAATTTTTAAAAAATATAAAGATAATATGAATATAATATTAATACAAATAAGTGTAGTCTAGTTTATATAAAAATATATAAATAAATTATAACTAACTAAAATATTTTTTAAATAATATAAAGTATTATTTTAATAGCACAAAATCATCTAAAATAATTAATAAAATTATCATAAAATATAATATAATTAACTACTATAAGAATATGTAAATAATAAAAAATTAATATATTAATATATTAATAATAAAATAAAATAAAATATCTAAATATGATATACATTAATATTAGTGATAAGGGTGAGCACGGTTTAGAGCAAGTTGAGGATAAGATAATCTCTGGAATTGCTTCAAAGTTCGGAGATTTTTGGAAAATTGTAAAAAATAATCTCCAGACTTGCTCCGTCACATCAGTTTGGTTTCTTCAGAGATTCAGGTATTACGGATCGGATCAATTTGGATTTTGGAAATTCAGAACTTTATAATATAAAATAAATATTTGTTCAAACAAGTCATAAACTAATAAAATAAATTGGATAATTTACTAAAGTAGTCGTCTTTTCTCGAAAATAATAAATTACATTCAAGTTTTTTTCAAATTTTATTTTTTAAAATCTTTTTAATCTACATCTCATAAATGGTCATTAGAAATTATTCATTTAAAAGTGAAATAAATATATGTTTTATAGTAAAATTTGAAGGTAGGTATAACCTATAATTAGTGCAACAATTAATTTTTTATAATTTTTTAATTAATTAAATATATCATATTATTTAAATTAAATGGAATAAGAATATTAAAATAAAATTATAGTGAATGATAATTTGATTAAATAAAAATTGATTTAATGTTTTATTTGTAGTTATCAATTATGAAATATAATTATAATGATTATTTCATTCATTTCCTATTCCTCTGCGATACCAAACATAGGAATAAACATTTTAATACCATTCCATTCTCATCACCATTCCATTCTTAGGTTCATTTCATTCACACTTTATCCCATTCCACCATACCAAATTAAGAGATAATAACAAATTAAAGTGAAAATATGTACGCAAAAATTGCCGAAAAATTTTCATCCAAAATATGGTCTTTTCTAGGGCTATATATGTTGGTATATATAAATAGTACATCAAATAATGTCAATTACAACTATATATATTGGTATATACTCTATATAAAATAGTGTACCAAACAATGTCAATTACAATTTAATTGTAGAAAATGAAAGATTATATAAAATAACTTAATTACAAAACAACTTTCAAAGATCTGTCTTCGAATTTCAGAATGTTATCCGAGTAGTAGCTACAACACAAAGTTTTCGAGATCCTTAAGTAATTAAGAAGAAATAGAGGAAATTTAAGTTGAGTTAAGGAGAACCTTTCACCATAAAAAGTACATAAAAAGTTGAATCAATGCTACAACGAAAGTGTGGTACTTACTTTATCGATGATATACATACCGCCTACTCTCTTGTTTGACACTCCGAATCATTTGAGTGAGTTATATGTGTAATTGTTTTACAAATCTAGTTGTGTGAGACGATCAACTCATAATTTCATTTTAAAATTTATATATGAATTTGTTAATATAAATTTTATTTATGAATAATAAGGATCAGTTTCACTATAATTATCGATGAGAGCATCTCATATAAGTGGAAAAAAAAATTCTTACTATTACGATGACTTGTTCATGCCATGTTAGAAAATAATTTACCGATTAATGGAAAATCAGAGACACTTCCTCAGTCATTAAAATATTAGTATTATTTTCATTATTATAATAACTATTATTTTATCAACATTTATAATCATCATTTTTATTGATTTGATTAAGTGACTAGGAAATGAAAATAAATACTACTTCATTATGAAAGAAAAAGAAGTTTCTAATCCTGCGATTATGACTTATTTGGAAGAAATATCTGATATTGATTGAACTCACTAAGTCACTTCCAACATAGTTGTTTTAAAAAATTAGATTTGTTTAATATTAATGTCACAGTCGGAATAACTATTTGTCTGGTCTGGTGCGATTGTTTATGCACAAACCGGACATAATAATTAATAATAAATTACTTTTGAGATATACTAAAATATTTTCTTCTAATAAGTGCTTAAGAGCTTGAAAAAAATAATATTTTAAGTGGTTGACTGACCTGAATTCAACAATAATATCTCAAGAGAAAATAATCAAACTTTAAACTACTGATTAGTTTGAGATTTGAGTTGGTTAGAGTTAATTAATTTGAATAAATTTGTATTTGTTTTATATATTGAAAAGTTTTTTTTTTTTTTGGCGCAGATCAAAAATGATAAAAATAGTAAAAATGGCCTTGTGGTGGATTAAATAAACCATCCAAAAGTAGGTGGTTTATTAGACCCACCATAACCCTAATTTTACATTCCATGTTTATATTTTTTATTTTCTATTTTAAAAAATTATATTCATTTTATTTTAAGGGCATTTTGAATGTGATTTTTTAAATCCAAAACAAACATTTGAACCAAACAAAATTTTAATATATAACTTAACTCAATAGATATCACAACATTCAAAACAAACACAAAATTAAGTCAAATCTATCATTAAACATTTAAACCAAACATATCAAAAAATTAACTCAATTTAACTCAAATAGTACAAACCCACCACAACCCAACTAACCTAACTAACCCAACACACGGATCAAACATGCCCTGAGTGTCGATCGAGCCAATAATTTATATGCATATTTCATTTTTCCAAAATGCTTAGAAAACAATGAATAGGAAAAATTGAATTGAAATAAAAAAAATTAAAATATAAAAGATTAAAAAATGCAAAATAAATACTAAATTATAATAAATAGACAATATAAAAAATTAAAATTAAAATTAATTCTAAATAAATTAATATAAATTATATATACTGCCGCATGAGCACAGGACTTTTTGTGCCCACATCCACATAAAAGAAATCATCCCAAAGAGAATGATCGTAATATTAAGTTATTAACTTAAAATGAGAAAAATATTAAAATATAGTAACTCTTAATATGTCCACTATATTCACTAACTTTTATTATATAAAAAATAAAATTAATAGATATTTTAAATTTTTTGATACATCAATTATAGATATTTTTTAATATATTCATAATAAATAGAATAACATGATGCTCAAAATGATTTGTAAAACAATTTCATGGATATTATATGCAAGTCGGAGGTAGTGCCCAAAAGTATATGAAAATTTTAATATTAACCCACTTTCCTTTCCTTATTAGAGTGGGAAATTTATACTATTTGTTTTCTAAAATTTAGATTTGTATATAGATTTTTGTTGTTTGGGTGGTTTTTGACTTTTTTTATTATTCATTTTTTATTACTTTTAAAGTCAGCAAATATGTACGTATTTTATTGTGATATTGTTTTATAACAAATAAAATAAGAACATGTAATTCAATTTTTATCAAACTAAAAATTAATATTATTTTAGAGTTGGATATTAAACATATAAATTGTTTTACGGGACTTGGATATAAAAATTATCCCTCACTTTTATTGATAGTACATTTATATTCCTTCCGTCCAAATAAATTCATCTATTATTTCCTAAAAGTTTACCACGAAGTGTCTCGTAAAACGTTTTTGTTTTATATTTGTCTTTTCTTTTCTTTTTTTACTATTTGAGTTTGAACTTAAATTGAACTTTGTCTTTTATTAGGCATAAAAATATGTTCTACCTTGTTCATTGAATTTGACTCAAACAATTTTTTAATGATTTATTATATTTCTTCAACTAAATACCAAATAAAATTTAGATTAGATTGCAAGTCCTTATTTGTTAGGAAAATTATAAATTTAAAACACTATCTTAGGTTATTTTATATTAACGAAAGACACTAATTTTTCGGGGTCCTACATTGGAACACCAACTTTTCAATATAAGCAATTTTAGGACAAAAAACCTGAAATGATAAATTTCGGGCAAAAATCAATTCAGCAAAAAACCCAAATCTCATGTAATTGGACTTGAAAATCGTGATTTTGAGTTTTTTGTCGTAAATTCGTTCAAGTTAAAAAGTTAGTATCTCAATATTAAGGTCCGAAATTTTAATATCTTTCATTGGTGAATAGTCTAAAAATAATCTACTAATTTACAATTTCCCCCATTTATCACTATACAAGTAGTGTAATATCAGTGATATATATGTATGAAATTAATGTAGCAATCAAAATTAGAAGATCATGTTATATATAATTTATCATCATCTAATAAAAATGACCCACAAAATTCAACTTGTAACTTAAAAAATAACTTAAGATCGATCACTAATGATATGACATTTGATTAAAGAAGCACGCTTAAATGATGCATGATTAGTCATCATTTACCTTAACCACTTTCCCCACCACCAGTTTAAAGTGTTTGACAATATCATTATCAACCATTATCATTTAAACTTTATAGTACCAAACAATAATATTTATTAATTCTAGATATTTAAATATTATAAAACAAATCAATTTCATCGTCGGCATATCTTACCATAATAATCTACATTGTTTTAATACAATAAAATTAAGTGGAAGAGTATTGCTTCATAATTTAAGGGACACCCTCGTGCAACATTAATAATAAAATATAAAGAGGATTTCCCACTGCACATGCTTTAAAATAAAAATAAAAAGTCAATTTATATGTACTATGTTTTGTTCATAAAAAATAAATACATATCTACTACGTTCATCATAACATCAGATGATCTATAATAATTCAGATTTTTTATTATTATTAATACTTAATAAATGTTACATAAAAAACTTAAATATAAATTTAAATCTGTCCACAAAAAAATGAGATTTGAAACCCTTCTGAATTGGGAGATTTTGTATATACTATGAATAAAGGACCAAAAGACCTATATGCCATCCGAATAACAAAAAATATCAAAACATGTGATTATCAATCTAATTCGAATTGAATGATAATTTAAAATGAATGCATTTAAACATTAAAAATTCATTCCAATTGTTTAAAAATTAATTTAAAATAAATGTGATTTGAAATCTATATTATTCTATATATGATTACCAACGATATACTATTATAAATTTCAAATTCTTCAATTTAAATTTATTTCCTCACATAAATTAAGGTGACATATGATGCAAACATTACTAATCAACGAATTAATCATTAAAATTGTTTGTATCCATAGTCTTAGTTTAACAATACGTAAATCTTTCGAGCAAGATTGTAGGTCATTCAATATGTGATTTGCTTATATTTACTATTTTATTCAATGCATTATATATATATATATATATATTCTCGTCTTACTTTTTTTTTTTAATGCTCATATATATCTCTCCCCACTACCATCAATATCACCACCTTTTGTTTTCATTCAAGTTAGTGCAGAGGGAGATCATATGTTAGATTTCACTGATCAGGAAATTAATAGTACTATTTCGTTTTAGCACTCAAATCAATCATATCATACAAAATTTGGGTATCAATTAGCTTTTCGATATTTGAAACGTGTTGGAGATAATTTTTTATTTTTCTTTCATCTTTTTATTCTGGCTTCGCCGCCCTTGATCTCGCATGATTGCATATACTAATACAAAGTAGTACTTCGGGGTCTGATTTTTTCGGATCGATACGATTAAAAAACCTCTTCAAATTTTAAAAATGTTAAAAAGTAAATCTCGAAATCGCATGCTTTAAACACATATAAACATGCTTCAACACGAAAGTTTCAATCCTAAATTTTACGATGATAAACTGAAATAGAGAAGGAACGATAACCATAAAGTGGAAGCGTACCTGAATGCATGTGTCGATTATTGAATCGATTCGTACTTTCACTGGTATGGTTTACCAAACTATTAGATCACCCTTATTTTACTTTCCGTAGAGAGAATACAGAACGTAGGATTGAATCTAATGTTTGGGGACCATAACCCCTTATTTATAGAAAATATTTAGCTTACAAATTAAGCTAACTCTTAGCTTAATATTTAAGCTACCTTAGCTTAATTTTAAGCTAACTCTTAGCTTAATAATTAAGCTACCTTTATTTTCAATTTGGTCCCTCAACAAATTGAAAATCACTTAATGGTATCTACACATAAAGTCCATAAATATTATGATACTCATGTAAGCCCATATTTTAAACTTTAGTGGATCACTTCAATTGGGCTTTCTTAAGACAGCTATACACATTTAATTTGACACGTGGAAGCCCAATATTGGATTTTTCCAACAATCTCCCACTTGGGCAACACGTGACACCGAACAAATGTGTATTACCTAAATGAACTCAAAACTTTGCTGTCACATGTATGAGTATCCCTTTTAATAATCTTATTATCAACTGCAGTGACATAGGACTAAAGAGGCTTTCGTCACTTTAAGTGTAACTAGACCCATCAGTAATCACATATATCACTACAATTAATCAACAGATCATTCATGGTGTGTAGCATGGAAATTACATGTAATGTGATCTAACATGCCTATTTCCAACTGGTCCTTTCTTTATTCCTTAATGAGATCAATCATAAAATATAAAGCAGCAGAGTGTAAATAAACGAATCAAAACTTTATTTCTGCGCAGTATTATCTTAAATACATAGTAATGTGTCTAAACAAAATATAGAGCAATAAATATACACAGACTTCCACTAAACTGAAGTATGCTGAAATAACATAACACCCATATGACTCATGTGCTCATGAAAAATCTTGGGTGGTAAACCTTTAGTTAGCGGATCCGCAATCATCGAGTCTGTCCCAATGTGCTCTATAGAAACCTGACCACTTTGCACCCTTTCTTTCACAACCAGGAACTTAATGTCAATATGTTTTGACTTAGTGGAGCTCCTGTTGTTATTGGAATATAGTACTGCCGAATTATTGTCACAATACAACTTAAGTGGTCTTTCAATGTGTACCAAAACACGCAGCCCAATGACAAAGTTTCGCAACCATATTCCATGATTTGATGCCTCATAACATGCTACAAATTCTACTGCCATGGTAGAAGATGCTACAAGTGTCTGCTTAGCGCTTCTCCATAAAATAGCTCCCCCAGCTAACAGAAAAATGTAGCCTGAAGTGGATCTTCTACTATCTTGGCATCCAGCGAAATCAGAATCAGAATACCCAATGATCTCCAACTGATCTGATCTCCTATATGTGAACATATAATCTTTGGTTCTCTGTAGATATCTCATAACCCGTTTAGCTAATTTCCAGTGATCCATACCAGGGTTACTTAAGTATCTGCCCAACATACCAACAATAAAGCTTAAATCAGGTCTTGTGCAGACCTGAGCATACATCAAACTCCCAATAGCCGAAGCATAGGGAATCTTTTGCATCTCTTTAACCTCAAGATCAGTCCTAGGGCACTGACTGAGACTAAACTTATCTCCCTTAGCCACAGGGGTATCACCTGGCTTGCAATTTTGCATGCCAAATCTTTGCAGCACTTTTTCTATATATCCCTTTTGTGATAATCCAAGAATGCCTTGAGGGCGATCTCGATGTATCTGGATTCCTAACACAAAAGAGGCCTCCCCAAGATCTTTCATTTCAAATTTCTTTGATAGAAAGGTCTTGGTATCGTGCAACAAACTTAAATCATTGGTGGCAAATAGTATATCATCGACATACAACACTAAGAAAATAAATCTACTCCCACTAAACTTGTGGTATACACAATCATCAACAACATTAGTCTCAAAACCAAATGAGACAATTACTTCATGAAATTTGTGGTACCACTGACGAGAAGCTTGCTTGAGTCCATAAATGGATTTCTTTAATTTGCAAACCATCTTCTTTGGGTCTCCAGACACAAAGTTTTCAGGTTGCATCATATATATCGTCTCAATAATGTCACCACTAAGAAACGTTGTCTTTACATCCATCTGGTGTAACTCAAGATCATAATGTGCAACTAGTGCCATTATTATTCTAAAAGAGTCTTTCGTGGAAACTGGAGAGAAAGTCTCTTTAAAATCAATGCCTTCCCTTTGAGTAAAGTCTTTTGCCACAAGACGTGCCTTATATCTTTCCACATTACCGTTTGAATCCCTTTTGGTTTTAAAAATCCATTTGCAACCAATGGGCTTCGAACCTTCTGGTAATGGGACAAGATCTCAAACTTGATTGTCTTGCATTGACTTATTCTCTTCATTCATGGCATCAATCCACTTTTGAGAATTTGGACCTTTCATGGCTTGATGAACATTAATAGGATCATCTTCAATTAATTCTTTAATGTCCTCATTCTCTTGGAGAAAAACAATGTAATCATCCGAAATAGCTTTTCTCTTCTCTCTAGTGGATCTCCTCAATTTTATATGTTCTTGAGGTCGTTGAGGTTGTTCTTGAAGTATTTCATCAACCTGATTGGGAAGATCTTCGACATTATCTTGTTGAGGTTCCAAATCTGCTTCTTCTTCAATGACAGGGATGGGTACCTGAACATTGTCATAAACAGTAGTAGGTTTCGAATCGACTCCTCCTCAAAGGTAATATCTCTAATCTTATTTCTCCCCCCAAACTCAATAGCCTCAAAGAACACTGCATTTCCCATCTCAAAAATTGATCTTTTAGTGGGATCATAAAACTTAAAACCCCTGGATTTTTCTGAATAACCAATAAAGTAGCTGCTGACTATTTTGGAGTCCAGTTTCTTTTCATTTGGCTTGTAAGGCCTAGCCTCAGCTGGACATCCCCAAATATGAAAATGATTCAGACTAGGTTTTCGCCCAATCCAAAGTTCAAATGGAGTTTTAGCAACTGCTTTAGTTGGTACCCTATTGAGAATATAAGCTGCAGTCTTTAGTGCTTCTCCCCAAAGTGATTCTGGTAAGGATGAATGACTAATCATACTCCTCACCATATCCTTTAAAGTTCTGTTTCGTCTCTCAGCTACACCATTCATGCTAGGAGTTCCCAGCATGGTGTATTGTGGGACTATTCCACATTCCTTTAGGAAGATAGCAAAAGGTCCTGGACGTTGTTCTCCTGAACCGTCATATCTACCGTAGTATTCACCACCACGATCAGATTTGACACACTTAATTCTTTTGCTGAGTTGATTTTCAACATCAGCCTTAAAAATTTTGAACATATCCAGTGCCTCTGATTTTTCATGAATAAGATATAGGTACCCATACCGAAAATAATCGTCTATAAATGACACGAAATATTGTTGACCATTCCAAGAAGCCGTAGGGAATGGTCCACAAATATCCGTATATATCAATTCCAAGACATCTTTAGTTCTTTGGGCACCTAATTTCTTTTGTTTGGTCTGTTTTCCTTTATACACTCAACACATATAGTAAAATCTGAAAAATCAAGTGTATCCAAAATACCATCTGACACAAGCCTCTCAATTCTGGTTCTCGATATATGACCTAAACGCTTATGCCATAAGTTAGCCGAATTTTCTTTATTTAATTTTCGCTTAGTACCTTAGAGTTAACATGCAGGGATTCAATATACGAATGAATAATATCAAGCAAATATAGATTGTCATATGCACTTAATGAACCAGTGCCCACAATACTGGAATTATTTGAAAGCTTAAATTTACAATCTCCAAATGAACAAGAGAAACCAAATTTGTCCAACATGGAAATAGAAACTAAATTCTGTCGAAAAGACGGTACAATAAATGTATCTTTCAATCCAAAAAATATCCAGTCTGTAATAACAATCTAAAATGCCCTATTGCCTCCACTTCTACCGATTTGCCATCTCCCACATAAATGTATCTTTCACCATCAATTGGCTTTTGGCAGCTCAGGCAACCCTGCATTGAAACACTTATATGAGTGGTAGCACCAAAATCTAACCACCAAGTGTCTCTAAGTACCGAAGCTAAATTAACTTCAGAACAGACCAAAGTAAGATTAATACCTTTCTTTGCACGCCAAGCGTGAAATTTGGTACATTCTTTCTTTTTGTGTCCAGGTTTGTCACAGAAGAAACAATTCTTATCTTGAGTGTTGTTTTGTTGTTTCTTCTGTGCTGGACCTTGATCCGTAGCAGCTTTCTCAACAGGCTTTCTTTTCATGCCCTTTTCCTTTTCTTTGGAATTAATGGCTAGCTGAGCAATCTCAATTCTTTCTTACTTCAACCTTTCTTCCTCTTGCACACAGTATGAAATGAGCTCATTTAGAGTCCACTTCTCCTTCTGACAGTTATAACTGACCTTAAAATGACTGAATTGTGCAGGAAGTGATATGAGCACCAAATGCACGAGTAAGTCTTCTGACACCTCGAGCTTTAGTGTACTCAATTTTGAAGCATAATGAGACATCTGCATGATGTACTCCCTTATGTTTCCCTTACCCTTATACTTCATTGAGATCAAGTTTGCCAAAAGCGTACTTGTCTCAGCCTTATCGTTTTTAACAAAACGCTGCTCAATATGGGTAAGGTACTCACTGGCCAAAGTGATTTCCTCAGATGTAGTGCCTCGAAAGGCTTCTGGAATGCTGCGCTTAATGATCATTAGACTAACACGGTTCGAGCGCTCCCACTTCTCAAAATTCTTCCTTTCATCAGGAGAACTTTCAGTTGTAAGAGAAGTAGGTTGCTCTACCCTCAGTGTGTAGTCAAGATCCATGCAACCCAAAGTGATCAGAATGTTATCCTTCCAATCCTTAAAATTAGACCCATTTAACATGGGTATGCTGTTAATGTTGGCAGATGCAGAAATAGCAGACATAGCTGAATCCAGAGAATAATAAACCAAAGTAACAGTTAAGCTCACATAAAACCAAATAATCAAACAATAATTCAAATATGATGGCAACATCTCGAGGTACCAAGCACAACATTAATGTCAAGTTTTTGGACAGTAATATTAATTCATTAGTGGTCACCTCCATGTAATGATCAAATACTGATAATAAATTCATGTCAAGCAACAGTCTTCCTTTGGGCCGACTTATTACTCACACGAAAATAGAAACTTTATAATTGTCACGTATTTATCTCTACAAGTGTTTGTGTACTTCGGGCCAAACATTAATCTTCCTTTGGGCCGATTAATACCCGCATGAAAATACACATACACAACCATCCCAACATTTTCAATGGAAAAATCTACACAAGAGAGGTCACTTTGGCGACTTCAAGTTTCAATCAACCCATCTCAAACATTGGTAAAATTAAATAGGAACATGAAATGTCCAACAAATTCAAATCATACTTAACCCGAAATTCATCGGAAATTTTGGGAGCATACCTCATTAATATATTAATTCATAGATGATTTGAAATCATCACCAGACTTCAAAATTGATGAATAATTCATGAAGCCCAAACATATATATCAATCATGCCCAGGTTCAGAAGATGATGAGCACAAATCTTAATTCATCGAATTTAAAGTAAATCCAAAACTCAATATCATATTCTTCCCAACATTCAGAGAATCATACGTAGAGTGGCTCTGATACCACTTGTTAAAAAGTAAATCCCGAAATCGCATGCTTTAAACACATATAAACATGCTTCAACACGAAAGCTTCAATCCTAAATTCTACGATGATAAACTGAAATAGAGCTGAATGCATGTGTCGATTATTGAATCGATTCGTACTTTCACTGGTATGGTTTACCAAACTATTAGATCACCCTTATTTTACTTTCCGTAGAGAGAATACAGAACGTAGGATTGAATCTAATGTTTGGGGACCATAACCCCTTACTTATAGAAAATATTTAGCTTACAAATTAAGCTAACTCTTAGCTTAATTTTTAAGCTAACCTTAGCTTAATTTTTAAGCTAACTCTTAGCTTAATAATTAAGCTACCTTTATTTTCAATTTGGTCCCTCAACAAATTGAAAATCACTTAATGGTATCTACACATAAAGTCCATGAATATTATGATACTCATGTAAGCCCATATTTTAAACTTTAGTGGATCACTTCAATTGGACTTTCTTAAGACAGCTATACACATTTAATTTGACACGTAGAAGCCCAATATTGGATTTTTTTCAACAAAAAATACATTGACATTTCATTCCAGCTTGATCGAGCGGGGATGAAAATGTTGAGAAAAATAAAGTAGGTTAAACAAATAAACATAGAAAGTTGAGTGATTGAAAGTTAAATCTTCTTTTATATACGATATTATATATGTGTACGAATAATTAAAATCAATGAAAGAAGTTAATTTTGAGAGATGTTTTATCCATAATACACTTAGTAAATTACTGTACCGGACATGCTATCCACTATAATAAATATGCAAGCAATTAAATAAATTCCATATGTATATCATAATCTATTTCAATATATAAATGTAGCTAGCATTTACAAGATTGGAAAAATTAGGGCATATTTTAAAGATAAGGACATATGATATGGGATAAAATGTGCCATCATTATTGCTGGCTATGATACGAGTTGCCACTTAACATCAGCAACCAGGTGTAGTCCACTGCTCTGCCTTTTTCATACATAGTTTGCATAATTTCAAGTTGTGATTTTGGATGAAATGATTTGAAGTACAAAATAAATTTAACGTCAACTTAAATTAAATTCATCAAAAATGATGAATTTCTAATTTATATTAATGAAATCATCATTAATAAATTTATTGTTATAAATTTCAAATTTTTCGTGAAACAACTCATATAATATACACGTGATTAGTAGTAGATAATGTTACATCCCGAACCCGAGCTGGACACTTGGTCAACCAGAGTGCCTGCCAGTTTGTCGAGCCCAAAGGTGGAGGAAGAATTTGAGGGCTTCTAAAAGTTTATCTCAAGTAGAGTTTTTCAAGTTTAAGATATTTGGAAAATGATACAAATTAATCAATTTATGTACTTGTGCAATCTTCGATTTCTTTAATTAAGAAAAATATATCTGAAAGTAATGATATTAGAAATAAAATAACAATTTTTTGACTTTAGCAATAAAATGGATTTCGACGGGCCAGAATCAACCGAGCCCAATTAACCAGGTAGGCTTCCGAGCTCATAATTTGTCCAATTGCTTGCTTTGTTTCGCTTATTTCTTATCCGATGGTGTTTGACTCGATTCGCTTGTAGATAAGAAAAAGGAAGCCGACTTTAGAGGCTTGGAAGCTGTCTTTTCTGGACTCATGTTTACAACTAGGAATAAGATGAGTGTAGTTAGCAAAGAAGGCCTGTTTCCATGCAAAAAGGATTGGAGCTTTGAAAGGACAAGTACTAAATTAAAAGATGGTGGAAGAGAGATCTTGTATCTATGGATGGAAATCAATGGTGGTCTTGGTGGGTTTGACAGTAATGCAAAAAGGTGGCCAACTTGCACCACCACTATCAAATCACATTCAATTTGGCTATACATCTCAAACATCAAATTCTACACTGCATTATGATCAAATTGAAGAAGCATATATATATGGAGTTAGTGTAATTATTGCATACAAAGCATTGAGGACCAAAAATATTGGTTTTGATGGAAATATCTGATATTTTTAAAAGAAAATATGAAAATATATCTAGTAGTTTACAAATTATTATAACTAACATTAATACATATATTGAACTTAAAATTATAAATAAAATGATATAACTACAACAAATATAGAGATAAACCACTACATAAACGTTGTTTATTATGATAACATGAGAAATTTTGTACAAAATTAACACATGGGAAAAGAGAGCAATAGACAAAAAAAAAAGGTAAATTTCTATCTACATGTTTTTGACTCATATATCGGTGAAATCACGCAAAAATTAGTTTTTTCACTGAAAACGATATAAAACTGGTGTTTTATCGAAATTTCGGCTATATTTTTATAAAAAAAATACACCTCATTTTTATTTCGAAACCATGATAATATCACGAATTTTTCATCATTGCAAATCATGCATCCATAATGGACACTCAAACTACTGTACTTATTGATATGTTTCTTTTACCATCAAGAAAAGACAAGCTAGGTTTGGTAGTGTGGAAAAGGTTACGTCACTCTCAAAACCTATTTATAGATTGATGAGAAAGCATTATTATTTATAGATCCTACTTAGAAAGAATCGATACGAGATTATGCACATAAATCTTATCTCTTTTTTTTGGAACTGTAAAAACACTCAGTTTTCATATTTTCAACCATCTAAATCTTGTCATACTTGTAGTGGAACCCTACTCTGTCCCACAAGGTTTGTACCCTAAAATCAGAAGCATATTCAATGATTGTAAAGACTAGTAGTACTCTTAATCATGAGATCATGAAAGGGTCAACATATATTCACAATCTGTAGATATGAATTTGTGAAAAACTGTGGATTATTGCATAAGTAAACATGTATAACCAAAAATAGTGTGCCTAGTGTTTCAATAAGACAAATGAGATAAGTGTGGGAATGATTTGAGTCGACGCTTGTATAACAATTTGCATGCAATAACTTAAACTGAGTGAGAAAATGGCAACAAATTAATTAGAGAAAAATTCAATTTTGTTAATGTTACTTACATCTTAGTCCACATATTTACCATTTTTATGTATTTCAATTTTAATCCTCTAATTATTATTTTCTTTTCTTAAATTCTGTTCAATTCTGCTTGAAATACTATTTTTACCTATTGGACGCTGAAAATAAAAAATCCACTCCTAATGATCAAGTAGACAAAAATCAAAATTTCAAGTAAAATCAAATGAAAATTGAAAAAAGTGATAACTAGATGGTAAAAAATGAACGGCATAAATTGATTAAAAGAAAAGAAAAAAAAAAAAAAAAGGAAACAAAACATATATCACCAGATGAAAATTTGCAATTTTCCTTATATGACGGCGTATGGGAAAAGTTCATTAAAAATTAAAAAAATCTGGGGAAAATGACCATTTATCATTTTCTTTGCATTTCTGAAAGCATAAGAACTCAATGAGGCCCAATAGTAAATGTAGATAAACTAAAACCCAAGAAGAATAATAAAGTAGGAGCCCACAATGAGGCCATATTCAAAGACCCAATCCCACCATTTCCCTGCTTTCTATACAATTATTTTTTAAATAGAAAATTCACAAATTCACAAAAACATGAACCAACAAATGAACAATTAGTGACACATTCTAATCACATATATTCTACATAATGCTTCTAATAATTAGAAATTAAATACTTCATTCTCGACTTCAATGTCCTTTCTGACACAATTCATATGAATACCTAAAAATTTGTTTGAGATCGCAGTATGTGTATGTTATACGTAGGCAAGACTTTTCATGAATCCAGTGAATACTATGAGTTTCTAAGGGCCTATTAATTTATATATATATATATATATATATATATATATATATATATATATATATATATATATATATATATATGTATTGTGTGGTAATATTTTAAATGTGTATAGTTAGCCCAATGGAGTGGGCCTTGTTCAATTAGGTGAAGGTCCAAGGTTGGACTTTCAATTAAGCCCTCCTTGTTATTTTATTCATTTTCATGTCTGTTTGTGTTTTAAAATAATTTTTGATCTGTTAATTTAAGTTTTTTACTTTATTTCATATTTATATTATCAATATAATTTTTTTTTTCTATATTAGTCCATGTTTTTATTTTTATAATTTTATTAATAGAATGATTTATGATTTCTAATATCATTGTATAGTTTCTGATTTGTGAATTTAAGTTTTTTATTTTATTTTTATTTCTAGTATCAATATAATGTCTTTTTTGTATTAATATATGTTTTTATTTTTCAAGTTTTATTAAGAAAATAATTCATGATTTGTAAACTTATGTTTTAAATTTTGATTTGTATTTCTAATATCATTGTATAATATTTTTTCCTACATTCATCTATCTATGTTTTCTATTTATAAATTTTTAGTTCTAAATAACTTATGGTTTGTTAATTTAAGTTTCTAACTTAATCAATTTATATTTTAGCATCATTGTATAATGTCTCCGAGTCCGAATATTTCTAAGGAAAAACAAAATCAAGAATAAAGAAATTAATTCAAGTGAAATTGGATTTAAATTAATTTATTTAAACCTAATCGGCCCTTTTATTTTTTCGAAAATATTAATATCTTGAATATTATAACAGCTTCATTTTTTTTTCTTTCTAAAATTGACTTTGTATAATTGGTATTATGGACCTATTTTGTAAATTTAACTCAAGCCACAATATCTTTAGATCCGGTCCGGATCTTATACAAAATCCTCCATTAGTACATTCATACTGAAAAATGGTAATAAAACACCATTAAAAAAGCTACTACAAAATCGAAACATTATTTTTAAAATTGTTTATCTTTTACTTATTATGATCGAATTCAAGCCAAATTTTAAAATTTATCAACTAATTTTTATTTTTTTTAAATTATTAGTTATACTTATCAAACTGGGCTCAAATATTGTTTTGCTGATAGATTTGTAGTCGTCTGATAATTTGGTTTTGAGCCATACCTGATACAACCCAAATTAGAATCACATTTGTAAAAATCAATATTTTGTGAAAGCAATAACGTTTTGGGCTCAATCATGTTCTGATAAAATCAATAACATAAAACTCAGTATTTAAACAAAGATCTTTGACTGAAAGAAGATGAGACATTGGACATTTAATAATTATATCAACCCCAAAGTAATAATTATAATATAATTTGGTTGCAGTTGTACTAACATTGTACTTGATGCATTCAATATGTAGAGAAAAAGTCATAAATTCCAGTTCACTGTGATTTAGCAACGCATGAAATTCATGTGGGCTGCCCTTTACCAACTATATAACCATAATTAAATTAAATTTAAAGAACAAACATGATGGGACACTCTAATTATATACTAGAGTTGATTTATTGTTTATGTACTTCTTCATTTGTTGCAATGTTATGTGCGTGCCAAATAGTTGGGATTTATTAAAATATTTCACAGCATCAAAAAAGAAGATTGAGTTAAGTATACAGTGATTCGTTCCATTGAAAATAATAATTAGTTTTAATGTTTTAATTTAGCAAAAATAATCACCATATTTTTTTAAATGGTAATATAATCCTAACTTTTAATTTAATAAGAAATTAATGACTTTAACTTACTATTGACAATTGTATCTTCTATAATTTGATTTCATGTGTCAAGCAAAATAATTCAGACACTACATCATATACTATATAATTTTGAAAAATAAAATAGAACATTGATATCCATCAAATCAAAACTGTTTTAGTAAATTTAAATAAATAAAAAATTACACTCATGTAAAACGATGATGTTTTGACGCAAATTATTATTTTAATTATGTAATGACATTCATTACACACTAGCTATATGTATAAAATGACATGTTGATAAATATATTCATTATCGATAATGAAGAAATTATAAGAAAAATAAAATACAATAGTTTACATAATTATCTGCCAATCATTATTGACTAGATTTAGTGTGTTGCATTTAATTAGATGAGTATCTATTAAACGTCTAGGGAGCCCATAGGCCATAGGTATGTTGGCAAATCAATGACCCAATTTTTTAAAGATTGATTCCAATTTATCTATTAATATAATATTACATTTCTAAATAATTTTAAATATAATTTTTGATTCTAAAATATCAATTTTTTTTCAAGGTCAATTGATATGCGGGCTCTTGTCAGACTGACTCCCAAAAATTATTATTAATTTCGAGATTTGCCTAATTTTCGAACATAGCTTTGTTTCGAGTGTATTCTTAATTTTCGAACAATGACTTTCGAAAATTACACATTTCGAAAGTTGAAGTTGCATGACTATTTTCAAACATTATCTGGGTTGTGTGTTACAATTTTCCCCTAATTAGTAAACATACAGTAATAGTATTCGAAAATAGTTATTGCATGTAATCATCTATTTTCGAAAATTTGTTAGTTTCGAAAAGTACATATCTCCCCAAATTGTTATTGGTTTTCGAACATTATCTACCATGCCACAAAACATTAATTATGCAATAGCTAACAAATATTCCTAATTTTCAAAATATGAAGATAATAATTAATAGTTGATTCAATAATTTTGGAACTTTATTATTTTTGAAAAGTAATCTTCGAAAATTAATTATGCAATATCGAAATTTAATAACAATGTTTTCGAAAATTATTAATATTATTATTAATGTTTTCGAACATTATTATTTTGAAAAAAATAATATTTGAAAATTAATTATGCAAATTTTCGAAAATTAATAATAATGTTTTGGAAAATTAATAACATTGTTATTATTAATGTTTTCGAACATTATTATTGGTTTCGAAAACTATAATGTTCAAAGATTATTGGTTTCGAAAATTATAATGTTCGAAAACATTAATTATCGAAAATAATAATGTTCGAAAACATTAATAATAATATTAATAATTTTCAAAAATATTTATATTAATTTTCAAAAATTCCTTTCGAAGATTATTATTTTCGAAAATAATAATGTTCGAAAACATTAATAATAATATTAAAGTTGGTAAAAACATTATTATCAATACTATGTGTTAGCTATTTCTCGAAAATATTTATTACTTGTTAAGTAATGTTCAAAAATTATGAATTGTTCGAAAATAAGTCAGTTAATGTTCGAAATTACTTAACAAATGTTCGAAAATAGCTAATTACATTTTATAACTATATTTCGAATATTAATAGTATTTGTTAGCTATTTCTCAAAAATGTTTACTACTTGTTAAGTAATGTTCGAAAATTATGAATTGTTCGAAAATAAGTCAGCTAATGTGAGAAATTACTTAACAAATGTTCGAAAATAGCTAATTACATTTTATAACTATTTTCGAGTATTAATACTTTTGTTAGCTAATAATTTGTTTTTGAAAATTTTATTTGTTAGGTAATAATACTAAATGCCACAAAGTAGGTGGGGCAATTAGTAAGAGCACGGTCAAATCATTTGTAGTATGTAATGTTTGAAATTTTTAGTTTCATATATATGTAATAATGTTCGAAACATTAGGTAGTAATTAGTGTCATTCAAAATTATTTTTAAATATTAATAATGTTCGAAACATTGCATAGGAATTTTCAAAAATTAATTATAATGTTTTCGACAATTTTTAATATTATTATTCATGTTTTCGAATATTATTATTTTTGAAAATAATAATGTTCGAAAATTGTATAGAAATTTTTGAAAGTTAATAATAATATTTTCGACAATTTTTAATATTATAGTAATAATTAATATAATAATAATTTATTGTTTTCGAACATTAAGAATTAATATTTTAGAAAATAATTATTTTACTAATGTTCGAAAATATAAGTTTCGAACATTATTAATATTAATGTTCGAAAAAATTAATAATGTTCGAAAATGTTATTGGCAATATTAATATAGTAATAATTTAATGTTTTCGAAAATTAAGAATTAATATTTTGAGAAAATAATTATTTTACTAATGTTCGAAAATCACATTTTTTCGAACATTTTTAATACTATTAATGTATTAGTGAATGTTCGAAAATTAGTTTATTATTAGTGACTGTTTGCACCATTGCTAATATTAGTTTGCATTATTAATGTTTTTCGAACATTAATATTTTTCGAAAATTGTATATGTATTAGTTAATGTTCCAAAATTAGTATATGAATTAAAATTAGTTTACTATTAGTGAATTTTTGAAAATTATAAATTACTAACATTAAATTAAAGTTTTCGAACATTAATATTTATAAAATTAAAGTTTTCAAACATTAATATAAGTTAGTCTAATGTTGTGAACTAATAGAAAATTTTAATATTATAATATTAAAATTAAAGTTTTCGAACATTAATATAAGTTAGTCTAATGTTGTGAACTAATAGAAAATTTTAATATTATAATATTACTAAAGTTAGGAATTAATATTAATGTTCGAAAATTTTAATATTATAATATTAAAGTTGTGAACTAAACATTAATATTATAATATTACTAAAGTTGTGCACTTTATATTATTCGAAAATAATTTAGCAATATACTTAACAAATAAATTATTTTATATTGTTCGAAAACCTCATAAAATAAAACATTATCAATGTTCGAAAGTTATTGTTCGAAACTAACTGCATTTTAACAATATAAAATAACTTCATTTTCGAAAACAATATGATAGGATAAATTGTAATAGATTTTGATGAGACAAAACGTGTAATAGACTAGAGCATTAGCCATTAGGATAAGTTTCCATATGTAAAATAGCTAAGGCAAGGATGCTGGAAAGAGAAAAAGACTCTGCAAAGAAACCTACGCCAAGTCCCTGCTACCTGCATGCTGCCGCAAGAAATCAGTATCCAAGCATCAAATGATGCTGCAATGAATGTGAAGATGGTCAAGTCAAGGAAGCTGACTCACTCGCTCAAAGAGGAAGCTACCAGATACATTAACATCAGTGCATTCTAACTAGCCGGTATAGTCACTCCAGTTTCAATAAATTAGTGAAAGCCATATGTGAAAAAGCAGCAAGAACAGAGTACAGCAGATTGCAAGATTAAGTCGCGCAGTAAAAAGGACAAGACAGTGGCAGAAAGAATGAAGGCATTGCAGAGCAGGTGTCAGAAGATAAGCAGAACCAATCAGAACAAGACACCTCACCAAGTGAAGAACTGTCTTCTCAACAGGTAGAATTCTCATTGATGTCTATAAATAGAAGACTGAGTGCACCTAAGAAAGTAGAGTGTGAAGCTGATCTGAAATATCCTACGAAAAGCAATTTAACAAGCTAAAAACCTTCACATCCAGAGTCACTCAGTCTAAGAAGCAGCAAGCCAGCTACTTTGTTGAATTTAGAAGTTTAAGGAGCTTGCTGCATCCAACTGTTGAAGACATATCTTACTTAACTAGACTGTTTAGGAGTCACTTAGACAGGAATTTATTCTGCTAAGTTGTTAATCTCTCTGAAGAAGAGAAAGGATCCTGTGTGGGTCAAGAAACCTGTGTGGAGATCCTGTGTGGGTCGATCATTTGGTCACTGTGCAGCTACCTGTGTGGATAAAGCTGACAATTTTGTGTAGAGTAGAGTTTGTATTAGCCGAGTCTATTGTAAATCAAACTTACTTTAACAAAGTTCCTCCTTGAGAAGGAGTAGAGAGGACGTAGAGGGATTACTCCACCCTCGAACCTCTATAAGTTCGCTCGCATTTATATTGCTCCGCATATTTATCTGATCTCATAAGCATACTGCATTAAAGTTATTCTTCGGAAAACACATTATTTCCGCTGTGCATCTTTAACTCTGTCTAAGTCCAGAGGTCTCTGCCCGAGCAGAACCTATCGTACAACAAGCTATCTAGCTACCTGTTCATCAAGGACTTAATATTTTTGGAGAAAAGTTAAAATTTGATAAAGTTAATTCATCCTCCTCCCTCTTAACCTTATACCACTTGGGACCAACACAATATAACTTCATGTTCGAAAGTAAATAATAAAATAAATTATAATGTTCGAAAACATCAATGTTCGAAAATTAAAATTAATGGGCGAAAATGAAATAATGTTGTGAGTAGCTACTATTTTATATTTTATAACTAGTGTTTTCCCATTTAATAATATTTGTTAAGTAATTCTCGAAAATTAGCTAACACATAGTATTAATAATAATATTTTTACCAACTTTAATATTATTATTAATGTTTTCGAACATTATTATTTTCGAAAATAATAATCTTCGAAAATTGCATAGAAATTTTTGAAAATTAATATAAATATTTTTAAAATTATTAATATTATTATTAATGTTTTCGAACATTATTATTTTCGATAATTAATTTTTCGAACATTATAATTTTCGAAACCAATAATCTTTGAACATTATAGTTTTCGAAACCAATAATAATGTTCGAAAACATTAATAATAACAATGTTATTAATTTTCCAAAACATTGTTATTAATTTTCAAAAAATTGCATAATTAATTTTCAAATATTATTTTTTTCAAAATAATAATGTTCGGAAACATTAATAATAATATTAATAATTTTCGAAAACATTGTTATTAAATTTCGATATTGCATAACTAATTTTCGAAGATTAATTTTTCAAAAATAATAAAGTTCGAAAATTATTGAATCAACTATTAATTATTATCTTCATATTTCGAAAATTAGGAATATTTTTTAGCTATTGCATAATTAATGTTTTGTGGCATGGTAGATAATGTTCGAAAACCAATAACAATTTGGGGAGATATGTACTTTTCGAAACTAACAAATTTTTGAAAATAGATGATTACATGCAATAACTATTTTTCGAATACTATTATTGTATGTTTACTAATTAGGGTAAAATTGTAACACGCAACCCAGATAATGTTCGAAAATAGTCATGCAACTTCAACTTTTGAAAATGTGTAATTTTCGAAAGTCAATGTTCGAAAATTAAAAGTACACTCGAAACAAAGCTATATTCGAAAATTACGCAAATCTCAAAATTAATAATAACTTTTGGGAGTCAGTCTGACAAGGGCCTGCATATCAGTTGATCTTGAGAAAAAATAGGTATTTTGGGATCAAAAGTTATATTTAGGATTATTTAGGGATGTAATATTATATTAATGGGTAAATTGGGATCAATCTTTAAAAAAATGGATATTTTGAGCCATTTTCTCATATATTAAATCTTCAACGAAGATGATCCATTGGTGTGGTATTAGAAAATTATAATAACTTCAACTTATTAGTTGATCGAATCTCTAAACAAAAGGAAACTTTTAGTTTATTGCATATGGGATTAAACTATGTTATTGCACGCACTCTCTATATCCATTAAGTTGCTTCTAAACTATATTATGGGACGTTTTGACCTGTTGCCATGTAGGAACTTGTTTAAATGTAAATTTCTAGTCAAATATTTAAATTAAGAAAATTTGGTTTAAAATAATTGAATTGAATTAAAAAACTAAATAGAATATATAGAAAATATTGTGTTTGGAGCCTATTCAGGCAAATTTGTTCGGCTTATTTTGGTTGGTCAGTTGTGGTTGATCAGAACGTATTTTATATAAGTGTTAAAGAGAAATAAGCTCTCTTGTACTTTGATACAAAAATGTTCGAACTCTAATCTCTTATCAATTTCTACTATTTATAGACAAAAAATACAAATAGTGAGAGGTTACATCCATCTTTCTACGATCTCTTCTTCAACAGCTTCCTATCTTCAAGAAAGTGGGGAATTGACTTACTCCCCTACTTCCTGTTTTGTAGAATATCCGTTTTCTTGGTCTTCCTTATCAAATCCTCATTGGGTCGGTAATTGTTATTTTGGGACAGACACTAAATCGTGGTCTTCCTTGTCAAGTCCTGATTGGGTCGGTAATTGTTATTTCTGGATGGGCACTAAATCGATTATGGTCAGACTCTTCCCGATTACCTGTAAGGTCTTATGTCCTAATCTAGCTCAGATCGGGGTTCCAATGATCTCTTCTCAAATGAGATTGATTTTATATTTTCTGGTCATTTGAGTTCCATGTGACTAGTTATTCCTTAGATGACTTATATAAACTGTCAATTCTCTGATGATCGAGCGATAGAGTCCCAAATTAATCCTCTAAAAATTCATTTTTGATCATTCGACCACTTTTGATCGGTTTACTTAGCTAGTTAAAAATCCAATCGAGTCGAACTCTTCCGATCGACTTCTTACTCAAAATTGTGGTCGATTCGATTTCTAGTCAGAAACTTCTCATCCTTCTTGTGTTCGATTTTGTACTATTCAGATTAGGGCACAACAGTTATAAATGGCAAAAAAAAAAAAAAAAGACTTTGCACTAGATTAGGAAATCTATTTCAACATTTGACCACGTCAAAATCCATTGAAGTCTCTTATCTTTCATTAGATATTTCCCCATAATTTATTTTGTTAGCACATGATATTCAAATGTCAAATTAAAGTCTCCTCAAGAACAAAAAGGCATCTAACCCGCCCTGTATAACTTACAAATTACAACACCAAAAGGAACACTAAATCTAAACTAGAAATTGGAAGAAAAAAAAAATGAAACAGTGATTTGAATTAAGCCGTCAATTCACGAAGCTGAATAATCAAACCCTAACTCCATTTTACAGAATACGACGTCGTCCCCATCAGAGGCAATACCTCGCAAATCTCTCGGCTTCTTTACGCAGCGTCTAAACGGCTCGAACCCCAGACTCAAATCCAGCTCAATTTCTCCATCATCGGCTCGGCGCCCATCTCCTCTTACAGAATCTGAAGCCGGCTCCACCTCATGATCCGGCTCCGCGTTCCCAGCCGAACCCAAGCTCTCGCACTCCCGGCTTTCCCTCTCCGAAACTGGCTCGGCCGCCTCGGACTGGTGGCTCAGCGAAGACTCATGACTCGGCGACCGGTTAACCTCCTCGCGAGCCGACTCCTCAACCGAGACCCGAGCCCGCTTCGACTTGGGACCCGACCTCTTAAAACGACAGCGGTTCCTGACCCGGCGCAGATCATTCGAGCCGGATAGATTCTCCTCCTTGTTCACATGCCTGATATCATACGCCTTAAGAGGCGGCCCGTTCTTAGTCTCGGCGGCGTCGCTAGTTATCTGCGTGATCGGAGCCCCCATCAGCACCGCCTCCACCGCACTGTGGCAGAGCTGCCAGCTTCCCGACCACAACAACCCCACCGATCCGTAAATCGGATTCACGATCCTTCCACATGCCTCGTACAAAAGAGACCTAAATATTGCTGCACATTAAAAATCAAATCAGAAACCAAACACACACACGCATATATATGTATAATATGATCGGAAAAGGTACGAACCAGGGCGGAGATGAGGGGGACCGCGTTGATGAGGTTCATAAGGCCGGCGCGGCCGTAGAACTTGGCGAGGAAGACGGTGGCGTTGGCCTGAGAGTGTGGGCATTTGATCCACTCCAAACAGGGCCTTATGCTACAGTTATCGCTGCAGCCTTTTCTTAGAACTCGACATCCATTACAGCTCATCCGCATTTTTCTTCCGACAGAAAGAGAGAATTCAATGGAGAGTTATGAAATTGGAAGAGAATAAATAGAGAGAGAGAGGGAGAGGATGGATATAAACTAGGGTCGCATGCTGTTTATGTTTGGTAGGAAAGGCGGGATGGTGGTGCTGCAGGTTTCCACATTCATGGAATTGGAGGGGCGGCTGTCCTGTCTGAATACTAAATTAACTGCTAAATGTCAAACCACATTTGCTCACTCTCTCAGCAGCGCGTGGGGGTCACCGCCCAGTGGTTTGCCACCGGGTTTCGACGGGTTCGGGTCATACTCGCCTACATTTATTCTTCCGTCTCATTTAAACAACCCTAGATAAACCCACCCCCTGCAATCTTCTTTTGTCGTTTTCTTATTTTTTTAATCAGAAAAATCGAAATCTAACCCTCCCCTCTATATTTTATACTTATCCAAACACAACAAATGAAAGCTTCAGGAAAATAATGATGTGCTATTTTGTTTGCTGTTCGTCAATGTAAGAGTTTATCTCCTTGGTTCGTAGGAAACAGACTGTTGTACTCTACTGAATACGCAAGTCTCATGTCTTATCCATATCCATATTTATCATTCATACCTTACGTTTTTTTTTTTATTATTCTAATTTGGATCAGCAATACGCACAAATCTATACATTTGAATGCGCCATTGTTATTAAACAATGGATTACACATATATCTCTACTTGTATAAATATTTTATTATTTTATTGTGGAAATTTTATAATGTTAATTATGTTACAAAAAACAACAGAAAACGATTGTTCCTTCCCAAATTTTTTTTTCTTTTGTTTCACCTTATGTATTTTATTTGGTTTTATTATATGTTTATCTTTTGAAATATTGAATAATATATGTTTAATATCAACACACTCATAACAAATTTTAAAGAAAATAGCATACTGGGCAAAATAGAAGGAAAAGGTTGAGAAGGGAGAATATGAAGCTTTTTCGAGATTCCCTAGGTCCTACGTTAAGTATATTCCATAAAATATAAGGGGAGCACCCAAAACTAGCCAATCTAACATAGTATGTATTATTAATACACAAATTCATTTAATAATATAAATTTATACTTTAAGTTAAATAAAAATGTTTCAAATATTCATTTTTAGGGTAACCATCTCATCTCTTGATGTTGACATAATGATCCCATCCACCCCTTTTACATCACTCAATTTCATTAAATATGTAAAAAGTCAAAAATAAAATATTTTTGTTGGACTCCCGCTTTTTGTATACCACATGTGATAGGATTTGGGTGAAAAAAAAACTCATTCACCTTCTTCAATTTCATGTAGTTTGAAAGAACCCCGTTTTTCATTATAGTGTTAGGTTAAAAATGGTTAAAACATTTTCATTTGAATTTTACACGAATTTTATATAGTCCTATGTAAATTTTCGTGTAACCTTATGTCTGAATTTGTATATTCCTATGTCATAATTTCGTGTGGCCCTATATCCATTTTGTGTAATTTTTTGTCCGAAATTCTTGTAGCCCTTAAGCGGAAACTTAAGGTGATTTCGTGAATAATTATATTATATGTTCAGTTGTACTACGCGAAATGTTATAATTTAATATGCAATAAACTACGAAAATACAAATAATTTAATAATTTCACCTTATACAAATTACATAAATTAAACAATATGGAAACCAAATAATATTTTTAAAATACACACCTCAATTTCCACGTGTAAGAAATTTCAAAAAGCCCCAATTTTCTCTTGAATATTATTATAGGGTATGTTATTGTGACAATAAATTTCTTAAATGAAATTTGTGTATTAAATATTCCCAATTTTACTATTTGCATGTGAACAAAACATGTGGATCATTTATCTTTTTCAAAGCTTCATTCCATCACCAAGTACATTTTTTGACATTACTTATACTGTTAGATAATTTGAGGTATTATTATATTAAATTGTTTTTGATACACACTTATTTTAGTGTAAAGAGGGTCATTTCCCCTAAAATATAATGCCACATTTCAAAATAATACTTATATTTAAGATTATTTCAAAAGGATGGAACAAACATTTAACAAGTATAAAAAGTGTGTATAAAATAATCATATTATTCAATACCTAGCTAATAGTTTTAATTAATATAAAAAATTCAATACAAGTCTAGAACAAATACGTTTTTTTTGTTAGTAATCGAAAGTGATAGATAAATTGAAATAAGTTAGATGTCTTAAAATGAAAGGAATAATGAAATAGAGTGTTTACCGTTAATATACGTAGGCTTCTTATGAATGTATGTAAAATCAAATTTCCATTTACTCATTCCCTTTTAATATAATGACAGTTTTAATTAAAAAAATAAAAATTTTCTATCACAAATTAAGAAAAGTTTAGAAGAGTTTTTTGACACTGCCCCTATCTTATTTTTTTAATACTAAACTTTTATTTAATTTGATATATTAAGGGGATATACATATTAGACAATAAAATTATTAAATTCACATAATTATATATATGAATATTTATATTTTAGGATAATATTGAGAAAAGAAGGGTTTGAGTGGAGGAATAATAGAAGGAAAAGGTGAGAGGGGAACACGTGAAGCGCCATAGGGGTGCGGCGCGGCGCCATGCATAATATGGGCTGGCGCGTGGCGATCACAAGGGGGTGTCAGAGTGCGGTCGAATCGCCACATTTCTTGGAGCCACTATACTGGGTCCCACCCTCTCCTTATTTTCTGGAACACCAAAACCACTTACCCAAACAGGCCATACATTTCTGGTTTCCCGGTTTCTATAATTGGCTCTGTGGGCGCCTTTATTACCGCCTATGCCCCACCAAAACCCAAACCCAAACCCCCTCACTTGTTCTTATCCCATAACCTCGGACTTCTTCCCCTACTAACTTTTCCAATTTCAATTATTATTATTATTTTTTTTTTTTGTTTCAATTGGAAAATTGTAGTTAGACCTTTAACTAAAAACCTAAAATGTTTTTCTTAATGGTTTGATGGATCCATATGGCTAATTTAATTTCAGATCAATTTTTTTTGTTTTTTTATTTTATCATATTTTATGATTTAAGCAGATTGTATAGTGAAATTTTAATTGTTGAAAGATTTAATTACTATAATTTTTATACACATGGAGGCATTTTAGATATATAGTGGCAGATGTAATGTAATCTATTCAATTTCTTATGCTGGTGCAAGAAACAAGAAACTTATGGGTTTTTAGTTTCAACTTGTCGTAATGATAATAAATTATAAGTAGTGCAAAGATCAAGAAATTCTTATTATTGATATGATAGGTCAAGTTTCTTATTATTATTTAATTTTTATGATAAATTATTTAATATTAATATAATTAAATAATGTTAGAATATATGGATTTATATTCATTAATATATATATATATATAGAGAGAGAGAGAGATAATTTTTATTTGACCATTGACAAATAGGAAAATTGATTTTGATATTTTTTAACCATAATGGAGAGATTAAAATATTGAGGAATGAATGAAAGAAGGCATAATAAACATGTGGGCGGCATCTGAAAATTGGTAGGAAAATCACCGAACAACCTTTCCCCAGACCACAGGAAAACCATGAAATCTTCAGCGTTTGCTAAATTCGCTCCAAATTGTGATTTGTTTAATACTTCTTGTAATAATTATGTATGTCAACTTGTATGTAAATATTATTTAATCATATAAGAATTAAATAAAGATGGACCAATTTTCTTGCAAATTCCATGGGTAGCACCTAGAAATAGATTCGAGAATTGATTGAATATATATTTATATAAAAGTAGATGGTTGGAGAAAATTATAAAAATGTCATTTTTCCTCCCAAATATGTTACTATCATAATAAAATATTAAAAAATATATATAATCTTTTTAAGTTATTAAATATGAATATATTATGATACAAAAATATTCATAAAAAGAAAGGAAGAAATTATCTTTCTGTCTTGGCTGGATGAACATTGATAATAGTATGCCTGCAAAGAACAAACGGCCTTGGCTGCCCCATCACGATGCTCGGGTTGAAGCTTCTTTCTGTTTGAATTGAATCTTTTTTTTTTCTGTGCTTCCTGTTCGGACAAGACTTCTTTAGTCTTTGGTTTATTCCTTCTCCCATAAGCTATATGCAAACCCAATTTTAATAACAATAAAAAGAGAAAAAGACACACCCAAATACAAAACAAAGTAACACTAAAATGGAGATGATAGACGACAGAGAAGAAAATAAATTAAAGAAAATGGAGAGATTTTTGTATTGGTGGCGATGTAAGTCAGAGGAAGAGCTGTAAGTTGTAGATGGAGATAACACAGGCGACAAAGATGAAAATGTAGGAAGGAAGATTACGTAGAAAATAGTCAAAGAGGGAGAGATTTTTGTATTAGTGGCGATGTAAGTCAAATGAAAAGCTGTAAGTTGTAGATGGAGATAACACAGGCAACGAAGATGAAAATGCAGGGAAGGAAGATTACGTAGAAAATAGTCAAGGTTTGGTAGAGAGGAGGTAGATTAGGATTATAAAATTTTATTTATGTATATATTTAATAAAAGAGCTAATTGGGTCAATCTTGAATAATTAGGCTTTAATGGTAATTGATAAAATCTCATATCTTTTTAATTAAACATAATTTTAGTGAAAAAGACCATAATAATTTGAATAACTCTTTTTTAAATAAACTATTTCATATAATTAAATTGTAAGGTTTAAATATCAAAATTACAAAAGAATTAAAATAATGGCATTAAAATTTTCATAACAAATAATCAGAAAAATTATTTTAAATATCTACGCATAAACAAGTGAAATCTTAAAAAAGTTTTACAATAAAATTAATAAAAAAAATTTAAAAGTGATTGATTTTAAAAATAAAATATTAAAAATTTCAAAATTATTTGGGAATTTTAAGAAAATTAATTGAAACTAAAATAAAGATATAACTAATCCACAATTTTCTTGAGAAATTTGAAATTTATTTTTCAAAATCTAATAATTATTTTAAAAATCTAAATATTATTTTTAAAGTTAAAATTTATTTCAATACAATAATTAAAGCTGTAAAATTTAAATAATAGATCACGGTTAGGGGTGGAGATCGGACGGATCGAATCGAAAATAGGGTGTTTCGGAAAAATTCCAAAAAATTTCAGAAATGAAAAACCAATTCCAATTTCCATCCAAAAATTTTCGGAAATGTGAAATGCAATCCGATTTCGGAAATTTCTGAATTTTCGAAAATTTCAAAAATTAAAAAATTTTCGAAATTAATTAGTTGGTCTATTAACTATATTACCTTTTCTAATATCCTAAGAAATAATACGACCTAAGATACTACAGTATAAACTATGGTATATAATATATATTATAAAATAATACTAAAAAACTACAGTATAAACTATAGACTATAGTATATAGTATAAAATAAAATTATAGTATAAACTATACTATATACATATAGTATATATATATTTATATAATATCATATAGTATAAAGTATATAAAATATATTATATAGTATATAGTATTATAATGTATATTATAATATGTATATTATATTTACACATAGTATAAAGTATATAAAAATATAATAGTATATAGTATTATAAAATATACTATAATATGTATATTTATATTTACATATAGTAAATGTATATAAAAACATATTATATTATATAATATAATTCAAACATTTTATACTATATACTATTTGCTATAGAAGAATACTATATACTATTATTTCAGAAATAAATTGGAAATCGGATCGGATCAAAAATCGGAATTTTTGAAAATTGAATTTTGAAAATATTTCAGATCGGATTTCGAAATTTCCAAAAATTTGAAAACCAATTCCGATTTCCATCCTAAAATTTTCGAAAAAATCAGAATTTGGATTTTCAGATTTTGGATTAAAAATCTTCGTTCCAAAATCGCAAATTTCGGATCGGATTCGCGGATATCGGAAATTTTCGTTTCAATCTCCACCCTATCTCACCTCAAGGCCAAAAGTTAAATTTACGAAAAAACAAATCCTTGGGACATAATGAAATTAAAAAAATTATGGTCCAATTATTTATTATTGTTGTTTTTTAATTTTATATTTATGTATTAATATCAACTATATTCATAACTTTATTATGTATCAATTAATGTTATATAAAGAAGTTTTGTGAGTTTTGTAATTATTATATTTTAATTATTATTATAGACATGATTTGTTTTATATTATGTTGGTTTTTTTTCTAATTTATTGAATATAAAATTTGGAATCCATTAATATCATGATTTTTAAAATTAACTATAAATATCATAATTCATACAACGCACGGGAGAAAATACTAATATATGTAAAAGAGACATGAAAATAAAAGAATAGAATAGAGATGCGAACAAAATTGTACCGCTAGATTTAGATTCGAACACAAATAAAACTACACATTTTTTAGATTCAATTGTAAAAAATATAGTATAAATCAAGAAAGATAGCAAGCCATCTTCTCAGGTTTTGATTTTGAAATAGAGTGTATTAAAGGATCACAAAATTACATTCTTGATGTTTTTACCTAAATACAAGTCCCAAAGGGTAAAGCCCCATCTATCTAACCATCAGCATAACCACAAATGGCACTACATATTTTATTTTAGGAAATCACTCTTTGGCCTCATAACGAGGCTTAAGCAAAATTAAAAAAGCCATTATTATAATTATAGTAATAATGTAAACTTTAAAATCATATAAAGCAAGAGACGATAGTACTAGGCACTATAATCCAAAATGAATTATACAAATGATCTCAAGAAAGGGTGAAGTAAAATTTGCAAAGTTGATTTCAACATATATATTTGAAGAAGCTTGACCACTACAACACTATATTTACATGTAACATTTTTACAGTCTTCTTTCTCAAGAGAGATTACCTTTCATTCGACTAAGACAATGCATCAGAAGGTTCCAACTTCCCATCCTTTGCTCTGCTACAACGAAAAAAGGGGTTGTTCTTCGAGTTTTTGTCTATGCACATAACCAATTGGATTTTCCTTTACAATATCTCCACACAAATTTCAGCACTTCATGGTTATAAGTTTCTATTTACCTTCTCCTCCCTTGTCCAAGACATAGACAATTCCTCTTTATATACAGTTAATAGTTTCGGTGTGATGGCAATGGCAGCAGGCAAAACCTTCCACTCTTACAGCTGCTTGTTTCTCCCTCGACTGTTCTCTTTACATGAAACGATAGCAGAGAAGCTGTATTTGTAGGGGCTTCACATGTAAAGCTTAGCTTTTCAACTCCAAAATGTGCATCTTGTACTAACAGGATTTGGGGTTCTGCATGGAGGAGATCCAAAGAAAAATGGGGGCGATGATGATAGAGTTGCACATCTGTCTGCTTTAAACTCATCCTGTAAAGATAGTGTACAAGAAAATTACAGGAAGGAGAGAGATTTAAATGAAACTCTGCATATTGCTATGTTATGTGGGAAGTATGGCAAGACAATTTATTTATGAGAAGCACTTTTGGTCTTCCCAGACCTAAAAGCCACAGCTAATGGCGGGACTACATATGGTAGAAGTGAAGCATTTGTCAGTTTTTAATCTAACTATTGACTTAAACAAAAAACTCAATCTACAGATATTCTGACATGACCTTTCTGCATTCACTACCCAAGCAAATTTCTTCATTCTATATAACTCATATTTCACAAAAGAGAACTGAATTTCTAGATGAAACTCTAGTTTGAAACTAATTATTAGTATTTGCAGGGTGCATTCAATCTTGTTGAAATAAATAATACGCATCCACCCTCAAAACTATCTGCCACCATAGATGTTAGAGGGAAGCTAGGTGCAAAGGTGATCTTGGCACACAGACGCACAGAAAATACAAAAAAAAAAAAGTGTAAAAAAAAAGAATCAAAAGAATGAAATGTCTGTGTACTTTGCAAATTTTAGACATTAAATTGTTGGAACCATATTAAATATCAAAAAAGCACAAATCAACACAATATATATATATAATATATATATGTGGGTATGCAGCAGCGGCGATCGTCGGCATAGATAACTTTTACTCTTGTGAGAAGATATTTTGTGTAAACACTATATTATATTTCCATGTATTTTTTCCCTCTCGAATGAAGTTTTGGCCGTTCTTATGTTTCCCTCATGAAAAAACATCTTTTAAAAATCTTAAAAACATGTTCGTAGTTGGAAGGTGGCCTGTAACAAGAGGCACACCTCAGAAATACGAAAAAGTTACTGGAGCGCTGAAAGGCGTAGACCCTGTGAAGAGAGACCACCTCTGCGCCTCAAGGGTGCCTCTAACAACTAGCTGCTACCGTTTCAGCTTCTTTCAGGAATAACAAAAGAAAATCAGCAACCAATTGAAAAGCACCTCAACCTAAATGCTTGCAGCTATATGTACTCCAGTTAACAGACGAAATATCTATTCTGAACATCAAGGCAGATCATGCTTTCAAATGTTCCTGTAATCTTAATCTTCATGTTGACAAGATGTTACTAATAAATGCACCTGTAATTACTAGCATGATGAACATATGGTATCCAAGTGTTAACAATTAACATTTAACGCTTAACACTATAGGTTATTGGTAACTCCTAAAAAGAAATGTGATTAATCAAAAATACATAACTAAGATCGCCACTTAAACCAAACCAACAAAAGCAAACTTCTAAATCAAACAAGCTTCCTTCTAGAAACATAATGTCGTTTCATTATAGCATTTTAAGAAGTTGAATAGCAAAAGCTTTCAGAATCTAACCAGTTCATCATCGATTATCAAACAGTTAATCATCAATTAGCATCTCAAATTCATGGACTCGAATCATATATACACACACACATATATACATAATATATATATAGATATCAAATTACCAACATATGCAGTAATAATGGCAGGATTTTAATCCGCAAACATAAAATTGAAGAAGAAATATACTAGAACACATAATTACAAAAAACTCATCGAACACGATCGCAATGCAACGTGCAATAATGTAGTTAACCCACATTAATTTAAACAATCAGTAAATTACAAACAAAACCTACCTTACGCAGGATTAGGCCAAGCAATTCCGCACCAGCTTTCAACTCAGCGCCATTACTGAACCATAAAAGACGGAATACATCAAAAATGAACGCAGAAACAGATTGAAAACAGCAATGTCTAAGCATCCATAAATAGAAGGGCAAGAGAGTACCCTCTACGAAATTCCAATGGAGCGACTCGACGGGCTTTGGGCAAACAACCCGACACATTTCCATGAAATCTTCACAGCAATCCATCCTCCAGATTTTCAAACGAACACTTAAATTTCGAACGAAGATTTTCATCAAATTCGAAAAAAAAATGCGGTTTGCTTTTCTGGAGAGGAATAAATGAAATTGGGATAATTTCCCAAGAAACAATACAGCATTAAAAGGTTAATCTTCGGATATATGAAGGCCCAAATTTGGCAGGTAGGACAAGTGGAGGCAAATTTGGAAATTTACTTACTAGAGCCATCACCATTAACTATTTTTTTTAATTCATTTTCGTCAAATATAACCATCAATTTATTTTGTGAGACACTCTTATGAGGATTTTGATTGGTCAGATAAAACTATTCGGCTATAGATAATTATTTTCATTTAATAATGAGAGTAAACACAAAAACTTCGGTACCCTCGGCGCACGAATCTAAAACTATTCGGATATAGTAATACCCGACGTGGTATTGAGTTCATGTGCCACTAGATCTGCATAGATTTTTCAATCAATATATATAGTGTTATAATTATAATATATATATATATATATATTATATATATTATATAAATATATATAAAAGATATCGTGATATATTCATAGATATAACTTACATTTTATTTGAGTGAAATATATTAGTTGTACATACATAATGTAATTAATTTTTTACTTATGAGTATTACGTGTTTTTAGCTAAAGTATATTTGTATTATCTAAAGATATTACTTTGTTTTGAATGAAAGATATTACTTATTTTACCTAAGTGTATTACTTTTTATATGTACATGTATTATTTGTTTATCACAAAAGTCTAAAAATATCATATGCTTCTGAAATGATTTTCCTCTTAATCGATTTCTGCATGTATATAAATCTGGTTTTAATTGCTTCTCCTGCTGGTCTGTCTTCTTCTAGCACTATGATGTATTCAGGAAAAGAAGGGAGCTAAACTTTTGGAAAACTACAATTTGGAAGACCTTTATCCCATGAAATTCTCCTTTTGTGTTTGGTTGGCAATGAGAAACAGACTTGCGACTAGAGATAATCTTACCTTTCTTAATTTGGATCCTGCTTGTCCGCTTTGTGGCATTTCGTTGGAATCTTCCTCACATCTCTTCTTTGATTGCAGA